>CM033472.1:83125344-83694690 GCA_019447015.1 Hymenochirus boettgeri | reverse complement strand
GTTCAAACAGGTCCATGCGTTTGGACAAAGCCTGGAGAGTTTTACTCAATTCTGCCATAGCCCCCTCAGGCGTTTCCATGGCCCGATTGTACTGTAATAAATGGCCGGACGGCCGGGTACTCACAGTACGCTTTTAGGAGGAGGCTGACAGTCCGGAAGGTGCAGGATACAGAGGCTGCAGGGAAATGTAGGCTGGATACTGGAACAAGGTTCGGCTGGGTACAGTAGGCTGTTTACTGGGACAATGGTGCTGTTGGGAACTGTAGGCTGACTGCTGGAACAATGGTGCTGCTGGGTACTGTAGGCTGGACCAAAGGTGCTGCTGGGAACTGAAGGTTGTATGCTGGAACAATGGTGCTGCGGGGTACTGTAGGCTGGACCAAAGGTGCTGCTGGGAACTGAAGGCTGTATGCTGGAACAATGGAGCTGCGGGGTACTGTAGGCTGGACCAAAGGTGCTGCTGGGAACTGAAGGCTGTATGCTGGAACAATGGTGCTGTTGGGAACTGTAGGCTGTATGCTGGATGCAGGCAACTGGATGCAGGCAAGGTGAGACACTGGAAACAGGCAAGGTAGGTACTGGATACAGGCAAGGTAAGTATTGGATGCAGGCAAGGTAAGTATAAGGAGCAGGATCCAAGGCAGGTAAGTACAGGAGCCAGGGAGGTAGCAGAATGCTACAATCGGGCACCGGGTCCAGGAGGACACCGGCTTTTCAAATTTCGCGCCGCCCAGCGTGTCGGCGGCGTGACGTCATGACGTCGACGCCGCCCACCCGGAAGTGCAGTGCGGCGCGGGACCGGAGCGGCAGGTAAGTTCGTGACACTCTCTAGATTATTTCTGTTGTAATCAATTAGATCAACTGGACTTGAAGTTTAGTTTTTGAAGACGTTTCACTAGTCATCCGACTGGCTTTCTCAATTCAGAATGACTTGTACAAGAATCTGTGGCCTGGAAAATCCCAATTAGCATATCACAGCCAGGTGTTATGGGCGTGATATGCAATCTTCAAAGGTATGTCCTTTATCCTTAAGATGCAGGTACACGGGATACATCTTAAGGATAAAGGACATACCATTGAAAATTGTAATGTTAACATATTGTTAGGAACGTGACATGTACAATGCTGTTTTGGCACCTTACTCTGGGCGTTCCTATAACACCTCGTAGCCACTATCCAATCACGTCCTTAACATGGCTGTGATATGGTAATTGGGATTTCTGAATTGAGAAAGCCAGTTGGATGACTAGCGAAATGTCTTCAAGAACTAAACTTCAAGTCCAGTTGATCTAATTGAATACAACAGATATACCATGACCTGGATGAATGGGAACCTTCACAAGACTCTCTAGATTGGAATTTAGGGGGGAATTTCACATTATTATTACCCAGTAAAATGATCCCTCTTTTTTCCCAATACATTGTTGATAGGTGGCCCCCTCTAGAGTCTGGGGACAGTACTGCAACTGTCCTTAGTTACAGTATTACAGAATTATCCCAAATTAGCTCAGAGCTGCAGTGAGAGGCCACAGTGTTGAGATAATAATAATAACAATGCTGGTCTCTATCTCGATTACATAACTACATTTGTTTCCCAGAGTCTTAAATAAACAATTAAATAAACTGGCAGACACTGTTAATGCTCCTCTCCAAATTTTTACTAATCCATGTAAACCCACCAATGTATAAAGTTTGGGTCCTGTACTACAGCCAATCTCTGCTGGTCTCCGGGAATCGAAGTGTAATGGGCAAGTCCCAGTGCAACCTTAGCAATAATTGGGCTGTGCACATTTTTGGGCTGTGAAGTTTTTCTCTAAGGGGTATGAGGGAGGGTGATGGATTACAGCTTGCTGTACCACTTCGCAACATAGCACTGGACTGTACCACTTCACAACATGGCACTGGACTGTACCACTTCACAACATGACAATGGGTGATAATGAGCAGGGTTGTTTATTACTATAAATACCATCTCTGTGTGTTAATGTATAATGCCAGGTGGAAATGCATGCACGTTTGGCAGGTGGGCATAGGTCAATTAACAGGTGTTAAATAAAAACCAATATGGAGGCTCTCTATAGTATAGATTTTATTAAATTCAAACAGTTATATCTTTAATTAGAAATTACACAGAAAGACAAGCGATATATTGTTTTAATTGACAGTTACTGGTCTTTCTGTCAGGGTATAATTTATTGTAGGGAGGACTAATCCTTTAAGAGCTGAACCATCGATTTATTTATTATTTTTTTTGCTTGGGGAGATACAAAATAATCTGCACATTGAAACGTAATAAAATCTCGTTTTGAGTCATTTTGTAACATTCCGTTCAATACAGATCAGTGTGGAGCAGACGACTGTAAATTCTTTTTAGGAAAACTTCAGATCTTCTCTTTTTTGTGTGATGGTTTCCCATTTATGGATGAAGAGGAGAGTGTTCCTAGTGCTATCTAGGGATTGTTGCTTTTGGATTGAAATGTGAAATAATGATGTCACAATGGGGAGAGGCCCAGTTACAGAAGGCCCAGGGTATTATAATGGTCGACATCTTGTCAATCACTATGAGGTGGAGACCAGATGGTTTAAACTTCCCCCCACCCCACAGCTTTGGATTTTTTCGAGCTGCTTGATTCATTTGCGGATTTTTAACATTTCGTTGGATTTCTGAGGTCATTTATATTTGTTTTTATGTATATCAGGGAGATTCAATAAACGTTCTTATCATTTAAAATGGTGCTAATCTTGCCCCAACCAATCAGATCTTATTTAACATTTGAAAGCTAACATCTGATTGGTTGGGGCAAAATTAGCACCATTTTAAACGATAAGAACTTTCATTTAATAACCCTGTACATGTTTTATCTGTAAGTAAGCCCCAAAACATTCAGTTTTACCTTTCCCTAAACAACGGATCTCACTCAATCCCTGCCCATAAGCCTGGCCTGTTGGAAATATCTATACCTTCCAACTTTTGGCTGGAGACGGCTGAGATGTTCATCTTTACCCCCAGGCCAACCAGACGCATACCAGACCATGCAGGCCAAGTGCCACAACTCCCCTAGCAATGCTTCAAAATGCCCCATTCACGCCCATACAGGGACCTATTGATGAAGTCTGCAATTAATACATTTTTTCTTAACAATTGATGGCTACCTTAATAGACCTGGCTTGATGCCTGCAGGAGACAGACCAGCCAATGAATCAGTAACACAAAACTACTTGATTGGATTGATGTCTGATTGGCTGAAATAAAACATGTAGAGCTAATCACAAAGTAAATATTGTGGTTTACAACTAACACAGAGGCTAAGGCTAAACAAATTAAACACCTCATAGGAGCCCTTAAAATTTGTGGATATCTGGACTGGGTATTTGTCAAAATTGGAAGATGGAAAGAAAATAACACGAATACCAACAGTGTCTGCTATAAACCAAACAACACACTGAGGCAGCAATTGGTACATCCGAAAGACCCAATACCGAAACACAAGAAAAGCGACATCATATATGCAGTGCAGTGCAGTGAAGAATGCTCTGATTTGTATGTGGGGGAGACCAAACAGCAACTGCATCAACGTATGGCCCAGCACAGAAGAGCCAATTCCTCGGGTCAGGACTCAGCAGTGTACCTGCATCTTAAGGATAAAGGACATACCTTTGAAGATTGTAATGTTAACATATTGGCAAAGGAACATGACTGGTTCAAGAGAGGTGTCAAGGAGGCCATTTATGTGAAAATAAGGAAGCCAAGCCTGAATAGAGGTGGGGGTTTCGACACCAACTGTCTGCCATGTACAATGCTGTTTTGATGCTTTCCTTACCCTGGGTAGTTTAATGACCCCTTTTAGCCACAATGCAATCAATACCTTGCATTCAAGAGGTCCCATAGGGCTAGGCAGTGCGCTGCTGTGCGTGATACTCCATGTGTGCTGCATTCCAGGCCATATCAATGTTATTTACACACATGCGATCTGCAACAAAATTCGAGCATGCATACAAACCAATAACTGACAGGAGCACAGCAAACAAAGTGGAAACTGCCCAGTAGCATTGCATTGGCAATGCAAACCAGAAGTGTGAACGGAGCACAAACCGCACTCCAAAACGCACTAGTGGGACCTTACCATAACACCTGGTTGTTATATGGAGGACCCTGACACCTTGGTGTTATATGGAGGTGCCTAAAACCTTGCTGTTATATGGAGGTCCCTAAAACCTTGCTGTTATATGGAGGTCCCTGTGCAAAGTTGTGAATAACCTTCAGGCTGCCAAATCCAAAGGCCACTTTTCTATTCTCATCCTTCTCGACCTCTCCTCTGCTTTCAACACAGTTGATCATTCCCTCCAAATGCAAATTCTTCACACCTTGGGCATCCGGAACGAAACTGCATCACTACGATCCTACCTCTCGAATAGAACCTACTCTGTGTCATATGATAATAAAACATCCTCTCCGATTCCTCTTAATGTTGGGGTTCCGCAGGGCTCTGTTCTTGGACCCCTGCTGTTCTCCCTCTATACCATTTCCCTGGGTGAAGTCAGCAGCTCATTTGTTTTTAACTACCATCTGTAAGCGGATGATACGCAAATATATTTTCCTACCCCCACGCTTAGTCCTGACACCCAATCACACATCTCCGACTGTCTCTGTGCTGTAACCTCGAGGATGGTGCAAAGATGCCTCAAACTAAACCTGATTAAAACCGAACTAATCATTTTCTCATCTAAACCTGGTCCTATCCCACCTTTTTCCATTTCTGTGGACAACACCACCATTTACCCTATTCAGTCGGCATGTTGCTTAGGGGTTATTATTGACTCATCTCTCTCATTTTCCAATCACATTAACTATGTCGCTAAAACCCGACGTTTTTTTTCCCCATAACATTGCGTATCCGTAGATTCCGTTCTCTTCCAACTACAGCTATACTTACCCATGCTCTCATCCTATCACATCTGGATTATTGTAACCTTCTGCTTTCTGGTCTTCCTGCTTCCCATCTTTCTCCTCTTCAGTTTATAGTAAACTCTGCCGCAAGCATTGTCTCGCTCTCTAACAATTGGGATATTAAATCTCCTCTCTGCCGCAGATCTACCTGGCTCCCTATTAAACAACGCATTATCTACAAAATCCTTCTTTTAACATTTAAATCCCCTTACTCTTCTGCTCCTTCTTATATTTTTTCTCGTGTCCCCATATGTCCCTGCCCGTGCCCTCCACTCATCACAGAACCATCTCTTATATAGACCACCCACCCACACTGCCTCCTCTCGCCTTAAACCTTTTTCTCTTTTGGCTTCCTTCCTCTGGAATTCTATTCCCCTCTCTCTATAAACAAGTTTAAATTTAACCTCTCATCCTATCTCTCCGAGCACAGCACAAAATAGGACTGTTGACACTGCACCAGTTATTACTTTAGCACTTCCACCCTTTTCTATATAACTGTGTTACCCACCTAGTAGATTGTAGTAGATTGTAAGCTCTAAGGGGCAGGGACCTCTTTCCTCATGTTTTAAGCACTTGTATATTTAGTGATGCTCATAATTATTTATATATTTATTTATTCACTGTCCTCCTTGTATGACTTTTTGTATTCTATATTGTACAGCTCTGCGTCCCTTAGTGGTGCTATATAAATAAACATACATACATACATACATACATAGGGAGAACATTCGGGACTGCACATTTCCTTATACTTTTAGTAAGGAGAGAAGACCGCGGCCAAGTGATCCCGTGATCAATGGCAGGCAGATATTTTTTTTAAAAAAATACACAGGGATGCCTGGCTGGAGCTACTGCTCACACTGGTTAAATAATAGCCCTGGGATTTGTGGATTTCTGATTTCAGAAGTGCTCCAACAAATCTTCAGGTCATATTTGTGATATATTGTGATATTGTGATAGCAATAACCCAAACAAAATCAAAATATGATCAGGGGGGCCAATGTTTTTTTTCGTAGGCCCTGCACCATTGTTCCAATACGAATTAGGCTGGGTACACACCAGCAGATATTTTCTGGCAACACACAAGGCAATTTTTTCACCAAAACTACCGTGTTTTCTTATTGGTCGGTCAGGCCGAAAAAAATGACGGTGGCCATCGGAGGCAGCAGAAAATCAACCCAGATTGTGCGGTTGCCTATGGGAAAGGTGATCAGTTGTTGCATGGTGATTTTCGTCATGACCAACAGTGATTCGTACCAGCAGATTGTTCGCTTGTGGTGAATGGACGGTCGGGGAGAAAAATGTGCCTGTGTGTACCCAGCCTAAAAGCCAAGTGCACACAGAAGCATTTCTACTAAATACTTGATTTCTGCTAATACAATGATTTACCACCATGTCCAAGTGTTCAGACATTGTTACCAAAAGAAAAAAATTGTAATGAATTGTAATGAATTGCTGTTTCGGTAATTACTGCTGATTCCTGGCTGTAAGGTTAGGATCTAGAACATAACTATAAGCCTAATTTGTAGTGCATTTCTGTTTCCATACATATGAAAGTCTCCTGATTCTGTGACATCTTTACTGTGATTATCATTAGTACCCTAAGGCCCTGGACTATAAAGGTTTATAGAAATATTGCAGCTGCCGAAAGATACAATGCCGTAATGCTGCAAGATAAAAAAAATCCTTTATCCTCAAAATAAAATTTAGAACCTCACACTTTAGGCAACTGGGGGAAAAAATTGCCTTTCCATACATTTCCAATAGTCACTGGTCCAGAACTATAGAACATGCTGATTTGGTGGTTTGATTGTAACTATTTGTACTTTTGAAAACACAATCAGTCTCCTGTTGTTATCAGTGGATGTTAAGGTTTTTTTTTCTCTGTCTAAAAAAATGTTTTGTACAAAATTCTAGTCTTGTATTCTGGATTTGAATGGTAGAGCTAAAGAAAAAAAAACAAGAAAAGTTTGTTTGATTAACATAAACATAAGGTTTTGGGTGTTTGCATATTTTCTGTTTCTATTAAAGGACAGACTTCATTTATATGTTAATATGTGCCGGCACCCTGGCTAAACAGACAGGACTATCCCATGGGAAGCTGATTTTTTCCCCCAGTTTGGCTAAACTTCAACACCTCAATAGTGGAAATAATCTTGATTAGCAAAACAATCAGAGAGACTCAAGTTACAAATGATCAACATGACACAATTTGGTAGTCACATCAAAAAGATTCCCCTTTCAGTTTGTCATACATTTGTTATAATATACATGATATATATTTCATTCATTACTTAAATATCACTAAGTTCTTAAAAATTTGGTTGATTTCTACCAGTATGAAATGTCCTGCAGTTTGATTAAAATAATATTATTTTAATTATAATAATATAATAATAACAAAATATTATTAAAATAATAATATTAACAGTTTTATTTTTAATCAACATGAGCCAAAAAACATAGCCTTGTTTTGTAGTAAGATTTTCCTATCTCTATATCCCCATACACAAATAAGGTTGATAGTAGAGGGTGCCAGACACCAGATGCCCATCAAGAAAACATGTGATGTCCCGCGTTCATACATTGACCTGGCAGGACAGATCCCACACAACGTAAACAGTTGCTAAGATTGTCATCCAAAGCAGATGATCTTTGAAGGTTCATTCCCCACTTTGGCCAGCAGAATCTTATATGTGCATAAAGCCTTAGGAAAAACCTAGCCTAATATTCCTTCAGATAGACAGTAGTAGTCTGTCTGATGGAAAATAGCTGCAGTACTATTAATATTTCAGCACAACCGAATGTGCATCTGATCCATTTTTTGACCGATTTTTAATTAAATTATCAGATGAAAATGTCGGTTAAAGTTGCTGCTGATTTTTCAGCGAAATTGGTAATTTGAACCCTCCTGGTAAATTACAGCCAATTACACATATGTTTATAGCAAATCATAAGTCAGGGTTAAAAACTGTGCTATCCTTCCAACTGACAGAATACAATCATTTTTTTTAAAATCAGTATGTTGGAATATCAGGCTGGGGCCTGCATGTGCGAAAAAGGCTAAAGCTTCTTTCTTATGCCTAGTTTGCACAGGCACGCCCTTGGATATGGTGGTATGGTACCATTTATTAGTGTGTGTACCCACCTTTATTGTGAATGTGGCAAAAACAATACAAAAATCATTGTGTTTTTGCAATACTTTTAGCATGGTAAATACAATGGCAGATAAATGTTAATTAATTGATGGCTGAAAGAGAGACCTGTACTAAATCACAAAATAAAGGTCTGACTTAAGGCAACAGTAACATACATTAGGCCGATTTTATGTACAATCCGACATTTCCATTGATTGGCCGAAAAATTTTACAATTTCCCAATATTATTATGCGACATTAGATCATAATATCAATTGTAATTACGATTGGGAAAGTCGTTTTTTTAAGTCGATTGGTAAAGTGATTGTAGTGTTTTCTGAAGTTCCGATTAAATGTTAATGTAATGTAACCTCATAATAGATAACATTCAACATTAATCACAAAACAAATTAAACGTCGAACAATAGGTATGGTACATCTTAGTAGAATTAACATAGTACATCTGTCTATTAAAGTATCGGTCAGTTTAAATTCGTAATTACAATCGTAATAGTGTACCTTAACAGACAGATCTGCCTGAAGGATGATGCTCTGCCAAAAGTCATCTTCAGGTCGGCGATAGATTGTTTGCTCGGGGTTTATAATCGATGTGGACAGAAACATCTGATATGTGCATATTTTTATACAACAGAATGTGTATGCTTATGTCTGTACACAAGTTGTTTCAATGTATTCATTTTGTCTAAAACCTTCTTAAAATAGAATAATATTTTGGATATTGTTAATAACTGTAAAAGCATTTAAAAACAAACAAGTATAAAAGAATAAACAGGGAAACATAATAGCATTGATATTGGTAAAAACATCAGCCATACAACTACCAAGTGCAAAGTTTAGTTATAGATTAATAATCCAGAGTACAAATAGTTCAGAACAAATTGGGAAAATAACATACCCATCATATTAGCAAACAGAAGGTCAAAGTTTCAATAGAATTTGTTAGTTACATCTTTTTGCACAGTGATACTGGAAAAGTGACCTTTGGTTTAGTCATATGTTCTCTGGCAAACTATGAAAAACAAATTTACAATTAATATATTAAAAATATTAACAGAGTACTAGAGGGGAAAGGAACGTGAGGATAGTAAACAAAGTTAAACACAGCAAATTGTTTGGAAAGATATTAGATTAAATAGTCTATGCTTAATATTTCAAATTTATAAAAATATATGGCAATGAATGCATTTTCTACTATATGTAATAGAGAAAGGAAAACATTTTCCTTAGTTACATATGAGAAATGACTGATATAAAGCTTAATACTCCCCCTATCTTATTTGATTCCTTAGTAAAGAAAATGGAAATTTCTGCATTTGAAAAAAAAAGCTCTGAAACCAATAGGATGAAAGTTGACATTTGCTCAGAATTAAGCCTGACATCAACTCAATCAGCTTGATCGTCTGTTTGACAGTATCAGTGCATCCTCACTGCACAGCTCCTTCACTGAAATGGTATCAGTGCATCCTTTCTCAAATGCAATCACATCAGTGGAAATAAAGCACTCCCTTTCCGTGTGCTATTTGTTATACCTATTTAGCATTTAAAGTGCGCGTATACACAACAAAACTTTGCTGTAGGCTTCAGTTCAGTCCTTTAAATAAAGCACAAAGAACAAAAACCATGTTATTATTCTTGTCATGACTTTTGCTGATTCTGTGCATTCTGTGATTCTGGACAAAGTTCAAGTGAATAAATCAATGGTACAAAATTCAAATTACTTGCAAATAATCATAGAACTAAAACGATTTAGTAATTCCGATGACACTGTTCTTCAATTATGTAGGTTACAGACTCAAAAGCACTCGATAATAGCGGGTGAAAAATCTTTTTTTTTTTTAGCTATTATCGATTTATTAATATTTTTAACTTTTAACTTTAATGATGGCACATTCTTTATAGAACATGGACCAGAAAATGAAATCTTACATGAAATTAATAATGTATAAATAGGAATAGGCCTGAAATATTATAGATGAATTGGAAAGTAAAGGAAAGGCCTATACCTATCATCTTCCGAGCCAATAAGCATTGTTTAATTTGCCTCTTTTACTACTGCTGCACGTTGGATTTGGATCTTTTGCATCTTTAGTTCAAAGGCACAAACTAAAGCTTTGTACACATGTATGATCTTAGCAGCGACCCATGACATTGACCACCCATGACCGCGGGTTGCTGCTAACATCGTACGTGTCTACAAAGCTTTAGGCACCTTCCAGCAGCCTTTGCAGTCATTGAGTCTAGACCTGCATTGAAGGTGTAAAACATCATTCAAATGAAACTCTTAATTTTAATATTCCATTGAATGGAAAATGATGACGCGTCTCCAGACATTCCCATAAGTATTTCATTGCATTGTTATCTGGCGACAGGAACAGCCAAAGCATATGGTTCACTTCATTTTCAGTGAAATTCTTCCACTAGTAATCTGCTCACTTTAGTCTGCTGACTTCTGAAAATGAATGGAATTTTCCATTGCCATCAGGGTAGAAAAGCTCCACCACAGGATGTAGGTGATAATTCACAATAGCTTTTTTAAATATATACATTTCCCTTTAAAGAGTTGTCTTAATTTAAACCATGCCGTATTGATGCAGCTAGTACTAGTAAAAAAACACTGCAATTATCGCCATGTGAAACAAGCTGGTAAGCTGGCTGGCATTACATGGCACACTTGCTGCAGGGAGATGCTGCATGGTTTAATTAATTACCACAGCGTTTATTGCCTGACAACGCTTTGGGAAAACTCCATTTTTATATTGGGGTGGTGCGCTTTCTTACGGCATAACATGGTACTGAACCATCTATGTAAGGTTAATAATGGACAGTTCTACAATATATTACTTTTTTAGATCTTACACCAACGGATTCAATTATTCAAGTCTGTTTTGCTTGCACATGAAGCCAGTGAATAGATAAACTTGGTAAAGAAGAAATAGTTTTTTTTATAAGTTATTAATTTATATATAGAGTTATGTAATACAGCATTATTTAACCTAATGAAGAGGGTAGAACCATTGAAAGCTTGTAAGCTAAAATAAACTGTTAAAACTGTTAAACTGTTACTGCCGACCCATGATGTGTCCAAACGGCCGTTTCGGCCGATATTTGGCCCGTGTATGAGCACTTTATCGGCCAAAACGGCTACTTGTTCAGAGATCCACCTGGTGGATCAGGCAACGACCCCTGAACGAATGGCCATTTCGGCTGATAAAGTGCCCATACACGGGCTGATTATAGGCCGTTCATACACATCGTGTGGCACGGGTCGGCACCCGCAATCGCACATGTGTACGAACCTTTAGTCTCAGATTTGTCACTACCAGGGGAGCAGGGGTAACAACTGCAAGGGGGCCCAAGAGCCAAGGGGGCCCCATCTTCTTATTTTTCCTATGACAGATATAGCCTCCTCCCAGAAAACCACTGTGGATGAAGCATGGATGGGGGCACCATCATAGTTGTTTCATATCATTAGTCTATGCATAACAGTTCTCTACTTTTACAACTCAGTCGGGGGTCATTCAGCGTTCTGCCTGGAGCATCGCTGAATGCCCCATACACACGTGCGACTATCGGCCATTTTGGCCAGTCATCGCGGGGGGTTGTCGGGGTCGGCACTCGGGTGCACATCGACCTGGTGTGTACGAAGCTTAAGTTTCAGAATCTAAAGAGGAAATTTGCAACATTGCAAATCTGGGGAGAGTGCAGGTGCTGACAGGGGCTAGTAGACTGATGGGTGGAAATGGGGAAGATAGGGTCAGGAAGAAAGGTAGATTTGTTATGGTCACCAGGTGAAGAGGGGGGAAAAATAGTAGGGTTGCTTCTTCCTAGCTAGAGCATCTCAGCAGATTTGCCATCTTATTGCTGAGTAGGGTGGTCTAGATGTACATGTCTTTATTTAACCTGAAATACTATGCTACACTGCTTCCAAATGTTTTTGAAAATAGCGCAGCACACTTGATACAATGCCTGATTTGTTACATTTTGCGCTACCCTGTAGTGCAAAACTTAATATGGGATTGTATGAAGACTTCTGTGATTTTTGCGATCCTGCGATGCAAAACTGGAAGTAATTGCATTAACGTCCAGTATTGCTCTTGGTGATTGCGGTAAGCTTCGATATACTTTCCCCAAGGATCGTTTCTCACAGGAGCCAATACTTTGGGCAGTGGTTTATTACATTTTGACAGTTACCTATAGCCTAATTCAAATATATATAGATAGATGCTTGCATAAAAAAAAACTTTCTTCATTTACACCACCACAACAAATACTTCATTTCCATTTTTAGAAAGCATTGGTAAGGTCTCATTTGGAATATGTGGTCCTGTGTACAAAAAATACATCTTGGAAATGGAAAGGGTTCAGAGAAGGGCAACTAAATTAATAAGGGGATTGGGGGAGCTTGAATATGAATATAGATTGAATAAGTTACAATTATGTACACTAGAGAAAAGGCGCTTGCTGGAGCTTAAATGGAAGCTGAATCCCTAACTAACCTTTTACGTTTTTTTTTTTTCCTAGGTGCCTTCGGAGCCTACCTGTGCCCCAGTAAAGTGCTGGCCATTTTGGTTCATGTCTGCAGCTAGGTAAGCTCCGCCCCCGAGACTTGCTGGACCTCGTTTCTGGCTTGAGTCTATAAATCCTGTAGCAGTTCCCTCCATGCTCGCGCTCTGATGTCACGCACGACTCCGTGTGAGTGCTGCCGTCATGTCGTGAGCGTCATGACGTCACTCTGCCGCGCAAGCATGAAGGGAACTGCTACAGGATTTATAGACCCAAGCCAGAAACGAGGTCCAGCAAGTCTCGGGGGGCGGAGCTTACCTGACTGCAGACATGAACCAAGATGGCCAGCACTTTACTGGGGCACAGGTAGGCTCCAAAGGCACCTAGAAAGGAAAAAAAAAAAAAAAAAAAAAAGGGAAAAGGCTAGTTAGGGATTCGGCTTCCATTAAATTTGTTTTTGGACTGTACTTATCCTTTAATGAGCCATACAACAAATGGTATATCTGGTGCATTTTTCACCAATAGAACATTTCAGAGGACATGCGGACATCCCTAAAAACTGGAACAAAAGAAGTTAAGTCATCAAGTATGGAAGGGGTTTTTCACTGTGAGAACAATAAAACTATGAGATGGTCTTCCACTGGATGTGGTGATAGCAGGTTTATTGGATAGTTTTTTAAAAAAGCTGATTAAGTTTCTAAAAATAAATAATGTTGCTGACACATAAAGTAGTAGGTGATCAGGGAACAGTAAAGGTTCGTACAGGTGCCGACCCACAACGCACGATGTGTGTGAACGGCCGTTTCACAGATAATTGTGCCGTGAATGGGCACTTTATCAGCCGAAATGGCCGTTTCGGCCATGCGGATCTTCAAACGAGCGGCCATTTCGGCCGATAAAGTGCCCATACACGGTGCACGATTATCGTTCATACACATCGTGCGTCGCGGGTCAGCACCCACAATTGCACCTGTGTACGAACCTTTAGGCAGGAAATGTGGGTAATGCTGAGTAGGTTGGACTGGATAGATGTATGTCTTTATTCAACCTCAAATACTATACTATACTAAATCTTAAATTTAGAATGTGATAAGCCAGTAATTCAGTACCATGGATCTCTGCATTTTATTCTGTCAGTATTTCATGCTTTTTTTTCTAAAGGGACACTATACTGAAAAAATTACACCATCTTAATCTGTAATTGAATACATGTAAGTAGCACTTACTCTGATTTGTGTGTGTTGCTGCATGCCTTCAATACAGCACACATTTTGTTTGGGAGCAGTATCCCCCCTCCCTATTTTAACCACTCCCACTTCCATCCAACCTGACTTTTTTCCCACAAACCAACTGTCAAGCCTGCACACAGCATACAGCATTCCAACTGTCAAAATTCTGTCACCATTCCAGCTACAGTAAAACTACTCACAGAAGAATAGTTTTTGAGAACAAGGAACTTGATTGACAGCTAAAATATTTAAAAAGTTTAAGATTGAATATCTAAAGAAATAGGGGCAGATCAACCAAAAAATTATATAGTGGTGGCTGGGAAGAATTATAGTTTCCATTTATGGTCAATTTAAAATAACCTATTTTTCACTATAGATGCCCTTTAAGATAGCAATTTATATCCCCAACTTGTGCTGGTAAATTGCCTACACTAAACTTAATTCAGTGCTTTGTTTTTTCTTCAACATAAATTCAGTAAAATTGTGCTAGCAATTCCTAGAAATCATAAAAATAAAAATACGGTCAATGTTTTATATGCATTTATGATATACTAGGGCAGAGTATTGGCAGGTAAACAAGGTTTTATCACAATTATATTTAAGGTGACAGAATACATTTATCCTGAACACAGCTGTGATCATGCAGACACTATAAGGGGCTAGCACCCAATGAAAAATATTACAAAGCAGATTAAGTGTTGAAGGATAGGGGGTTTAGTAGAATTCGTAACATACAGTGAAATGTTTTCTATATTCCTCAGAGTGAAGGAAGACATTAAAGAAAAAAAAAAATTAAAACCGTTTTTTCTCTTGGCTCAGTCTAAATGGCCATGATATATCACCACACAATGTAGAATTACAGAGAAGCATATTGCAGTGGCCAGTAGTAAAAGACCCTGAAGGAGGAAAATCCATCTTAATGATACATGTTGTCTAAAGGTTAAACTGAATTGTGGCAAACATCATTTCTTTCCAGTTTGTTCCTTAACTTTCCCTGTACACAAGATTATTTTATGATTCATGGACCAGAGGACACCAGACCAAATAATGAATATATTTATATTTTATTTGCTCAGCATGGAATAATGACAACATCATATACATTTTTTTACAATAAGGCAATATACAAAAAATATAAATAATTAGTTAAAAAAACGTACATAAAGTCCTGTGTACGTTGTGGTCCTTTGCCTAAAGGTTCGTACACACGTATGATTTTGCCAATGCAGGCAGATTGGGGTACGACCACCTGACAAAACGCATACACACAGACTATTCTCGGCCGAAATGGCTGTTCCTCAGTCAGTCAATTAGCAATATGTCAAATTAGCAATGTCAATTACTATAAACAGATATGACATCCTTTTCTCAAACAGCTTGTTGCCACTACCATATTGCTCCTTTCAGGTTTTTGTGGATCAAAATAACATTTTATAGCCTGTGCTATACATGTTGGTACAACTGTTACAAATACATAGAAATGCCATACTTTCTGTAGTATAAAAGATTTTAGACAAAAGATCTGTAAGCCTGCCACTACATCAAGGTAGACTCTTTCAGCAGGGCCCTAACTACTTGCCGAAACGCATAGATGTTTTACAAACTCAATACTGAATTATGGAGAGCCAGTGGGTTAAATGCTCAAAAAATGCTTGTAGATTCCCCCAGTCAAATGTTTAGGCTGCTGCACAAACCCCATTTATAGGTTTAGGCTCCAAATCCCCAGGGCCCAGTCATATTTTTAGGCTCCATACTCCCAGTTATAGGTTTAGGCTTCTGTGACAACTTTCTGGCCCTGAAACCCAACAACCCCCCACCCCAACACCCCAAAGAAATCATTAACTTGGACAGTCAGTAATTTTCCCATCAAAGAATCAGTAACTTTCCCAATCCCATCAAAAAAATCAATAACTTGGAAAGTTACTTACAGCAAAAGTAGTGACACTGATACGTGCACCACAGAAGACAGTGAGTCTTCACAGGATCACAGCCTGACTCCTTGGCTCGGCTCCTGTTCTCAGACAGACAGTTAATCCACTGCTCCACAATCTCACTGCGGGCTGCTCTCTCCACAATCTTGCCGAGTTACTACACGACTTTGCCGCGAGGCCGCCTATCAGCCACCGTTGCCACGAGCAGGGTCAGGAGTCAAGAGAACTTGAAGGAAGGTGCGTTCTTCTCAGAAGTAAACACGTTCATAATCTACCGCCTGAGTCACATAACTCAGTGAGCCTTATTATAGATGCGGCCCTGATCCTCAAACCTTCATAACATAACTAACCAAATGCGATATCCACCTATCACGAACGAGGTAAATCCACCGTAAATCTGTGGGCCATCACTAATAACCACTAGTAAAATAGTTGGCACAAAGACTAGTTAAATGCTTGGAATGCAGACACTGATAAACTGGTTGGGAAACTGGCACTGCACCCAGCCAGACACTGGTTAAATGCTTGGCACACAGACAATGGTGAAAATGCTTTGTACACAGACCACTGGTAAAACAGTAGGCATACAGACTGGTAGTTTTGCGGCCCCCTTCTTGGCCAAGGGCCCTGCTGTGGTCGCATTCCCTGCACTGAACAGTCAGTGCAACCAGCGTTGGATGGCGCACAAGGTAAATTTACTCCCCTTCATTCATGTTTCCTGTAAATTGAAAAAAGCTCCTTTACCTCCCATTCTTCAAAGCAATGCATTTAAGGAATAGTTCACTTTTTCAATGAATTCTTACTTTAAAAACAAAAGTCCCATTTCAAGTTGGATTTTTGAAAATTTCACCTTTTTATAAATGTGTTACTACTAATAAAAGAGTTTAAGGAGAACTAAGCCTATGTTTTATACTCCAGAATCTGAAAGCCTCACCCCCCACACCACCAATTAACTGTAAAATAGCAATCCAGTAAATTGCAAGTAAATGCAATCCCCCGAAGAACTGGATGGAAAAAAAAAAAGTGTATATGTGATGTACCTGGCCCCCTGCCTCCTTACTTCAGCAACATGCTCTTGTGCCTAATTTGTCCTGTAAAAGGATTGGCTAGAGACTAATAGTGGTCGTGACCATCTGTAACACGTTCCTGCAGTAGCTTAGAGCTGAGCATGTGTAAAGAACATAATGGTTAGTGACCAATGTGTGTAATTGTAAACCCCATGTTGCTAAATTACACATTACAAATTTACCAGCAAACCTATCAAAATGAGGTGAGACGAGACACAGACTATTAGATTTATATCAAAGTGCTCTTCTGATTTAGTGTCGTTCTTAGGCTTTAGTTGTCCTTTAAGCAGGCCATATACCAGTAGATGTCTGCACATTGTATAGCAGATTAATATTTCCTAATCATCTTGCCAATCGAACTACACTACCTTGCACTATCTATCATAAGCAGATTTCAGATGCACAAGATAATTCAGCCACTGATGAGAATATAAGATTTCCAACATGTCTAGTCATCTTTTGTTTGATAAACTGCTCAGTATCCCCAGGGTTGGATTTTTCAGGCCACATCGATTAAAATGTTCAAAGAAATTGACCTTTGTATGGCTGCCTTTGGCCTATGGAAAAAAAAACTGGCTGAAGATTCTACCCTAGGCATAACCTACAAAAAGTTTGTATGCTCTCCCTACAAAGTGACAAGAGGGACAAGCATGGGCATTCACCTCAAATAGCACCACTAGCCCCATCTAGAGTCAGGGGTGAAATCACTTACAGGAAAATACCCACTACTCAATGCAATGCTGGGTAGCAGGGGTTTAACACTCATTTTGTGGGGGCTGCGCCACTTCCAAATCTATGGAAGTAGAGCAGCTTGTCTGACCCAATAAAAAATTAGATACTGCGCCTCTATTTTGCGCAATATCGAACGTTCTTTTGTTGCAGGCGTTCAGTCCCCGCTACTTACCAGTGCACGCTCCCACAATGCAATAGCGTTGCGCAGTGATGTGCGCAACATTGTTGGATCATGTAGCGTGGCTGAACGCCACTACAAATTATTGTATCTTCCTGCTAGTGTAGTGTAGCTGCAGTGGCCTAACTATCCGTGCTTTATTCACAATGGTTTTCTGGAAGAAGGCTATAACTGTCCACTGGCTCCTGGGCCCCCCTGTGTTTGCTCCCCTGGTAGTTATGTTCCTGGTAGCAGGTTCTTACAATAAGTGACCCCACCAGTAAGAAGTTCTTAAGCTTCTACACCAGACTTGTCTCTCTAATGTTCTCTACACTAGTAATGAGAAGTAGATTGAACGGATGTTTTAATAATGTTTAAATTCTTACTTACAAGTTTATAACAAATGAATAGGACTGAATCCCAATTGCATGTATTTTGAGTAATCACAAACAATTCCTACTTTTGTTTTAGGAAATATATATAGAATCACCGCATAGATCTCAGAGAAAACACAGTAGATTGGGAGGTACGATCCGAAAGAACACAGTGTCTTAAATATTAATAAGTTTCCCATTTGCGAAGTCAAAGCATGTTTTTTCCCTTTTATACAACAGGTTCATTCTTTTTATGATTTTGCCTTTCAAAGTCCTTTTGTATGTGACAGTCGATATTGTTCACCCATTCTGTCTCAGACAGTAAGAGAGAGGGGGGGAAGCTATTGTGCAGCTTCTTGTCTCTGGAACATGATTTTTTATAATTAATATATGCAACTGTGCAAAGAAAGGTACGTTGTAATGAAGTACAATTAAGAGGTATTTGTTCCTGTAACGATGACTATAATTTCCTCTGCTGTTTAGAAGTCAACCATCATCAATTTAAATCTTTTTTCTCTACTTTTTCTGCCTGATTTTTATTTATTTTCACTTTATAAAAACAAAGAAACAAAACATCAATTCTTCAAAACAGATTTTTCAGGTAATAATTATAATTCTAAACTTAAATTTATTAGAAATGAAGCAATTACTATCATTTATTTACTTTTACATTTCTGTGTATAAACGTACAGCTATGTTCAGACTGAGGTATAGCTAAATGAATTCAGGTCTTCGGGGCTAGGCCACACTAGTGCGTTTTCCACGCGCTTTCGCTCACTTTTGCGCCTGTGATTTTTGCTAACATGGAAATCGTGGGAACGCGAACATTTCTGTGATTTCCTATGTGCATGCGATTGCATCCGTTGGCGTTCTGCGTTCAAGCATTTAGCATCAATAGGGCAGCACAATGGCTCAGTGGTTAGCACTGATGCCTTGCATCGCTGAAGTTCTGAGTTCGATTCCACCCTTGGACACATCTGCAAGGAGTTTGTACGTTCTCCCCGTGCTTGCGTTGGTTTCCTCCGGTTTCCCTCACAATCATAAAGACATACTGATAGGTTGTATGTGTCAAATAAATGTGCTTAGATTGTAAGCTCTTCGGGCAGGGCCTGATGTGAATGTATACATGTAATTGTAAAGCGTTATGGACGATGTTGGCGCTATATAAATCTTTAATAATAATAATGTCCAGAATGTTCTCCTTCATCCCACAAGCTCCTTCAAGTTAAGCTATCCATATGCTATAATGATATTACATGAATCCGACATTCGTTCAGCGATGAATGTCGAATCAATAATAATGCTGGATGGTGCAGCAGTTTTACCTGCAGGCTGGGTCATAATTATTATTGGTATTACTATCGTAATATTGATTGAAAATTGATCTGACTGCGCAGTCAGAAAACGGTTTTGCGTAAAGGCTTTATTTACGTGCACATTTTTTTTTTGCATTACAATAATCTGTATTCAGTCAAAATTTGCTCATGGCATTTTATTAAAACTTACCATACTAAATTAACCTGTGATTGACCAGCTCAATTTTCATAACACTTGGTATAAACTTTTTGAACTTGATAGCGTTTGCTGGCCATACACTACCTCAACAGGACACACATTCAACATTTGATCCTAGGTGAATGTTAAATTGATTGTAATGTTGACTGGAGCAGCAGGTTTTCTTGATGACATTCGTATGAAGTTTACCAGCCGGATCATGTTTACAATCGTGATATTGGTTGTCGGGACAAAGTTTAAACGTTGGTACGTTTGTGTAGGGCCCGCATTAAGTACCACTCACATAATGTACACCTTTCCTATCCCTCCCCCCTAACTTCCCCCACCTCCATTTTCTCCCCCTTCAGGTTTACCTTCTGCTCTATTGCCTCCCATTGAGTTCCGCGTCTCCTCCTCTTCCTTTTACATCCTGCACAGTGCTGATCAATTGCGCAATTGTTTATCACTGAAAAGTATGCTATATGCCGATAGCGGCTCTCTGTGCATCGCCAGTATCTGTTACCACTTTTAACAGAAGCTATCAGCTGGCGTTTAAAGTGTCGCAATAGAATGCCGATTTTGGCATATAACGTTGTCAAAGTAGCTATTTTATATTTGTGTTATTTTTTTAGACCATGCACTAATTTCCATGTTTACATTCTCTGTGCTGTTATAATGTTAAAATTTACAGCACTGCATACTCATTTGGCACTATATAATTTATATGTAAATCTGTTTGTTATCCTGTGTGAAGAAGAATACAGACATGTTGAATGTTTCTCAATGGCCAAACAGGAATTCTCAGCAAAACGTCATATCACGGGCAGCACTGTGTCTCATTTGTTAGCACTGAAGGCATTTGTATGTTCTCCCCATGCTTGCGTGGGTTTCCTCCGGGCACTCCGGATAGGTTGTATCTGTCAAATAAATGTGCTTAGATTGTAAGCTCAGGGCAAGGCCTGATGTGAATATATACATGTAATTGTAAAGTGCTACGGAAGATGTTGGCGCTATATAAATCCACAATAATAAATCTTTCTATAAAGTTCTCTTTGCATATTGGGAGGGTAAGGAACAAATGCTCTTCTCCAAAACTCTACAAACATTTTATTTCTCTCAAATAAAAAAATGTAAAACTCTGTATTAACACTAAGATAAAACAACAAGATGTTTGCCAATAATGTGTTCTAATTTTCACTTTCAGTTAATAGCCATGGGCCAGCACTAGAGACACAGAAGATGTGTGAAAGGTTGCAAGTGAATCCTATTATTTGCATCCCATGTTTGTGAGCTTTCCTGAGACATTAGCAATAACACACGGAGACCCGTCATTTACCAACCTTCCCACTGAACAAATGTAGCTTGTTTCTAGCCATAGGAGACTAGCTAAGATAGGGTAACATAGATGGTGATTAAAGCCATGGATGTCTCCAGTTCTTTTTTGTATTTTAACATAATGCAGGGTGTTACATTTCATGTACTCTGATCATATCTACAGCAAATTCATGGTTGCATATTTCACATTATATAAATGAAAAGAAAAAATATGCAAACGTGAAACCATCAGACCCATCAGGCTAGTACAAGGATTGTTACAATTAGATATCATTGCAAAGCACTGTGTACTTTGGCACGCCTGGATACATATTTCCTTCTAAACAAGGGATGTGCCGTCTCATTTCAAGGCACCTAGTTATGCACTACAGAGCAAATTACACATCGTAAGTCAATTAAAGGGGATGCATTCCATTTATTTTAAATGGGAAGTGAAGGACCCCACAATGCCTTGATTCACTGTTTCAGACTATAAACGAGGTTGCATTTCCATTAAATGATTTTTGCTTGAGTGGATGTGTAATTTTTCCTGCAGTAAACTAAGATATCAGTTACATGCTGTCTAAATAGTTCTCAGAGGATAATATCCTTCTTCTATAACATATAGAAAGGTGTGTGGTTTTAATTCCTGGCCTCTTGAAGAAAAATATTAAATTTGTTCAGAATTTTATAACAAAACAATGAAATTGCAGGCGATACCTGTAGTTAACTAATTACTTTTAAACTTTTTAAAGTACCCTTTGTCAGGCATGGCTCTACACAGAGTTTAAACATGAGAAACCAATATACACACACACACACACACAAGTACAGTAACCATCAAACAAAAAGGATCAAACAGATACAGAGAGGGTAAGATTGTTCTTCCAGGAAATTAACTAATTGCAAAGCTGTGAAATTAGTCCTATTTGATCATGCCAGTCTTTTCTTTTATCTCTGTATCTTAAGCTGGGTACACAGATTAACGATAAAGGGACAAGTCCATCTAAATCTCCCCTCTATCGGAAAAGTGTGTACTGTGTGAACAATCGTTCCTGACCACGAAGGTGAAAGAATGTTACCTTCTGAAAAATTGCCCGCGGTCATCCCCCTGTACTAAAGTAAACGGAGATGCCCGTGGTCAGTCCTGAATGTGTCAGTCCTGAATGTTCTCCCTATACTTTATACAGGTAGAACGCTTTGGACTTTGTGTTGCCACACTTTTACAGATTCTGGCTGTCATATTTTAAAGATTGGTACGTATTTACCCAGCTAAAATGTAGTTTCCTACAGACGTTCAATATGGCACACAGTGCTAGAACGAGCACAGCTGATATTTGCACGTGTAGCTATTTGGTCGGGCGTCATTTTTGATCTGCCGGTTGGAGCAACAAAAATGCCAAACTGAATGGCTACATTCAGTTTGGCAGCACGGTGGCTCAGTGGTTAGCACTGATGCCTTACAGAGCGGATGTCCCGAGTTCAATTCCACCCTTGGACACATCTGCAAGGAGTTTGTATGTTCTCCCCGTGCTTGCGTGGGTTTCCTCTGGGCACTCCGGTCTCCCCCACAATCATAAAGACATACTGATAGGTTGTATGTGTACATAAAATGATTAGATTGTAAGCTCTTCAGGGCAGGGCCTGATGTGAATTAAGTAAATAATTGTAAAGCGCTGCGGAACATGTAGTGCTATATAAGAAATAAAGTAAAATACAAAAAAAAAAAAAACACAAGTGCGATTATTGCCCAAAATGGGCATTTATCGGGCATCAAACTCCGTATTGAATTGGTATACGAGCCTTAACTTGTAATGTGCTTAATATTGAGACTTTAGTCACGCCACTGTGCAGTGCATTGAATTTATCATCCGTTTATAATTCCATTCTTTCCAGTCTCTAAAACTGGGTACACACTTTAACGATAAAGGAACGATTCTGTTGGATCATACAGAATAGACCCTTTATTAGTCTGCACAGCAACATTCACAGTTGGCCTCGGGAATAGAGATGTCCGAACTTCGCAAAATCCGGTCCGCTCGAGGATCCGTGAATTTTCTAAACAATTCGAAAATCCGCGAGCGGACCCATCAAAATGAAAAATACCCTTGAAATTACGAGATTTTTCGTATTTTCGAAATTACGGGGTTCGCGTATTTTCGAAAATACGTGAAAACTCGTAATTTCGAAAATTTTCGAAAATACTAAAAGTCCGCAAAACGGAAGTTCGGAAGGCGGAAAATCCGGAAAAATCCACCGTTCGCGAACGGGATAAATCCGAGGCGGATCCAGGTCCGGATCCGCGAACCAGCCATCCCTACTCGGGAACTATGGTTACTTCCCAAAAATTTCCCATGGTCGGAGTTGGCCTCCTGCACTAAGGTATAGGGATCCAGCCACGGTTGTAGGGAGTGTGGCAGTCCCAAACAATCTCACTATATTTTTTATAATGAGAACATTCGGGACTGTGTGTAGCCAGATGTTTAACACACAATCTTAAAATTTTGTCTGTCATTTTTCAAAAATTGGTACAGTATGTACCAAGCCTTAGTATTATATCAAAATTATGATTTGAATGTTTTGGTCAGATTTACTGTTATCCTATCTGTGGTGAATTGAATGTCCTGTTTCACTTGAATTATAGAGCTTTAATTTGACCCGACCGACCGATATATCGGTGCATCCAATTAACTGGTCTTCAATGGACCACATAATGTATGAGCCAATATCTTGGCCCTGACCAACTGGTTGAAAGTGGCTAAAATTTCCAACTCGGACAAGCTTTCGACCGACATTGGCCCATCGTGGCCAAAAATTTGTTCTGTTTTTATGGCCTGAAATTTTGGTCACGAGGGACAATTTAGGGCAAAATATTAGAACATGTTTACATGATGGGTAAATGAGCCAGAATGTGCTTTGGTTCATTTCTAGGCACTACCTGGCTTTTGGAACATGTTCACTCCCGCATTTTGTCATATACCCTACATTATGAGTATGTAAAGGGTTTGAGCTATTTTTATTTCTTTTTCTCTTTTTTACAAATCCTCTAAAAATGTTGTTTGCTCCTAAAATATTACATTTTAATTGGAAGCAGAGTTAGAAAGCAAGTCAAATGTGTGATCGGTGATAGATTATGATACAGATTCTACTGCGTTATGTAATAGGTGCCTGAACATGTGTACAAAGCATTTTTTCCCCTAATGTGTACTGATGGATATCATTTCTCACTCACACATAAATTGCTGAAACCTTAGGTTAAATAGACATCAATAAAGTTAAAAATCCATTGACTCAGTGGCTAGGTACCTGTATTTTATTAATTCAATTATACTGTGACCCCCATTGAGCAACAAATGAGTAAACCTCAATCTCCAATTTGTAGACTATAAATTATAGAATTAATATAAGAAAATGTAAATTAATAGACATTGGATATTTTACGCCCTGACATCTTAAGACTTCATGAAAACAAAACAATGCCCTATTAATTTATTCTCAATTTCATATACGAAGACCCAAATCCCCAAGACCATGATACTGTACTTCTTTTTTCCAGTTTTGCCAGCGTCTTAAATGTTCAAGCCTCCTCTGACGGCTTTACAAGCTGTTCACATGCTTGCACAGCCTAATGGGATGTGGCTTAGGATGCAGTTGTAAGTAGCTTGCTGTCAGCATCATAGCCAAGACTAACATCTGCTACCGGCAAGGACCAGGAAGAAGAACTATGGAGCCAGTGAGCAAGAAGAATATCTCCCTTCAGGGTTTTGGAGAGCACTTGTGTTTAGTAGGAGAGTGTGCGGGCGGTGATCCTACCTTCAGAATATTGTCTTTATTCCTAGTTAATTAAAAGGTGATCTTTTTAAAAGAGTTTTTTGCCCTGGGACTGAACTTTTTTAGCCATTTTATTTTAAAGTCAAACCAAATTGCAATAATGTCAGTGAGCTGGAAGTATAATTGTAGGTGCTTTACATCCTTATGTCTAAAATAGTTTGAGAAGGACTGCCTGCTGTGTTAAAAAGTACTAGGAGGGTAGCTCTGTCTTAAAGCACAACAAAGTAATTTATCTGGTAGACACTAACTGATAGCACAGGGGGAAAGCACTGTATAGTTTTACATTTAGCCTGACATATTACTTAGGTAAGAACACTGATATGACTAAGTGTCTTGACATCTAATGGAAAGTAAGTATCCTACTGGGGAGATGTAGTGATCTTTATCATTTCTAGCCTAGAGATATTGTAATGCTTTCATGGTTGTTCCAACTGTTCCATCATTTATTATTTTATATAAAAGAGTTAAAGATGGAACTAGTGCAAAATGATTTTTGTTTATTGTTCTGTGTTGAAAATTTTCCTTATTTTGACATGTAATAAAAATAAAGCTATTTATGATGTAACATAAATCAACCATTACTTTTACTATTATAGTGCCATTGTGTATGTTTTGCTATGTGTAGATACAGTGACTATAACATTTTTATACAGGGATATTTTTAACTGTTATTGAAACAGTCATCAGCGTCCAGGGGAACCTCCAGGGAAACCAAGAATAGACCCAGGCAATCCTGCCACAATGTGCAGTTCAACCTAAACAGCACCATTTTTATTTATTATTTTTATGGAAAGCTCGGGGTCATGATTTCTGTGATACTAACACGAAGTGCACAAACATGCAAGTGGTTCGGGATCTTAAGCTGTAAGGATAGAGAGAAGCTACTTGGATCCCTTCAACCAGTAGGCATAAGGAACCATTCCAAACATGCTTTTCCTTTAGACTCCCAGCAAGTATCCATGGTGAGGATCAAATGGCATAAGTCTGAAGGTCCTAAAAAGGACCCAGGCAATCCCACCACATTACATGAACAAACACACACACATACCATCCCTTACCTTTTCCATCTGCAAGCTAGAACCTAGATGGGGTCCATGTGCAATAAACCTGCAGGTCTGAGAACAGATCCAGGTAATCCTGCCACAAAGTGCAGTTCAAACTAAACAGCACCATATTGGACAACCTGAGACACTGTACAGGATCCAGATCGACATGCTAGGTTCAAACCTTACCACAGCAAGTTCCACATTTACAATCACTATGGGTTTAGGACAGCACAGGATACTGATTAGCTATATAGTTTGTATACGCATAATGCGCGCTGGAGAATGAAGCAGTCAGAGATTCCAGCTGGGCTGCGGTGGATCGCGTAAAAGGTAAGGTCTTTGGTATCTTCATTCCCGGACCCTGCAATATTGATTGAAGATCAGGAGGTAAGGCATAGCTCCTTAAGCTCCCGGGCTTCAACCAATATATTAAAGGAATAGTTCACTTTGAGAGTGAACTATTCCTTTAAAGTAAGGCATGTGTCCAGATGTAATAGAGCCTAATGGTATAGAGCAGGGGTGTTGAACTTGGGACCTTTGACATGTTTGAAAACTACAAATCCTCAGCATTCTCGGTTTATAATAAGTTTGTTCTTAATGTCTTTTAAGTAAGGCATGTGTCCAGATGTAATACAGCCTAATGGTATAGAGCAGGGGTGTTGAACTTGGGATCTTTGACATGTTTGAAAACTACAAATCCCAGCATTCCCTGGCTGCACAGAATGCTGGAAAATTTAGCTTTCATATATCCTGGAATAAAGCAATTTTGAGTTTTCCATTTAGACTTAGGCGTTTCAAGTAAAGTAAGTATACTTTATTAATTGTATATCATTTGTTTTGTGATTCAGTAGTAGTACTATACTTTGTATAGTGTTATTTGTTATGGCGATTTTAATTAAATAAATAGTGATAATTACACACATACATATAGACCTTTCCTATGTGTAATAGTGTTATATACCCCCACCTAATTAGTTGCTCCTAAAAACTCAATGCAATCTCTGTAAAAATATAAATATATTTATATAACATAAGGGATATTTATATATGTGTGTGTGCGTGCGTGTGTGCGCTGATTACAGTATTATAGTATTATATACAGGGCTGTAGTTTGGCTTACCACCAGAGATTGGCCTTCATAAACAGTAATTCTCATACTTCCATTGTATTCTGTCAAATTTCTGCCAAACAAAAGTACAAATGTACCCACCTGTTTTACGTCATCTCCAACACTTATAATAAAAACTTCTCCTGTAGCCGACACCACCGCAACAAAATAATAGCTCTCCTCTCGAAAGAATGATACTTCTGCCTCTTTCCCTTCAAATTTGTTACAGGGTGGGTTCATTATCATTGGCCATCATGACAGTGATCATGGGAGGAGGATCAGGATTTACTAGGGTGGTTCAGCCTAAAAGAGATATTTTGGAATATAAGAGTGGGGTAGTTTGATCCTACTTAAAATGTATCTACACTGGAAAATGTGTTTTTTCTTTATAATTGCCCATTAGTGGAAACTATAATTCATCCCAACTATAACTGTACCATTTTTTTTGTTGATCTGCCCCCTATTTCATTTGATATCTAGTCTGAAATATCTTACGTTTTATCAAATCTGTAAATGTAAAAGTTAAAACGTGGGTAAATTTATACTTTGGGATGGGCAAAAAATGTTATGTAGTTAACAGTATTTTAAAATGCTTATAATTTGTCCTTGATATTAATATTCAGGGAAGTTTATATGCTAACTGGTTTCATACGATGCATCACACCAATTTTTGCCACAAACATTTAAAAATTCTTAATGCATTTATTCAGTATTTAAAGTTGCTTAGACTAAAGGTTCGTACACATGTGCGATCGCCGGTGCCGATCGGCCCGTGTATGGGTATTTTATTGGCCGGAACGGCCGTTTGTTTGGAGATCGTTGCCCGATCCGCCAGGTGGATCTCCGAACGAGCGGCCATTTTGCCCGATAAAGTGCCCATACATGTGCCAATTATCGTTCGAAACGGTCGTGCATACATATCGTACCTCGCAGGTCGGTGATAGCACATGTGTACGAACCTTAAGGCTGGGTACACATGAACCCTGGAAAATCTGTGGTGTTTTGGCTGTAACAGATTGTGGTAAATAAAGGCAGATCAACAATCATTTGCGGAAACTGTCCGCCTTGGCTACTTTGCCAGATTTTTCTGCAAAATCCGCCAATACACAGAAGCTGTGCTGCATTTGGCTGCCGCCGTGACCGATATTGGTCGCCCATTGGTCTGGATCGGATGAACAGGTGATCGGACGTGTTGGTAAATCACATCCTGATTGTGCAGTCCCATAGGGAATGCAGACTATTGCTGCAATTGTGGTTTGTCCTGGCAGAGTGCTCGCTCGCAGCGAACATTCAGTCAGGACAAAATATCCCTTAGTGTGTACCTAGCCTTACTCTGTATGACAGTGTGGTTAATGAAAGCACAATATGAATACCATATATAAAATGAATACCACTGAGCATCAAATAAAACTGGAAAACAAACATTTACGGTACTGTCAAATGTCAAAAGAAAAAAATCTATTAATTTAAATTTGGCTTCTTTTTTCTTGCTAGATGAAATAAAAAGAACTGTATATAGCGTTGTTAATCATTAACAGTTACTGTATATGTAATATGTAAAATATCAAAAGACACATATGGATATGGATAACGTAAATAAAAATGAACCAACTCAAAATGTCCCATGTCAAGATTGCAGTCAAAATGACAAGTTCCTCAATTCTGATTGCCATTGTGACAGTTTAAAATGCTTACGATTTTATCTGTCAGAAGAACATAAAGGAACATGGAAGAACATTTTAAAGGCTCACTAGTTAAACAATGTGATTTAATTGAAAGGAAGGACAAGGATATGAAAAATACAACTTCAGTGTAGCACATCCAGTTCTTGTCAGTTTATACAATTGGAAGACTTTTTCCTCAATTTGATGAGTCTTGATATTTCTTTTGATTAAAAATAATGTATATTGAGAAATTTAAGAGTCGTTTTATATGAGAACTAAGATCTTATAAACAATTACTTCATTCAAAGTATCCCTGCGTTAAAGAGTCTATTAATTATTTTTAGTTTACCTTTGTATGATATTATACTCTGTATAGGCTTTTACTTGGCATGGTCCTACGGTGACTTTAATCCAGTTTAGAACCACTCTAACACACTGTTAATGGCTTTGGCCTAGTAGTTTGTAAGTGCAACCCTCCACACCCCCTACCCAGAGGGTTAAGGTGATCCAGAAAATGTAAAAGCAAGAGGAGCACACTACTTCTTGGTGAACTTTACAATTTATTTAGTGCAAAAACAACATCAACAACATTTCGGGGTGCTTTCTGTTCTTTTTCTCAGGTATACCTGAAGAAGGGGGCAGTAAGCACCCCAAAATATTGTTTTTGCACTAAATAAATTGTAAAGTTTACCATGAATTAGTGTCCTCCTACTGGAACTTGCACTGGGATCTGGGTCCGACTGGGAACCCCTTGGTTCCGAAATCCGAACGTTCCTTCCGATACCATGAGGATTGTTCGGATTTCGGGACTTTAGAATGTATTTACCGGTAACCCTCAAGAATAAACCATGAACATTTGAAAACCCTTGAAAATACAACCAGAAACATGAAAGTAGTTT
Source organism: Hymenochirus boettgeri (assembly GCA_019447015.1). Taxonomy (NCBI): domain Eukaryota; kingdom Metazoa; phylum Chordata; class Amphibia; order Anura; family Pipidae; genus Hymenochirus; species Hymenochirus boettgeri. The sequence continues at coordinate 83,665,235 of CM033472.1, read as the reverse complement.
TTCCAGAGTTCCTTAAATCCGAAAAAGGAACAAAACTTACGAGTTTTGTCCATCTCTACTTGCACTGTTTTTTTTTTTGGTGGTAACAAATTTCCCCATCCCATTATATCCTAATACAAGGTTTCCATAATTATAGTCAGATATTGCCGCTTAAAACAACATGTTACTTTTCTTCTTGATATTGTAGATACTGTACATATATACCTTTGTGAAGTCAGTAATTTTGTAGTTATTTACTCTTGTCCTTGTTCTAAGAACTCCGTTATGCTCAATGCAGTTCACTCAGGGAATGAGGAGCTTTCCAGTGAGCAGTTCTCTATTGCTCTGAAATAAAGTTAGATAGGGTTTTTATGTTAGTTATGCTGGCCATACATTAAGTTATACACCTCATGAAGTTCCCACAACATTTTAAAAACTTCCTGGGCGATAGACTTTTGACCTCAAAATGAATGGCCAAGAATGGACAATGCTGGAATGTCAAGAGGTAACACAGCAAGTGTGACAAATATTAGATTGAACTAATCACAGGTCACATTGATTTAATATCTATGTAGTGAATGGCAAGCAATAGAAAGTGACTGCTGAACTTGCTGTAATGAAAGTTTGACTAACCACAGGTAGTAAAATATTTTTCAAGTAATAGTTTATTTTAGTTTAGCAGATATTGGGCCAAAAGTCACTCATGGGTGAAACCACCAAGTGCACCAAAATGTATGGTGGAAGCATACTACCACACAGAACTGAGGCTGTGTGCTTCCAATGAGTTTGTTGAGTATATATAAAGTATATACTTATTTTGTGCATGTGGAACGCGGCACGTTTATTAGGAGTTACAGAGCTCTACTTCATAAGCCACATGCACCTGTGCTAGTTATTGTATGGTCATGGTCAGTCAGTTGCAATAAAAAGGCAAAAAATCTGCAACAACCATTAGATGTTATTTAATTGCAGTAACATCCAATTGGTTGCTGCAAATCAATAGCATGGGAAAATGTTCATTGCTTAGTGCAACAGCTCCTATATAGTGTGTGTGTGTGTATGTATATATAGCCTGAGGACGACTACAGGTGTTAGCCAAAATGCATTGATGTTGAAGTAATAAAAATAGTTTGATACAAGACCCACGAGTGCTCTGCATTGTATATACCGGGGTGAGTAGTACTCCTTAATGTTTGAGTGCGAGACTCCTGACATTATGTATGTATGTATATATATATATAGAACAGATTGACGAAGGCACTCACGAGTCTTAGATATGATAAAACTTAGCTTTTATTTAGCATAGATAAGAACGCCATATCTATCGACACGTTTTTCAGCCTGCTGGCCGTCCTCAGGATATATATATATATAAACATATAGTAACAGTTTATGACAGTAATGGGCGAGTACAAACCATTTTCATCTGATTCTCACGTGCCAATGAATCAAACAGCACCACAGAAGTAATCACTATGTGATTACAAAACATTACCCAAGATGTATTGCTGAAATGACTCTTCTAAATAGAACAGTGATTTTGTTTCAACTAAAACATGCCGTATCATTATCTTTTAATCTGTCTGAGCTGCACTCTCTCTCTCTCATGTTATCGCAAATCATTTTGGAATTATAAAAAAAAAATCTTAATTGCAGAAGATAAAGAAAAATGCAAATATGATAGTTTTCACTCATTCTGTGAGCAATAAAAAGAAATTCCGTTATAATGGTAATTTGAATGTGATGTCAAATGAGATAACAGTTCCGTATATTTAAAGAAAACAGCGGTTATTTTTACAATACAAAGTGTTTTCATTTATGCAACTTTTTATGACATACACGCGTTGTCATTTCTAAAGCATAAATTGATTAAGTATTAGAGTGAAACTCAGCTAGAATCACTAGAAGGTTCGAATGTGTGTGCGCCACTTGGATCTCTGCCTCGCCTCATCCAATAGAACGGCAGTACAACTATTTCTCTAAACAATAGAATTTCATTGCCAAAACCAAAACTCTTCCCCAAAATTCCAGGTTTCAACTACAATATTTTGTCCTCTGAACCACAGTTTTAAAGGTGGAATTTCGGTTTTGGTGGTGAAATTTCATCTGTACACTGAAATGAATAAACTTTGTCCCCAGAATTTACCACCATTATGGAAACCTTATAGCGAAATAAAACATGTCTGGTTTGGCCATCTCTACTAAATAGCAATTGGAATTAGTAGCATGGTAAAACATTGTGGAGGAATATATTGGGCATTTAATACATGTTTTAATATTAGAACTCACTTTTTCAACACAGTGCATATTTAAAGGAAAATTATGGGGTATATTAATAAAGCTGCAATGTCAAATTGTTGGTGCTAAATTTGACATTTATAAATAAAAGCACTGACTTTCTTCTGGCTGATGATATTTTTGCCATATAGCATAAATATATTTTTCATTGCGATTTTATTTATTTTTTTTTAAATTAGTCTAGAAAATGTTGTTAAGTCTGAAGTGGCAATAATGCATTTCAATAATGCCTGAAAATATTTTTTTAAATAAATCAGGATCCCCGTGGTGTGCCACCCTATTAAAAGAGAGGAGTCCTGGTTCATTTTGGAACTGTTGGTTTCGAAAATCTGCAGGTCTAGTCGATAGTTTTAAAATTCTGGAAGTCAAACATAATGAAAATAAAAAAAATAAAAAAAACAAAAATTGCTATTGAAAATCAAAACAACACGGTAGAAAATTCAAAAACAAAGTTAAAACAGCCAAAAATTGTAGTGAAAAATGTAAGAATTTGGCTTCAAATAGGTCTGATTAGAATATTGTCTAGCAATAAAAAAAAATGAGCAAATAGTGTTCTTAAATATGTTGGTAAGTTTTTCTAGTCCACCTCTCCTGTTGCAGAGGAAGAAAGAGCAAAGTGAAGGGCCCAATTTGCAATAAGCTTGCTGATTTGGAATGTACAGGGTTTGTACAGAAAATGTTTACTCCTTATTACTCCTTAACAAAAAAAAACATCCTATTAAAAAAAAATCTTAACTAGCAGATGAACTACTGTTGCTTTGGAAAGATTTTGTTGATCAACTTAGAAATTTTAAATGAATTGAATAGGTCATAAAATAATCAATGCAAAGAATATAAGTGCAAAACCACACGTTTCAAATGTTTTGAGAAATCCTATCAATATAGTAACAGATCTACTAAACTGTTTATTGAGCTTTTTTGAACAGGTTTTTTATTTTTAAAAGAAAATTGTCACAGATGATTTCAGATGTAAAAAACACAAAATACTTCCAGAACTATAACTGTAATAACTATAAAGACAAGACACAGAGGGGGTGATACCTAATATGTAACACTTGTAGCCTAAATAACAGAGTGCCACATTTCTAAGCATAATTTGCAATAGACAGATCATTCTCATAGTGATGTTAAAGGGTAAATAACAACATTACAGTTCCATACATCCCTCAGGTGACAATCACTCTCCAAGTGTAAATGAGTAAAAAAGCATAAAGTGTTTAACACTCAGTGAATTTATGAGTCTAAATTAGACTATTGGGTTGTCTATAAGGTACATTAAAAGGAAAGAGCAAAAATATCTTTTGTCATGTTATTAGAATTTAATGAGTCTCATAGGTGGTAGAAAAAAAATGGATTTTAAGCAATTTGTTTTCTGGTAATAAAGAAACATAAAAAGGGTTATTGAGTGCCCTTTCACTTATTATAACGGGGGGACTTTTGCACCTTTTACTGCATCAGCACCTCTGTGTTTTACATGTGAATTGGTGTGGGGGACATTGCAGTACTTAAGGTGGGTACACACTGTACCAATACTTCAAAGATGACAGACAGAATCTTTAAGATGTGACTACACACAGTCACAAGCGTTTTCCCTATATAAAGTATTGGGAGACCTCTTGTGACTGCTATACTCCCTATGATTGCAGGCGACACCCTATACTTTAGTACAGGGGTCCGACCGCGACCGAGGGAATTTTTTTAAAAATGTTTCTGATGCGAACTGGGAACGTTCAGCGGCATTGTAAACAATTGTTTTGGCAGTACACACTTTTCCGATAGAGAGACATTGGTACGGGAATGTGTGTAGCTTTAGGAGGTTACTAACTAGGTTATTTAGGGAGGAAAACATGTAAAACATACCCCCCCCCAAAAAAAACAGTTCCTATTAAATAGATAAAATGCATGTATGATGAATTTCTAGCAGTTTGGCTTATTAATCAAGTGGCTTATCTGGGACATTGTCTTCTGAACTGCATCAAGTCAAATAATAATTGAAGTCTAGAGGCTATCCTATAAAATTCCATGTTTATTTTACCAACACTGAACTGAAATGAATAATATTGGGGTCTGCTCTTCCCCCCATTACTGCATCTAACATCCCTACATGTTACACAATATGTGTGTAATTTATTATTAAACTCCAACAGGGAGATTCAATAAAAGTTCTTATCGTTAAAAATGGTGCTAATTTTGCCCCAACCAATTAGATCTTATTTAACATTTGAAAGCTAACATCTGATTGGTTGGGGCAAAATTAGAACCATTTTAAATGATAAGAACTTTTATTGAATCTCCCTGTAAGTTTAATCTTAACAGGTGGGTAGACATCAAGCTACAGTCTCCTCTAAATATCATTTCTAACAATCAAGAGAAAAAAAGAGAAGCCCTCCTTGTTGAGTTTAAGATGCAGAACCATCTGTTGAAGTCTGTTTGCGTTTACATTTTATATTTAGTTTGCCTGTTTGTTTTTTTGTTTTTTTCGTCTTTTAGGTGTCTTCTTTACTATCTTTTTAATCAAAGCCTAAGATCTTTGTTTACTCAACTGTCCACTAATTATGTAACTGACTAGGATTTCCATTTTGCTGATTGCAATGCATTATAGGCAAATGATAACAGAGACACACAGGAGCATACTAAGAAAAAATGAAATCAGCTTTTGGGCTTTGAGCCAAATAGGATTTCCCCCCCTTTGCTTTACTTTATTTATTAGTTCTTAGGTATTTAAAACTTGAACATTAAAAGTGAAGAATGATTTGCAAATGAATGCAGTTGCAGTTGTGGAAATATAACTCACCGCTTAGTAAGGCTTATTCAGACAAATGGCTGCTTTGTTTAGGCTGGTGAAGCAAATGTACTGAGTTAATTTATTACAAACTCTGGGCATTTCATCCCTGGTGCCCAGGCAACAATGTTTTTTTATATCCAGTAATTTATAAAGGAGCTCTTCTTTATCATGAGACCTAGTGTAAATGTATTTACTGTGGGAATTTGTTTTTAATAAAACTTTGGCATTTTTTATTTCTTGTCTTTGTTACCTTTAAACACACACTGGGCAATCAATCTGTTCTACCCAATCCACTGAAAGCAGCTGGTGTTTGGGTATGAAAACATAATCTAAAGGCACAAATGATGCTGCTTCAAACAGTTTGCATTTATTTTGTTCCTATTCTAATTCTATCTGTAAAAAAAAAAAAATAGTCCTGATGTCTTTGGGACATTTAACTACACACAATGGCAGAACCTTATATTTTCCTACAATTTAAAACCCCATGTTTTTAATTGTTTATTGCTCTACTAAGTTTTCTCTAAATTTTCAGTACTAATTTGAAATTACCGTTAAAGGGCATGTCAAGCCATAAAATGAAATTTTATCTACAGGTGCAGCAACCCCTGAAGATACTTACAGTACTCCTGCTGCTGTTGTGAGATGGTTTCAAGCAAGAACAGCAGCAATGAGGCACTTCCGGCACACATTAGACTGATTTAATATCGGGCTTCTTCCGTGTATATACGTACAGGGAGATTCAAAAAAATCAGATTAAAAATGGTGCTAATTTTGCCTCAACTAATCCAATCTTATTTAACATTTGAAAGCCAACATCTGATTGGTTGTGGCAAAATTAGCACCATTTTTAACAATAAGAACTTAAAGGATAGCTATCATGTTTATTAAGTTTTTCAGTTAAAATAAAAAATTCAGTTAAATTGAAAAGTACATGGGACAGGGATATAGGACTGGTAATTCCTACGTCACAATATTGTTTCTGTGAGGAGCATCAGCCGAAAGAAAACTGATTCTGCCAGTCTTCCTACTGGCTTCAGCGCTATCTTTAATACAGGACACACACACACTATATATATTATATATATATATATATATATATATAATTATATATATATATATATATATATATATATATATATATATATATAATATATATATATATATATATATATTATATGCCAAAGGTCCGCCGCACTCCGTCAACTGGTGTATGCCTGGGTGCTATCCTACGGTCACAAATATTCTAAAAGATACGGAGCACTCCAAGGTCTAGGTAACAGTATTTATTCAAGAAAGTAGGTCGAGAGCCAATTATATATATATATATATATATATATATAATATATATATATATATATATATATTATATATATATATATATATATAGCGCCTTATAAGATACTATTACATCGGCACTATCATAACAATGAGCAGAACATACATCTTATAAATAAAGTTTAAAAAAATCAATGTGATTAAAATGAATAAATGGGGAGATGACCTGTATTGTGGTAATTTTATATCTTTGCCAGATATAATTTATTTCATGTATACTGCATCGACTGTAAATGTAACCTTTTCTCCTTCAGTGCTCATTCTTTTTATAGCCGCATCTGAGAATCACTAAAAGGAATTCATCAAAGACTATAAAAACTGTTTTCATAAACAGTTATGTCTTAAAGCATTTGCTTTGCCTTTCTTTAAAGAGCTTGGAAATGTTTTTGCAATATGTAATACCAACATGCCATGCAATTATGATTCAATAAAGCTGCATGGAGAGACATATAAACAATTATCTAGGGTAGTTAGCAGAGATTTCATCTGTGATAACCATAGTTAACATACATAAAATATTGGTATGTCCAGAGATAAAAGAAAATTGTGGATATGTGTTTGAATGTTTACAGTAATAGATTTTTATTCGCTGAAATAAAATGTTTTGCCCTTCATTTCACCCTAGTTAATGCTTTTGCTCTCTGTTTTGCAATTAAAGGGTTAAGTGAAGTCAGTTAATGAGGAACTGAAACATAACTTCTGTTCATTAATATATTTATTAAAATATGCAGGCAAGTTACTGGGCACATTTTAATGTTTCACGTTTTAATACAAACATTTTTATTTTTGCGACTATTACATTTCAATGATTTTATTCCTTAAATGAAACAAAACAAGATCAATGCACATTCCTAGGCCCCATACAATATCATAATATCTGAACACTGGCATACTTTATAAACAAAGGGGTTTTAGTATACATTACTGTGATCACATGAATGAAAAGCCTTCCAACCACGTCAAGGTAACCCTAGTCTGGAAGGTCCTAACGTCTAACCTTTTCATAATTATGAGAAATCCTGCTACATTGATCCTGTGCCCAAATATGAGAAATACAAAAGTTTACTAATCGTAATTAAAGTAAAAAAGTTGTTTGTATTTGGCTCCTAGAAGGAAACCGAAACGTTGCCTGCACAATAATGTGAAAATAAACAAGTTAAAAAGACTTGGAGTGCACTATTGTCTTGTTGGAATATATGAATATGTTTGGATTAGATAGTAGCAATAATACATGATGATTGAGAAAAAACATGTTTAATGGGAAAAAAAATCAGCACAATATTTAAACCAAACCATTTCTACTAAAATATCACAACTGGTGGTCGAAATCATTTTTCGCCCCATGTGTACAGAGCCTTAAAACGCACACACTCCATCCTTTATATAGCCCAGGTGTCACTTTTTGCTCAAAAGCATTAATACTCGAATATAAACCGTGCACTAATATTATTGCATGTATGTATATTTTATTGCAATCTGTAAAAATCGTTTTTATATATTACAAATGTAACAAGTGCAAAACAGCACATAATGGTTCAACTAATCCATTAACAAAAATGGAGCCAAAATGCATAATCAGGAATAAAAAAGGGTAAGTAGCAAGATGTTGTTAATGCAGATGATTAACTGATCATTAATAGAGATGTTCGAAACGGTTGAGTTTCGTTCCATTTTCGAAAGTTTCGAAGTCTATGAGAGAAATTTTTTTTAAAGTTTCTGTCCATTTTGAGGGACAAATAGTAATAGTAGGTTACTGTAAATGACAGAGACCTAGGGAATATTCTAGGAACCCGTAAATATAACCAAAACTTATTTTAAAACTCTCTCCTCATGGTGGGGCTTTTTTTGAGCTTCTGCGTTCTATTTTTGAGAGTTACTGAAATTGAATGCTACTTTCGAGGGTTACCGATATTACAAATTTGAGGGTTACCGAAATCGATCATTACTTTCCGTTTGCAATTTCGATAATCATCTATTTTTGATGATTATTGAAATTTCGACAAAAATCGAAAATTCTGAAAATCCGGGAGTTCCAAGTTTTGTCGGGACTTTAAAACCACCCTCAGATTCAATTTGAAACGAGGTTCTATTCGACACATTAAATCTCTAATCATTAACAAGTATAACCACCACTATGAAAACATCAGGAATGATCTTAAAGGAGTTTATGTTGCTGCCCATCCAACAGTTTGAAGTCCAACTTTCTACAGTTAGAAAGATCATTAACAAATTAAACATTCAAAAGAGTTGCCACTCTTCCCTGAAGAGGATGTCCTAGGAAGTCACCCTAGGTCAGAGTGTAGTAGGCTCAGCAAAATTGCAAAACTAATAAAAAAATTAAATAAGGGTTACATCACATATTCTATAGTCCGCAGATATCGTGTTAAAGGGTATGCCCAACTTTTTTTTTTTTTTTTTTTTAGTAGTGTAGACATCCCCTCCCAACCCTAACCGACTGGTTTAAATTCTAAAAAATTGCCAGATGACTTACTTACAAGCCTTACTTACTTTCATTCCTGTGGACCCGGCCTCCAATGATTATTCCAGGAACAGAGTTTTATTAGGGGTGGACCTGCAACCGTGTCTGATTTGCTGAGAGGCAGGCAGTCATAGATGCAGCTGCTGGCTATTAAGAAAGCTGAAGGAACTCGGTCTGGTAAGTAATATTCTTGGCATGTGGTTAAGGTTAAGAGGGGGGTGCCTAGACTACAGAAAGAGTTTATTTTAGACAATGCAGGAAAGAGGGATCTGGAGGGTGAGAAGGAAGGGGGAAAGGGCTCTTCTGCGTATGCCAGAGTCTGCTAGGAGGACTGGGAAGAGGCAGACACCTTTCACACACAGGAAGGCGCCTACTCTCCAGTTTCCTTGATGTTAGACCCCAGCACTGCAGGACAACCATTTGGAGCAGAGGTGTAAGGTAAGGATTTTTAACACTACACAGTGGGACCAACAGGGGTTAAATTTTAAATTTGGGGATGGACATGCCCTTTAACTTAGCAGCATGGCTTGCTTCTGAAATGACAGCAAGACTAAAGAGAAGATGTTTAGTCATTATATACAGAACCACATTTGGTGAAATTATTAACCAAACAGCACATGACAGCCTTATGACAACTATTAACCACAGTTGTGGGGTTGATGATTTGGGCTTGTTTTGCAGCCACAGGACCTGGCAACCTTGCAGTAACCGTTATTTCTTTTAAAGGCCAAAAGCTTGGCCACAATTGTGTCTGTAGGCTGTAAGAATGGCATGGCGGGTGTTCCGCAGGTATTGCTCTCTGCCTCCAGCGGTCACATTGCCACTCGGTGCTAGGCGGTCAGAGTGATAGATGCTGAGTAGTGATGTCATGCCACATGGCCGATCAATACATGCGGAGCTACGGAGAGGCCACTGGAATGACCAGTCCGGTCGGGGGGGGGAGAATTTTTTTTTTTGCTGGCTGAAGTCTGCCGCTTCTGTACAAATGGCACCTGAGGGACTGACCCACGCAGCCTCATCAAAGGGGCGGTGCTGGTGTTCTGCAAAAGGACAGTGATTCCAAACAGAACAGCAAATCTACAACAGAATAAGTAAAAAAGATGCAATGGTCAAGGCCATCAAATTTCTGAGGTGGGACCTAAGAAAGGTCCGCATTCACGAATGCTCACAAACATTGAAAAAATTAAATAACTTGGTAAATAAGTGTGGGCCAAAATTGGGCTGTTTCATAGCATGAGACTTCTTTTGCATTCGACACAAGGTTTGCTCAAAAATGATTGTGTCGAGTGTGGAATTGGTCAGGTTGAAAAATGTTAGAAAATTGTACGACTATCTGATTATCTGGTTCTGGAGAAGTTTCAGTCAATTTTTGGTCTTATTAACAAACATGCACAAATATTGGAAAATCAGTAACTATCACATTAGTAAAGAATCATATTCATAAAAGAGACACAATTATAGGAAAATCAATTCCTGTGTGTGTCTCTGTGGTCGGTTAATTTAACCCAACAAACAATTGTTTTATCACACACAAATGGACCCATGTATAGCTAGCTTTAGCTTTTCACACACTGTATTTTGACTAAATAATAACACAAAGATGGAAGAGAAGATTAAGAAGACTCCACAGACCTGAAAAGGTTCTTTTTAGGACTTGGAGAGGTCCTGTTTTTGAGCACCAGTGGGATCCCACCTTTAGCCATGGTATCTCACCCACCACACACCCCATCATCACATGTTATCTGGCATGTAAAACAAACAAATGCCATCCACTTGTGTCTGTTTAATGATCTTTTGACTGTAGTCCATGTTGTTTGTAAATTCTTAATGAATCAACTGTATCAGTTGCCTCTCTTCTTAAGGAAGAAAAAGACGGAAGAAGAGGAGACATTGGCATGTACAACTTAAAAAACTGAGCACTTAGCAACATCATGCACTGAAATGATGACACAATGAGTATATGACTCATGACACAATGAGTGTAACATAAGCAAGTTTTTTCAAATGTGAGATGTTAAAATTTCATAGCAATTATCGGTAGTATATATGAGTTTTGATTTTTTAACATATTATAACAGAACAACAAAAGCAATGCTATCATTTTCAGGTGTATACTGGTTATGCACTTTTTAAGCCAAATCTTTGTGTCCATATTTATGCCACCACGTTGCTCTAATTGATTATCAGCAGTCCTTATGGAAAGTCAGGGGGTTTCTGTATGCGTTTGGCAGTTGCATTATTTCAAGACCATTGTTTGTGCTATCTTCAACTTATTCTCGAGAAATACAAATATTTTAAACTCACTTCTCACAGAAATAAAAAGAACTCTTCCTTACAGTCCTTTTAATGATTCATTCTTTCATAGCATTCTGAAACCGTTTTAATTAGTCTGAGCTTCACCGCTGAATACTTCAAAATAATATGTGGGAACTTCCCAAACCATTTTTTTTGTCTGAGAAAAGAAAAATCATTGAAAAGAGGGAACAAAAGTTCAAAAATAAATATGGACAGGCATGGCTTTGAAAAATTTATTGCACAGCAGGAGGGATATATAAGTACTTAATTAACAAGCCACAGCCTTTGCTTGCCCTCTTAAAAAAAATATCACATAGAAAGTTTTGGCCAATTAAATGTTAGTAGCTTGTTGATAAAAATGCGATTGTTGGTTTACAGTTAAAATAGACAACTTCAATGATAGTATTTTTCCCCTTAAGCATCATCATACGTACTTAGAGGTGCTTCATATTACTGGCTCCAGAGTGGTTAATAAATAGAGCGGGCTATTAAGAAATTCCTAGATTTCTTTTATCTATACATTTATCAGAGGGAAAATTTGAATGTACAGGTCAAATGAACTTAGACAACTTAAATTGGTAGAGCTTCTTTAATATATATAATGAGATAATAAGAAAAAAAGTTCATGAAGTTGATAGTATTACAGCAAAAATATAATGTTGCGTATTATACAATTTTTTTAACGTTAACTGTAGGTAAAAATGCAAGGGATGTCAGTCTTTTTTTTATAAAGCTAGATCATTAGAGACATACCACCAATATTAAGATAGCATTTTATTTTTACGCCAGAAAGCACAGGACAAAATGAGCAATTTGTATTCTAAATCCCCGCTAACCCCTTACTACATGACAATTATCATTGGTTGGCATGTCTTAAACATGCCAAGGATAAGATGGAGATTGAAATACAATATGAAACAGAAGTGATTACCCTGTTAATGTGTTATTAATGTATTACAATCTAATCACTTAGATTGTAAGCTCTACGGGGCAGGGATCTCATTCCTAATGTGTCAAGGCATGTTGCACTTATATCAATTGATACATAATTTATATATATGCGGTCTTAACCAATGTATGAAATTGTATTTAATTTAATTTTATCTGTATGATGGCTTGCACTTATCCTCTTGTTTATATACTGCACAGTGCTGCGTATCCAAAATTATAAATACATACATTACTGAAGTTATTTACATTAGTATAGGAGAGTGCACAAATATATGAATTGACATCACTTACTGGTCAATGTTCATTTATTTATAATCTCTAATTCAAAGTCTAGTCCCATATTCAATTTTATAGCCAGAAGACAACTTTGAATGTAAAATGTATAAAATTACTCAAAATAGTGAGAAGAGTTATAAAGTAAAAGGCAGCACTTACAGCATTTGTGGTATTGGACTACTATATTTATTGTGATAACACCACATTTTGGGGGCCTCCAGCTCCCTTTGTCCGGACAGGATACCATAGCAGAATTTATTAAGTTACATTTATTTCTGGAAATATTAGCGAATGCAGCAGGCATGTGTGCTCTTAGGCTGGGTACACACTGAGGGACTATTTGTCCCGACCGAGGGCTTGCTACGAGCGAGCACTCAGCCAGGACAAATGGCTGTCTGTTGCGGCAAATTCGTCTGCGGCCGAATTTGCGAACGTTCGATTGTGCGTTCATCGGACCGCACAATCAATCTGAATTTACGGACATGTCTGATCATTAATTTTTTCATCCAATCTGGAAGAACAAACGAGGTCGGACGCTACCGGCCACCCCACACCAGCAGATATTTTTGGCCGACCGAAAGTGCCGTGAATCGGTTGGTCGATCAAAAATATCTGCTGGTGTGTACGCAGCCTTATACTTGTCAAGACATTTAGAAAGAAAATTCATTTCTGCAGTAAATAGAGGGAGGGTGGAAGCATTTATATGATTATAAACATCTAATTAAAGCTCCAAATTAATGGTATGATATATAGTGCCTTGTAATGTGTACTGATCTTCTGTTCTATGGTTGAGTGTATTTTATGCTGACAAACTTTGATTCCGGTGGTGTTATCACAATAAATGATTGTGCAGCACTGGCTGCTCATTAAGTGCAGGCAATAATTATACATTTGTGGCCATTTAATCGGCTGTTGTAGGAGGTCAATAAATGATAAATGTATCAGCAAAAGCACAGACGTCTCCGACTCCCACCATGAGGGGCATAGGAATACTGTGTATCAAAAAACAAGGGGAGAAAGTCGTACTCCAAATGTAGATTTATTAACTAGTGAACCACAAAATCACAGCATTCGGAATTTTACCCCGTCATCAGGTCAACGAATGATGCCTGACTGAGTGGCCGTACATATTTCATCACCTGCCAAAACAACCGGCAGGTCGTTCGTTGTGCGTTGGCTACTTACTGACATCATGCATCTTACGTCTTACACGAATACGTTTTTTACCTATCTTACAATTGTATTCTGGACATGTTGCTGGGCATTTATGGGTATGGAACACAACAAGACGCTTTGTGAATATATATCTGTTTATCAATCTATCTCTCAGCCTTTAAAAAATCATTACATATCCTGCAAATAAAAAACATTTTATTTCATTATCGTGTTGTGGTTACAGGACTATAAACTATATCATTTGGAAATAAAACTCAAGTCTTTTCTGATTTATATAAATATACATGAAATAGGCACTTGTCATAACTAGTACTGTCTTAGAAGCATAAAATTCTTAATTCATTGAAAGAAAAAGATATTTGGGGAAAAAAGCCAAACAACTTGTATTGTAATACAGCAAGCCTTGGCTTGAAATAATACATTTTCCTGCCTTTTTGATGTAAAAGAGATGAGAAAAATGCACTTGAAAAATTCATTTGTACAAGCTGGCCCCCCTGCTGAGGAATTTCATATTATATATATCTAATTATGGCTGTCAGTGGATAATTGGGGGGGAAAAATTTGTCCCTTCTCCTCTACTCCACTTGCTTTTTTGTCTCTCAGAATGATTACAGCACACTTACACAACTAATTGCCTTGCTGCTTATTAGTAATACAATTATGCAGGCTGGTCGTCTTGTGTGAACAGCCATCTGTACGGAGAGAGAGAAAAAGTGGCACTATACAAAACTATCCATAATTTAACCAATGTTATTCCATTGCACTGAACTCGCACAATCATATTTCATAGTCACCTAGGCAAAAGAGGGATTTATATTGTCCGTCTGGATGGCAGAGAAAAAAAGGGTTTGAAATATAAGTAGAAAGGACAGTGAAGCATGAAAATCTGTATTTTCTCTTGAGCCATTTTTCTTTAAATTTTATGCCAAGGGCTGCTTTACTTTCTTTACAGAAAGCTGAGAAAGTTGAGATTTCTTTGTCCTCTAAACATGATTAGTGTAAGTGTTGATGCTTTCCATTGCAATGGGACAAATGCTCATCTCTGAATTCTAAAAAGACCCCTTTGGTGTACAAAAAGCAGTTTATTTTACATTTAAAAGATAATTAGGATAAAATAGTGGTTAATAAAAAGGTCAAAATACCATATATAAAACAATAGTTTTTAGGGAACGATTTGCTGAAGCAAACTGTGCTTTAATAGTATCTCCGGGTAAACCTGGCAGTCCCCTAGACAACAATTCTTCACATTCTACAGGTGGCAGGGTTTTCCATTTATTTATTTTTCCAGAAAAAACCCATATTGTTTCATTTCAAGCAAAGGACAATTTTATATTATGCTGGCCCTATGCTTTAAAGACATTCGATAAATTCAATGTTCAATTATCAAATCTATCTAAAGTCTTCAGAGCAATGATGGCGAACCTTTTAGAGACTGAGTGCCCAAAATGTAACCAAAAACCTACTTATTTATTGCATGTGGCAACACCGTAATCTAGCCTGAATAATGAGGTTTTACTTTAGAAAAAAACACTCAACAGATAGACACAGACAGATACAGTAGATGAATCAATTTAGAATATTTATTAACCTCTTTATTACCACAGGAGTTCGAGATTGAAAACAGTGATTCAAGCATGGGCAAGGGGGCTGAGCATGCGCATAGAGTACATCCTGCACATCCACTGAAACCGATCTTGTCCTTCCAATGAGTATTTAATTTGTGGCCAGTGTCGCTGCATTCATACAAAAGTATGTATACAAGCCCGCTTCACCTGGTACAGCGTGTGCCTCTTACCAACTACTTAAGCAGTTCCACTATAAAGAACAGTCACAGCGACTGTGTCAGAAGCAGAATGAGGAAACCCGCTGTAGTTTGACAGGCCAAGTTTTTTTGTGTTTTTTTTTTGTGGGGTGGGGTTGCACATAGGTGGGAGGGTGCCTAGGGCACTAAAATGGCTAGAAATGGCCCTGGTTATGTAGGCTGTGTACTGTTACTACTTAGATGTTACACTGTACTATTAATACTTATTCATCATTCTACTGAATTTATACTAAATATATTAATACCTCAAGATGTTTTTGATTACTTATATGGTTAAGTGCTATATATAGCTTACACGGATACATATACTTATGTGATATGCCATATGTAATGCTTAAAAGGGAACTGATAGGAATTGCTCCCCCGGAATTTTTTGCAATTTATTTCCATTGTTTATTTAGCATAGTTTTGAAGATATTTACATTTTTGTGTGTGATATGGCAGCAGCATCACCAGGTCCCCTGCACTTCCTGCTCTGAAACTGTCAGTCAATCTGTCCTGTGTCTCCTCCTCCCCTTGCAGCCCCCCTGGTCCCTCCCACTCATGGACCCCATGGTCCCTCCAGTTGCAGGCCCCCATGGCCCATTATCTTACACCCCCATGTGGCCCCGCCCACTAGTGGGTGCCTAAGCCCCACCCACTTGTGGGTGCTGTGGCCCCGCCCACTCACGGGTGCTGTGGCCCCACCCACCCGCGAGTGCCTAACCCTTGTCCACTCGCAGGTGATGTGGGTTACTCAGACCCCCCCCTACAGAAAACTCTGTGGAATCAGGCAGAGTGAGAACTCTGCCTGAAAAGGCTGTTTTCACACAGTGAAAGAGAAGAATTCTTAGTTATCTTTCTGTTACCAATATCTGATCCTTTACAACTAAAGCTGGGTACACACAGTAACGATAAAACCCCGATACCGTCGATCCGACAGTATCGGGGTTTTATTGTTAAGTGTGATGTTCATTTCCCAACGAGTGCGCAGCCGCCGAACGATCGGGTCGGCCGAGTCTAGTGCGGCCGATGGAAACACACAGTCCCGAGCGTTCTCCTATGAAGTTCATAGGGAGAACGCTCGGGACTGTGTGTATGCAGATTTGAAAGATGGCAGACAGGATCTTGCAGATCCTGTCTGTCATCTTTCAGAAATCTGGACTGTGTGTACCTAGCTTTAGTATTCTACAGACACTTATCATGGCTTCATTTTTCTACCTGGTAATCTTCATGTCAGTTTAACTAAGAGCTCCTACATCTATTTCCTCTTCTGTAATTGACAGTGCTTATTCGTTGTATATTCTGCACCTGGAATTTTGATTCTCTTATGCATTATCTTATGTATTAGTAATATCAGTCGGTGTTGGAATTAAAGAAATATGTGAATTTATAGCTCAATGCTTTCATACAGTCCACTGGATTCTGAGCTCTTTCCGTTCAGCAAAAGGATTGGAAGATTGACTTTAATGTTCATATGCTTATATTTTTCACTATAAGTCTTCTAACACACATAACATGGGTAATTTGACAGTGTGAATTCAAGAGACAGAGGGTGATGGGTGCTTAAGTCTAGCTAAAATAGAAAGATCTTAGGCTGGGTACACATGGGCAGATTTTTTGGGCCAATCCACCGATACGTCTGTGTATAGGTCGATTGGGCCGGAAAATCTGTGCCGCTTTCGGCCACAGACGTGACCGATGGCCGTCTACTGTTCGTCCAGATCAGATGATCGGACGCGGCGGTAAACCATGGCCAATCGGTCACATGAACTGTCCGCCGTGGCCACTATTGCCACAACCAACAGACATTTGTCGTTCGTAGCGAACGCTCTATCGGGACAAATAGTCCGCTCGTGTGTATCCACTCTTAAAAGGTACACTAAACCGAAAAAAAATAACTTGTCCTTATCCTTTTCAATATGTTTAGTGTGGCCAGTAATGATGGCCCAGTTCGCAGATCCGAACCCGAATGCGCGGCGGATTTACCTTATTTGCGAATGGCGGATATCATGGATTTTCCGGTTTTCCAACTTCCAAACTTTTCCAAACCGCGTTTTTGAAAATTTTCGAAATTATGAGGATTTCTCGTATTTTCGAAAATACATGAAAAAACGTATTTGAAAATCTTCGAAATTACGAGGATTTCACGTATTTTCAAAAATGCATGAATACATATTTTTGAAAATTTTCGAAATTACGAGAATTTCTCGTATTTGAGGATTTTTTCATTTTGATGGGTCCGCTCGCGGATTTTCGAATTTTCAAAAATTCACGGATCCTCGAGTGGACCGGATTTTGCGAAGTTCGGACATCTCTAGTGGCCAGGAACTCAATCCCTTTTTGCTCTCAGTGCTCCCTGTCACTAGATATTCTTATGTCCTGTTCAGCTCACTCCCAGTTAGTATGCATGTCTCCTCTCTATGTATCCACCACCTCCCAAAACTTTGGCACAGCTAGAGTGGGGAACATGTGCAGTGGAGAGGATCTGTGCCCCCCATCAGCTAATAGCATTCACCCAGTGATTTTGTGTTATAGTGAAAGTAAAACTTCTTTGCTATGGGAAGGTAAGCAGCACTGGGAGCTGTAATCATTGCTTCAATCAAGTAAGATTTTCTTTTAGCTTTAGGAGTTTGAAGGTGTGTGTGTGTGTGTGTGTGTGTGTGTGTGTAGGGGGGGACTTGACTTCTTGATATCTTAGGTATAGTGCTACATTGGGACTTAACACCCAATCCTGCACTTAGCTCCTGTCTGTGTTGGTTATCTGCACAAAAAGAAACAGATAATGCCAAATCCTTTTCCTGATCTTAATGGTGAATCAACTAGCCATGCAGTGATAGAGAAATAAGCTTTACTTTTATAGAATGGATAGTTTCTACATGTAGTGTGCTAGGGGGAGGGCTGGGTGATTGACAGTTCTTTACTGAATAGCTCTGCCCAGCCCTCTTTAAAAAGTAAAAAAAAACAAGGGATAGGAAGGCCAGAGAAGACAAAAAAAGCAGATTTAAGATTGATGGAAATTAATCCTAATTACTGTGTTATTAGTTAAAAAATGAATTGTCACAGTTAACATGTCCTTTAAGTTGGACAAAACGCCAACATCGTTAATTTAAGGATCGGGCAGGATACATCTTTTAACTAGTGTCAACTGCACATATTTATTTTTCCCCTTATATAGTAATATAGTTCATCTAGGTCATGGACAATTGCCAACATCTATTCCTAGAGCTGCAGAAAATCCCTCTTTGGCCAATAGACAATTACTATGATGCTGTGTTAAATACATGATAGATGGCAGCAGAGGAGGTGTCCACTTATTTTTAATGCTGTGCTATCTAATGCTGTACAACCTATTTCTGTAGGCAGATCCTCCAGATACAGGGCAAATTTAATTTGCTGCAGAAATGGTCCAAAAAGCCATTTTTGAAGTGGTGCAATTGTGCTACATTGAATTTTCTCTGCACTTCCTGCTCTCAGCACAAGTTTTTGCATTGGTATTTATTAAGCAACATAAAGCACTTTTTGTGTAATGAATTTTTAGGTGCTTTTGTGGCCTGGAATTATTTTTTTTTAATGCAAGTTGTGATTTGTATAAAGCTGGCCATACACATGCGATTCCACAGCATGTGTGCCAACAGATCACATTGTCAGCACAAATGCTGTGGGAACAGCATACTAGGACCCAACCGATCCCCATACGAGGTATGTCGGTCGGCCATGCACAGTACAGTTGGCTCCTCTATTTAAAGTAAAGGGACCGATACTGACCGATGGGATTTACCCATTATTGTTCGTATGTATGGCCACTTGTAATGCTAGTTAATGACCGTGGGATGCTCATTCATGTAAATACAGAATGATTCACTATTGTAATATCATAACTTGAGATATATTGTGGTTTCTTCCCTACTTGGTTTGAGAGAAAATTACCACTTGTGTTGCTGTAATTTATCCAGTGGAAAAGTCGGAGTGAATTTCATTGCTTAACTGATAAAGTTTTGATTGGCAAAACCAAAATTCAACTTCAAAATGTGATTTCAATACAGATTAGACCACTAAAAGGATCGAGCCATCCCTAATCATACTGTGGACCTTATTGTTCACTGAAACATGGATTTCTATTTTTACATGATTATCCCTCTGAAACGGGAAACTTTCTAATATTCTCTAAATATAGTGTGGAAAGTTGTTTTAGGTGTTTTCCATTGTGACTTTTCTTAAAGGGCATGTCCACCCTTAAAACAAAAACCTGGGGACCTGTCTGCTATTTGCCTGCAACCATTACTGCTATTTATACCAGTTTATTACATGCATTTGTAACTAGATATTTAATGACATGTTGTATTTTTTTCTGGCAAAGGTATCTGCCTTCTTTCTCTGTTTAACGAGATTTGTATAAGCTTGAGCATCTGCAAATGAAACATCAATCAATGATTGGTTGTGATGTCAGAAGTCACAGCCTTGATTGGCTGAATGGAGGGAGGATCTAGCTTACTTATTTCAGAATGTAGACAATGATTATCCTTAAAAGTCTGGTTAGTAATGCAGGTTATAAAGTATAAAATATGTCATTTGTAGTTGGGGACAGGTAACTAAAATTTGATAATTTTTTTTTTTGTTTGTTCTAATGGTGCCCCTTTAACGGTAGTGGTAGAAAAAGATCCTAAATCTCCATGTGCCCTAAACCTATAACTACCACAACTTTGCCATCTAGTGCTATAACATTTTTCTGTGGGGAGATTGCAAGGACATAGTTTAAGTATTGTTGATATTGTGTTTTGTGGTGCATTTACATTGTTTCTGATCGGATATCGCAAATTCCTATTATGAGATAAGATTTCTGTTTTTTTATCTTAAGATGCCACAATTCACTTTAAGGGCAAGATCACAATTGATTGAGCTACAATACACTTGGATGAGTTGTGTAGACAAAGGCAGCTTAGATTTATTCATATTTCAATATTTTTGGATTTCCAATTTAATTTATATAAAATGTAGCAAAGGTCTGTAAATTCGCTATGTAAACTCTAAAGTTCATGGGATAAAGGTTGTTTGTAAGTGCTTCACATGATCTTCCTTAAGGATGTAACTCCAACCACATATTTATTTCTAATGAAACCTAAGCTTAGTGTTCCAGTAAAAGAAAGCAATCTATCATTGCACGTATCACATGACCCTCTGTTTCCAGACCTTCTATAGCATTGAAAGTGTCTGTATTCTGAACTATATGATGCATATGCGGCTTGTCTAAATGTGTTAACTTTTTTATATAATTCTCCAGCCACGTTGTTTTAACAACCGTACAATTGAAGGAAAAGAAGTGGCCTTGCAATCAAGAGATGATCAGAAATAGATGCTAAATTCTGTGAAAGCTAGAAACAGGTGGGATTGTTTGTCTGTTAAGGAGTTGCATCATGCAGGATTTACTGGTTGATGTCAGCAGAAATTTTATCAACAAGTTAGTCTTAGGCATCCATCTTGTACTGATGCTTTCAAACCTATTTCTTTTGTGATATATTAAGTTGACTGTGACTACTTCAGCATTTGAAAAGCAAATAATCTTAAGGTCCGAATGGCTACAGGTTTGTTCTGACCCCGACCACTCTTATGTTAGTAAAACAAAGTTGATTTTTTTTTTTTTAGAATATACAGTGATAAGAGATGGCAGAACTTCCTGAGGTTTGGTTCATTTTCAAACTTCAGTAAAAGTTCGGAAAGTTCAAAAATGAACCCATTAAAGTCGAAATGTTCCGATTAAATACAGGACAAATAGCAATGGTAACTGTAAATGGATGTGGCACCTGGGAAATGGTCTGGGGAGCATGTACAAATCACCAAAATGTATTGAAACACTTCCTTCCCCCACGATTGGGCAATTGTCGGGTTTCTGCATGCTACATTCGAGGCCAATTCGAGGGTTATCAAAAGCTACATTCTAAAGGGCTTACCGAATAATATATTTGAGGGTTACCCAAATCGAAGGCTACATTCGAGGGTTACTGAACGATACATTTGAGGGTTACCGAACGATTCATTTGAGGGCTACCGAACGATACATTTGAGGGTTACTGAAAGCGAAGGCTTCATTAGTGGGTTACCGAAATTGAACACTACATTCGAGGGTAACCAAAATCGAAGGCTACATTTGAGGTTTACTGAATTCATACACTACATTCGAGGGTTGCCAATTTGAAAATTCGATGATTATCGAATTTTTGATAATTATCAAAAATAAGTCTGCGAGTTAAAAAAAAAAAAAAAAAATAGTTTGGATAGTTCGTTTTTAAGGGTTCGACCCGAACTTGGGTTTGAGTTTGGATCCATCACTAACAGTGATGTCCCAAACAGAGTTTATTTGAAAGGATGAAATTCCTGCATCATTTGATAAATTAATTTTTGAAAATTTCAGGAGACCATAAGAACTGAATGGTTTTTAGGAGTATGTCCACTGCATGTTTTTAGATTATTAAACTCAATAATTCTAAGGAAGGTACAATAAGCTCCAATGTTTTATAGACTATGCCTCTGGAAAGTTAGCATTAATACATGGGCCCCTTTATTTGCTGAAAAACTCACAAACAAATCACAAGAAATGTGTACACATCTTTTCAAATGGGAAATGAAAAATGTCATTTTGAATACAGGATGTGTACACATTCAAATTTAAGACAAACCTAAATGTTATTCAATAATTTTTACAAATCCTGATATTTGTAATAAAAATGCCTTTGTAATATCATAAAGGTCACTATGTTTGGAAACATATACCTGTACCCTTCCCAAGGCTATACAACTACGTCATATTAGTAATATGATTACTAATTAGTAATCCAATCTATTTGTTGGATTTCATCTATTGGCCTTTTTATTGTTTATGTCACTGATTGCTGTGATGGGGTTAACATGATTAATAAGAACAAACCAATACTTTATTATAAGCAGAGCGTGACTAATAAAAAATAAATCCATGTAATCACTGCACACACTATTGCAGCAATACAAGTCTTTAAGAAGGAAATATTATTCATAAAGCATAGTTATTAGATTTCCTTTCTTAGTGGAATAGAAGGACACAGATAAAGGTATTATCCTAAATTAATAAATATGCTTTTTATTCATAATGCACGTTTTATTCCTTGATTACTCTCTCCTCGTAAGGTATTTAGTTTCACAGAAGCACAAAGCTGATCAAATATGTACAAATATACATTGCACCTTTTAGCTGGACTTACATTATCCAGCTGTAGTCTGAACACAGCTCGAAAGGATCTTTTTTTTTTGGCTGCTACTCCACTGTAAACAATGTCACATTTGGTTCTTTTGTGTAACGACAGTTCTAAAACCATGAAAAATGTTGCATTTGGCCAAAGAAACGGTAAACTTCTGGGAATTTCTATTCAGAAGATCTTGAATGGAACTCAGAAGGCTGAGATGAATCTATTTCTTCTTTTGAGCCCCATAGAAAATCTGGGAGCATTTTTCCAGTGCCTAAATGCACAGGGACATTGTTGTCTTTTGATTCATTGTGTTCAATAACACAATTAAAGTCTGTTTCTAACTGCAGTGGTTTTTTGATTCTCATAAATATGTTCAGAAAGTGTGAACGAGCACAGAGTTCTGATTGGGTGACTTGCATTAATTTGGTAAATGCCGTAATTGAAGATAACAGATTCTTTGAATGAACAATATTGGAAAACAATAGTCAACTTAAAATGTGCTGACATTCATATTGATTTGTATTAGCAAACTAAAAAAAAAGTTTACTCTAAGTGTGCACAGTATGATAATCAGCTATTCATAATAAATATCACAGCAGCCATTCAAACACCAGCCTCTAATGGCAATGGCTGATGTAATTTAATAGAAAATTCAATGTTCCCAGGATACTTTCTAAATATTCTCTATAACAATTAGCACAACTTTAAAATGTTGTGCTACAGAATTGACCAATGAACCAAACAGAGATGATGGTGCAATGCAATTTTAACCACAATCAATTATATTAAAAACAAAATAGTTAAAATCTTAACTTTACTTTATCATTTTGTTCAATCCTAGGAACTAAATAATATAGGACATTGTATAAAATATAACAATCTCATATTTGTGACTCAGAAATTTAAAGCTAGGTGCACACGATACAATCTTTCCTCCTGACCGATCATTCAAGGGTTTCGACCTGTCAGTCAGGAAGAATGACTGTCGGTCGCGGCAAAAGAATGCCACGTCAGACAGTTTGGCCAAGGCCACACTACAAAGCACAAAATCGCACATAAAAACCGTGATCGTTACCGATTAACAAAGAGAAAACCCATGCGATTGGGCAAAAAAAAGGTTGAACGCAAAACACGAACAGATGCGCAATCGCATTAGAGCAATGGAAACAGCGCCAATTTTCACGTTACAGTGACTTCTGTTTTAGAGAAAATCATGGGTGCAATAGCTAATGAAAACACATGAGCAAACACAAGAAAACGCTCTAGTGTGGCCCAGCCCTTAGGCATGACCGATTGTGGGGTCCATAGAGGATCGCACGATCGGTTGTGATTTTCCTGACATGTCCGATCATTCTTTCGTCCGATTTGGACGAATGAACTGCTGGCAATCTGTCGCGGTCACAAAAAGCTACCATACAATAATTCTGCCCGACTGACACACTGAAATGTCGGTCGGGCCGAATTATTGCATCGTGTGTACCTAGCTTAATAGTTTGGATGAACTCGAACTTCTAGAACTTTCCAAACTAGTACGGTTTTCCGAACTTGAGGACAATTATCGAATTTGAATACCGGTCCCTAACTCTCGATTGTGGCCATAACCCTTGAATGTACCGTTTTGGCGATAACCCTTGAATGTGGTGTTTTTGTGGAGGAAAGTAGTGTTTAAACATGTTTTGGTGAAATGGACATGCTCCCCAGACCATTTCCCAGGTGCCACAGTTATTTACAGTAAGTTACCATTGTTATTTTCATGGCAATTAATTCAAACATTTCAAATAATTTTCTCCCATTAACTGTAATAAGTTTCATTTCCAAACTCTATAACTTTAGAACGTTTAATAAAGTTCTATAGTTCAGAAATGAACCGAACTTCAGGAAGTTCTGCCATCTCTAGTAAGGAGTGACAGAACAAAGAAAATGCTTGTGCCAGGATTCCTCTGTGCTTAAGTATAAACCCCTACCTTCATCATGCTTCTAACTGCAATCCAAACATACAGCAGTATAAAGGGTAGTGTTTTCAGCTACTACTTTGAGCTTTGACATCACCAGCACCACTGCTCTGCACCCAAGTCTGAGGTTTGAGAATGCCCACTTGTGTTCTTCTTCTGTAGATCTGCAACTAGCTTCAGAAAAGATACAGTACATTTTTTTTTAAGTCTATAACTTATGATGAAGAGAAGCTAAAGATATCGCCCTAGGCTTGTTTGAATGGTATGAAAGAGCACTTTGTACTTGTTTTACTTATTTACTTGTTACTTTACATTTGTAAATTTTTTCTGTAGTGTAGGGCTCCCTCCCTCAGCCCCAACCGCTATAGTAATTTTTGCAGATTTTTTTAGACAGTGGGGCCAGTAGTGGGTTAAATTATAGTTTTGGGGGTGGACATGCCCTTTAAAGAGTAAAATGTTACAGTGTAGATTTAATCATTTAAATTAATCTAAGAAAAGTAATCAGCAGTCATATGTTAGGATATGGTGTCCCTACAGATTCTATATAGATGATAATGAGATTACAGTACAAATTTCATAAATTTACATATATCAAATGAGTTCACCCCTCAAATATAAAATTTTGTATATAGATAAATCACCCCACAAACCCCAAAACTACAATAGTAAGAAAGCCGAGAGAAATGCTGCCAGATATCTTTCTTTCTGGTTCCTGTTTCTTCCAGTAGCAGCTGTCAGTCATGGATGTTACACATGACATCACAGTCAATCATTGAAATCCATTCCCCTAGCTGCCTCCTCTGAACATGTAAAAGTTTAAAGCAAAGCTAGAAGGGTTCTTATTCATCCAGGTCATGGTATATCTGTTGTATTAAGTTAGATCAACTGGACTTGAAAACGTTTAGTTCTTGAATGACTAAACTTTAAGAACTAAACTTTAAGTCCAGTTGATGTAACTGAATACATCAGATGTCCCCTTTAAATCAGTAAAAATTTCAATTGGACAGATCAGGCACAGTGAAGACTAATCGATTGGACAAAAATAACTGATCTGTGCCAAAGAAATATCAGCTTTTCAACCAAACTACCAGTTGGTCTATTGATTGGTAGTCTGTTCGCCATGAAGTTCCAAAATGAACTGTGTGTACCAGCTCTTAAAGGAGAACTATACTTATGTTAATAAAATTAGCTGAATATTTTGTAGGCTGTATGTTATTCACACTGACAGGTAAAATAACTGCAAGGTAACAAGTAGCTTACAAAGTCTTATCAGGAACTTCCATATTGGTGTGGAGACATCTGTATAGAAAACACTAAAATAGACAGTGAATACTGGGTTCAGCGGGCGTGGCTCTTTGATGACTACATAGGCTGTGGAATGTACTGGAAACAACATGGAATCCTTCTTAGTTACAAAATCTATTGCTTATATGTACTAGATGAAAATTACTACAGAAGAATCTTGCAATGTATAGGTGTTCTGGGAAGAAACATATACAAATGAGATAGTTGCTCTTAAAATCAACCTGTTTAATAGTGAACCGCACACACATATAAATCACAACATTTCAGGGGTGTTGCCCCTTCCTCAAGTGACAAACACCTATTGTGATTATGATGTGTGTGGTTCACTATTAAACAGGTTGATTTTGAGTACGACTTATCTTTTTTGGATGATATTCCTATGCCCCTAAGGGGTGGGCATTTTGTGACTGCTGCACCCATCCAGGTGTGGTGTGCATTTGGGACTTAATTGTTCTGGGGAGAAAAGTTTTCACATTAGGATTTTAAAGTTTAGTTCTCTTTTAATATTGGATTCAAAAACATTGTCACTCCACCGTTTACTTGAAATGAACAGAGTTAGCAGTTTTTCTGTTATTCTTTTGTATTTGTCGTGTTGGAATATGTGCAGCTGGTGAAAGACGTAGGAGAAAAGTCAGCAGATATTACTTTGCCTTTTGCCTGTCATTCTGACTCCTACTTCTTCCACTTGCTTGATTAACTAAGTGCTCGCAATCTGAATAACTCCAACCTCTCTGTGAGCCTAAGTGGATTTGAGTGGGCTACTTATTATTTTAATGACGGCAGCCTTGGGAGGCAAAAGAAAATAAAATCTAATTATGAATGTGTAAATAACTCTAGAAAGTTTGATAAATAATTACAGATTCATTTAGTATTCCTGTACTGATAATAGCAAGGCTTAGCATCCTCCCGGTTCCTCCCAAATAAAATAATAGTCCGTTGAATATAGTAAATAGTTTTTATGACCTTAAATAGATTATACAGTAATTCTACAGACTAAGGGATATTACAAGTAGTCAGATGTAGCTTACAGAATGTCAGTGATCATCATTCTATAAGCATTACTGAATAATTGCCATAGTTTATGTACCTGTAAATAAGGAAAAGAAAAGTGGTAGTTCTGCACTTTATAAAGTCCTGCAGTAGGCGATTTTTTTCATTGGTTTATTTCATACCGCTCCACACATTTCAATAATTACATTGCCTGTCTTTATACATTGCCAAATAAAAGGTTAATCTTTTTAAATCTGCTACTTACCCATCATTTATCTAATAATGGCTGAGATCACTTTTGCTTCTCCAGCTTCTGGCATAGACATATAAAGGACCATGGGAAACAGAAAGAGAAGGTTTACCAGTGTTTTAGTTGTTTGTAGGTGGCAAACCAGCACCATTTTTTCTATTAAATCTAAAACTGTTTTATTTACTCCTTGGTGGCTGCTGGAGCCTTTTGGTTCAGTAATAGGTTCATTTGGTAGGAGTGACCCTCAACCCTTTGTTTCCACAACAAACTTGCTGCACTTTTGGTTGTTTTTTTTGCAAAATAAAAGTCCTATTACAACACATGGAGCTAATACTTCTATATAACATTCATTATTATATTTCTTAGACATAGACGAGTATAAGGCTGGCCATATATTTGGAAAGTTACTTTCTGATGTTCTAACAATGTTCAGATAGATGCCTGGACAAATCAATTTAGACAATAGATGTTCAACTGCAAAATGAATGGGCCAACAACAGGGAATGTTACAGGAATGTCAGGAGAAAAATCTAACAGTGGCTCTCTACAGGTTCATACACATGCTCAATTTATGAGTGATCAATGACCCCCGAGCGCTAAAGCGGCGAACAGCCGTTTCAGCAGAGAATCGGCCGTGTGTTTGCGTTCAGTCGGGAGTGGTTTGCTGATCTGCCTGGCGGATCGGCGAACGACCCCCGACCGAACGCATACACACGGATGATTCTCGGCGGAAACGGCTGTTCGCCGCGTTTAGCGCTCGGCCATTGGGGGTCGTTGCTTGCTCACAAATTGAGTGTGTGTACTACGAACCTTAAGATACTAGATAGGTTTGACAGTTGAATGTCAAATGTATCGAATGTGTATGTGTAAGTTTCTACGGCCAGTATAAGAATAATGTGGGCTCAGGTGGTTGCCTGCGTATTAAGGGCATCAATTGCTATATTTAAAACATTTTTTAAAAAAGTTTAAAACAAATACTGGAGATTCAGATTAGATGGTGTTAAATAGTCACTCCAACATTTTTGCAAAGATTATTTTGAATTGCCTTCTGGGGGTGCACAGGTAACTTTTGTGTTACCCACGCAACCACCACAAGTAAAAAGGTAACGTTTCGCGTACCGGTATTAAATCAATTAGCGTTACTTTAAGCCCACTTCCTAAGAGTGGAGAATTCCTGTGCTGGTGTTTAAACTGAGAAAATTCTCTTTAAGCTTTTCTTGATACCTTCCAGCTGGTTAATCATATTTCATATCAGCCGATACTGATTTTAATAGGGAAGATGTACCAGACTTAAGAGAAACATGTGAAGTCGAAAATATGAGTATCAATGATAAGCCTGTAAAATTAAGCCATGTGTTATCTTTATTTAAAGTTAAAAGTATAGTGGTTCTGATCCTTCATCATCTATTATTAGCATTTTATAGTATATCTCATTTAAGTAAGTCATTGACCCTTGAAGATAATTAAAAAAGTCTCTTTAAAGGAATGTATATAATTCTTTCCAACATAGGCTAGAAAGAAATGTATTTAATATTTAAAATTTAAACATCTAATGTTCTCTATCATCATGAAGACATTTCTGATTGTAAGTGCAAGGTGCCCTCTCTCACAGGACTACATAGCCTTTAGCTTAAGGGTTTGTTTAATCTTACTAATTTCATTGCCCTTGTAATTAATGGCTTGCATTCTGCCATAAAATACACAGAGTTGTGTATAATTATCACATACAGACTGTAAACAGCTGCAAACCTGGAAGTGGTCAGTTTTTTTATTTACTAAATTTTTTAATAACAGACAAAGATTGTGTTACTGCTTAATGCCTCAAATTTAATAACAGCAACTAGATGGTGGAACTATATCCAATGCAGCCATTGTACCGTGAATATGTGTGACAGGACATGGCATATTGGTTTGTCCCCGACATTGCTTTTATGGTTTTACTATTCTATAATGGAAAACGCACCGCACTGTGCAATTGGGAACCCCATGGAGTTCATTATATGCAACAGCTATGGCTGAGAAAACAGCAATATATGAATGCTATGGTGGGGGCTCCTTTTTTACTATGTGGCTTTTTTCTCCCTGTGGAAAGAGCTATTTATGTAGCCAACCATAGAATGTTATTCGGAAACCTACACATTAGTGTAATTCTGATCATGTGTGAACATGCAGTGGTAACCGCATACACAGCCCTAACCAATGAAGGCGGTAGTTCTTTGCCATTATTGTTGGCTATTTTTATCTCACATGTCTTGATGATACTTGCCAAATCCCATTGGTTGCAGCAGGAATTGTCTTGTATCAGCAAAGTGTATGGCCACCTTAAAACAGGCAAGTGTATATATCATTCTCTGCTGCAGAGGGACCCATTATCCTTCTATGGAAACATGCAGACATTAAGACTAATCACTGATCATTGACTTATAGCTCAGGTAATGCTCATTCCGACACAACTTTACCATATTAGTTGATTACATTTTTTCTCAAAGTCTGATTTTGTCAAAATATTATCAGAGTCATTCAATAAAAGTTCAATAAAAGTTGAGCTCTGCTCCTCTGTAATGATTTAAAATGCAAAAAGGGAGCAACAAAACACAACATGTGGAGAAGATGGTATCCAGAAACAGAACCAAACATTTTTCCTAGCGTTATAAACACAATGTTACGTTACTTAACAATTGAGTCTACTTTATAGTAAATCTTATAATTGCTGTACCGTAAGAAGAGATTCGGTGAGTACGCTGATATTTTCTGGCAATGAAATCTCAGTTGGTGGAGCTTAAACTACTGGAATACCTCTAAAATGAATATCCAAATCAGATGGCTATTTTGAGGCTATTTAATAAAAGTTCTTATCCTTAAAAATGGTGCTAATTTTGCCCCAACCAATCAGATATTATTTAACATTTGAAAACTAACATCTGATTGGTTGGGGCAAAATTAGCACCATTTTAAAGGATAAGAACTTTTATTGAATAACCCTGTATGTGTGTTGTATGATTGTATACTTAGGTGTATTGGCCTGTAAGCTCACAAGCGCATGGAGCTCTGTGTTCTGCTACAGTCATGTTGTCTAATAGCACTGCTAACTCATTAATGTTTTATACACCGAATATGCTGCAAATAGGCACCCAGGGTATATTAGATGCAGTTCACTAAGCTTTGCTTTTGTTGTAATCAAACAAATGCTGAGTTTATAAACAGTATGTTCAGAAAGTTAATGGCATCATCAAAAATCAAACATTATTCAACTGAAGAATTCTAAGGTTAAATTATCTTCAGAGAAGGAATTGTGTTTTGCAGTCATTGCACAACAATAAAATAAAGCCCATAAACGTTAAAGTGCATTCATTCAAACAATAATGTTTATATTTTCTAGTCATGTCATGGGTTCTTGACAAATCTCATTGATTTTCACTCATCTATAAACATTATTGTAAAAAATATTTTAACTAAATAGGTATTAAAACTCATTCTCTATGTTTCATCTCGGGCCAATTTCATCTTCAAAATTATATATGTAACATATGTAGATGTTTAATTGATTGTTATTATGGTAAAAGGTCAATCCTAGAGCATTCAAGATAACATGTTTAAAGGACACATCCAGACTAGAGATGTAATGTGGGTTTGAATAAAACCCAGTTTCAAACCGAATCTGAGGGTTTCGAAGTCCCAACGAAACTTTCAGAACTCCCGGATTTCACAGAACCCGGATTTTTCGAATTTTCAATTATCTAAAATTGAAAGTAGATGATTATCAAAAATCGAAAGTAAACAATTATCCAAAATCGAAAGTAGACGATTATCGAAAAACGAAAGAAGACGATTATCCGAAAACTGAAATTTCGGTAACCCTCGAAAGTAATGATCGATTTCGGTAACCCTCGAAAATAGAATGTGAAAGCTCGAAAACAGCCCGATCGTGAGGAAAGATAGTTTTAAAATAAGTTTTGGTTATATTTACGGGTTCCCCAGACCATTCCCCAGGTCTCTGTGTCATTTACAGTAACCTACTATTACTATTTGTCCCTCAAAATGGAAAGAAACTTTCAACCTTTTTTCTCCCATAGACTTCCATGGGTCCGTTTTCGAATCTTCCGTAAAATTAGAAAATGGAACATCTCTAATAAAGAGATGCACTTGGATGTGTTTGTGTGTTTTGACCAGTCTTACCAATCCCTGTACATATTCTTGTATAGTTACAAAATTTTTGTATTTTGTTATTTGATGTTCTATTAGTATTCACACACAGGATCATTCCAGCGTCTGGATAAATACCATCTGCTAATTAATAATACATGTAAATCTAAGCCAGATATTTTTGCACACCTTGAATAATTAAGAGCAACCATACCTCCCCAATCAATAATTCTATAAGAGTCAGTGATATTATCAGGATGGAAGTAATATTTTTTGGGTAAAGTGACCAATTAAGGCAAATGCATTGTTTGGTAAATGTCTAGAGATATGCCACAAGAATTTTTTGAGAGGCCCACATTATATTGTTTTAATGCACACAAGCAAGGTAAGTGACAGGGAAAATCCATATAGATAAAACAAACACCCCACCCAGGGTTAATGCTTAACGCATTTCATGGGAAGCCTTCTTAGTCACTTACCTTGCTTGTGTGGATTGCTGTCTCTGTTCGGAGTTGGTTGGGGATGGAGAAGGCACAGAGTGTAGCACATCACTGGATATGGCGTCAATCTCACCTGCCACAGGTATCAAGTTTGTTTGTATATTGTTTTAATGATTTATCCTTGTAAACATGCTGTTTTATCCAACTAAGTGTGTCTCTGGGATCTTGGTTCTTCTCCTGGAAAAACTGGTCTGGGCATGTGCAGATTTCTCAGCTCACACAGCAAAGAGGATATCACAATATTGGATCTTGGTGCTGTCAACTCTCCAGCTTTTTTTGAAACTGGAAATTTAAAACAAACTTTAGGCAGTGTTTCAAGATGCTAAATAACTGCCTTAAAGTAGAACTAAACTCAAATTTTCATATTCCACCAATAAACTGTAAAATACTAATAGTAAATGACATTAAAGAAAATCTAATCCTACTGTAGAACTGGATACATTTATGTGAACTGTCTGGTCACTTCCCCTGACCAGTCATATGCTCCCTTATCTGGACTGAAACAGGATTGGCTAGAGATTACTAGTAGTTGTGACTTGCCATAACATGTTTCTGCAGTAGCTTAGGACTTGGGAAGAATCAAACAGTTAATGACCAAACTAGAAAACCGATACTGGAATGCCTCATATTATAAAGGAACATTTCCCAGCACCTGCATCAAAATGAAAGATGAGCCACAGAATACTGCACTTATGTCAATGTTTTCCTTTATTCCAAGTCTGTGTTTTTCTGAGGCTTTAGCCTGGGTACACATGGGAGGACTATTTGTCCCGAATGAGTGTCCGCTACTAGTGAACAATCGATCGGGACAAATGACTGTTGGTCCCATAGGAAACCGCACAATCAGCCGTGATTTACCAACAGACCCGTTCGTCGGTTCCTCTAATCCGGACGGAAATATCTAATGGTGTGTACCCAGCCTTAGTTGCGATGAATTGTTTACCGGTAGTTGCAACTCCATGTAAATGCAATTTTGGAGTTGAGTTTTGCACTCTTGTAAAAGAAGCTTTTTGCTTCCATTAAAGTAATAAACAAAACTGCTGCAATATTGAAATGCTCACAGTGGCTGTGATAATAAGAATTGGAAAAGTAATACGCATGTACTTTACGATTACATTACAATAATAATTTAGCAAATATTACAGCTGTTTATGTTACCTGGAGTTGCAATCTCTGCACCAAACCAATCGCTGAATCTATTTTTATTTTCTTATGTTAAGTTGGGTATACACAAGGCCAATAATAGAAAGGTTTCTTAAAATCTGACTGGATTTTCCAATTATTAGCCAAGTGTGTGGAGTGAAATTGACCAATCCTATGTCTAATGACCTGTTGCCAAGTTGGTTGTGACCAATAATTTGCATTGGACCCTCCTATTTTCTCTTTATACAGGGGCTAGGGAAATCAGGTTGGATATTTGTATTTGCTTATTGTCTCAGATACATACATACCTACAGATTACATTGGAACCTGACTGATATCTGTAACAAATCAGCAGTGTGTATATATCCAGCTTTAGTGGCGGACAATAATCACCCATCCATCAGTGTTTTTACTGATGGGACATATGTGACACAATGCTTTTGTAAATATAGCTTGCAAAAAACACAAAATATACAGGGAGGGGGGGTTTGGAAGTGTCTGTTAGAACATAAAAGGCTACAAATATTTTACAAATTTTTAAACTTTTTAAAATTCTTATCTTACAAATTACATTTTGTCTGTACCTACGTATAAAAAAAATAAACTATGTAGAATGTTCAATAATGAAATAATATTCACTATAACGCATTCTAATTCCAAACAAAGTTTATTCCTCATGCAAGTCATGCAATGCAAATAATATTTTAAAAAAATGCTAGAACAAGACAAAACATTATCTCTATCACAGTTTTTGTAATTGCATCTGATACGGACACAGAAGTTGCAATGAGCCACACAAGATGCAGTCCCTTTTCCCATGCTAGTTTCAGTCCATCAGTCATTTTGGACCATCTGGTTTTACCCCCAAACCTTTTATTTAGCCCATATCGAAAATATCAATTAGGCAAGAAAGACAAGTGTGTTAGTGTAAATGATGGAAAGAATGGGGGTATCTTTGTTATCAGAATGAAAAATTTACTGGAACAAACGACTGAAATCATGGGAATTAAAATAAACTTGAAAATGTCATCAAAAAATCTGTTAACTGCTTACAGTCTCTTATAACGGACATGGTCTTTGTTTTTTTCTTTACATTTTCCCTACAATATATTTTATATATATATATATATATATATATATATTTTTTTTTTTTAAATAGTTCATGAATGGCACAATAATTAAATGATGTATTAATTTGTTTCTACTCTGTATAATACTTAGTACTCCGACATTCTTAAAATGTGTAATGAAATGTAAAAACATATTGCAGCACTGTAAGTTTTTATTTTATATTATAACACATTTCCTCATGTAATAAAAGGAAATATTTAGGCTGATATACATTTTACTTATAACCTAAATACTTTACTTACAACCACTTGCCTTTCTATCTGAATTTGTAACAGAAATACCGCACTATAAAGTTTATCTTTCTTGCTAGTGTAGCGTGTTACATTAATATAACTTTGCTCTACATTTCTTTACCTATAAAAATGATAAAATCAATGATTGCATAACAGCATACACATTACACAATAGCTTGCATAGTGCTGAAAGCAAAGGCTTGATGCTCCAAGGCATCAGTGTAAACTACTGAGAAGTTCAATTTTTGCAGGTGTCTTTTTTATTGATTAGAGTAAAAAAATAAAAAAAAAAACCTTGTTAGTAAAAAGGTCTATCCAAAGAACTCCAGGTGTACTGTGGCACACTGCTGTTGGATCATTAGCTAGACAAATAGGTAGGTGCAATTCCTCCC
Source organism: Hymenochirus boettgeri (assembly GCA_019447015.1). NCBI lineage: Eukaryota > Metazoa > Chordata > Amphibia > Anura > Pipidae > Hymenochirus > Hymenochirus boettgeri. The sequence continues at coordinate 83,630,604 of CM033472.1, read as the reverse complement.
AGCCCCCAACTTCCAGGGCTACAAATACCAAGCAAGGTGTAATTGAGAGGAGCACACTACTTCAGTGATGAATTCATTTAATCTGTGCAAAAAAGCATACAACGGTTCGAGACACTTGGTCTCTTCCTCAGGAAGGGAGACCAAGTGTCTCGAAACGGGCAGCACGGTGGCTCACTGATGCCTTGCAGCGCTGAAGTCCTGAGTTCGATTCCACCTTTGGACACATCTGCAAAGAGTTTGTATGTTCTCCCTGTGCTTGCGTGGGTTTCCTCCAGGCACTCCGGTTTCCCCCACAATCATGAAGACATACTGATAGGTTGTATGTGTCAAATGGGCTTAGATTGTAAGCTCTTCGGGGCAGGGACTGATGTAAAATGTATAAATGTAATTGTGAAGCACTATGGAAGATGTTAGCGCTATATGAATCCACAATAATAATTATAGAGACTATGGTTGTCATCTTAATGATTTAATGCATTTTACAATGTTCTACCAATACTGTATTTAATTTGTAGTTCCCAGTCCTGCTTTCTATCCTTTCTACACATTCATTCTACGGTTAAAGCTACATTTGTGTTTTTGGTTTGGCTTCAATTGGAGGGCTTGTTCTGGGAGGCAGAGGGAACTAGTCCACTGAGCAGTATGTGCCATGTCACATGAATTATCTGTTTGTCTGATAGAAATGATTTCTGAGAGATTAATAACATAAAAAGGTGTCCACTAACAGGGATGGTAGTCCAGTATGGAAACATTAAAGATAGGCAAGCCCAAATGCATGTTTGGGTTATCTCTACATTTGATCCAAGCCCTTTAGACCAGAACTATTTTATAACTACTTTCCCATTATAAAGCTTGCAGAAAGCCCTAGCAGACAATAAGAATATCGTTCTTAAAAAGGCTAATAAATAGAGGGGGGGGGGGGGTATTGTAATTTTAAACACAGATGTACATTGAAGAAGCCCATTGCCAGCTTAATAACACTATTTAATAATATTTTAAAACCGATAGATTATGACCCTACCCTGAACATAAAAATGTACATTGATAACATGGTAACAGAAGCATGTCAAATTGGGGTAATCAGTACTCAAACTAAGGATTTTCTTTACACAGAATATACTTGTACTCCAACAATTAACAATTTGCCTACTCCCTTAAATACACAAAATATGTCATAATACTCCTAGGAACCCTATTGTATCAGGTTTAGGTTTTGTACTCAACTTTTGTCTAAATTTGGTGAAACTTACTTGCAACCTCTGGTTCGTAATATCCCCACTTGCCTCAAGGACACTACTGACTTTTTCATAGGTTGGAATCTTTAAAGTGGGATGGCCCACTGCTGTTAGCTCCCATTGACATATAAAGCCTGTACACATCCTTAACCAAGAGCAAGGTATTCCCAAAGCTGGATTATGGGGAAGTCAGGGCCCCAGGTGCCTTGTGGGCCCGGTGCAGCTGTTTCACTATACAGTAAAAAAGTGGCACTTAATTTGGTTGCATACTCTAATGGTCTGCAGTGATCTTAATCCACACACCAGGAGATATTTTCGTCCGACCGTCTGAAAGTGCCATGAATAGGCACAAACCTGGTTACACAACCCTAGAGTAATTGTGTAACCAGATTTGTGCAATGACAGACATATATATATATACATACATTTCACAGGGTTCCATACATATATCTCTGTTCATTTGGTCACACTGTTCTATATTGGGCGGTTCCGGTTTGAATATAAGGAGCCTTAGTGGACTAATACTATATCTATAATCCCTGTGGGTTTCTGGTGTTGTAGTGGTCCACATTATTATGTGTTGAGTCTCTTTAAGACTATGTGACACTGTATTATGTCCTTTTAAGAATGGGTAATCTGTTAGAAATTGAAGGAAAGGGTTAAAGAAGGGGGGGTGTTTTTTGCACTTTGTTTTTATTGGTTGCTTATGCTTTTAAATAGAGGAAGTGGTATCAATAACATTTACCTATGATTAAGGACAACTTGTTTGTCTGAAACGCGTCAGGGTGATTTTCTTGTTGCTGTGACAGGTACTTAATAAAGATGTGATTTTATTATAACCCACATGTAGTGCTGCAGCTCTTTTCCCTTTCTCTTGCATGTATTATAAAAAAGTGAGGGAAAAGTGCAAGTGTTCTCTCACAGGACTGTGTGTTGAGGGGGTCTTTGGGAAATGAAAAACTGAATCTGTCATCTTTCAAAGATCTTTGATGTCTGTAACCAGCTTTAAGGGAGGGGTGTGTCTGATGTATTGCCTTTGGTCCCCTCTTAAAGATGTAAAGTTAACAGACAAGAGGGACGATGCAACAGATTGAATGGTGCACTTGCTCAAAAATGCTGAGCCTTCGGATGCAGTAAGTGTAGATAGAGCTCCTCATATTACATTCTGATTCTCTTAAATCTGCTGCTGTTAAAAACCAGTCCCACAAAAACCTGTCTTTACTTTATCTACATCCCTTACATTGTGAAGACTCGCACATTTTCAGATACTGCCACAACCACAGCTACCATAAAACCATGTTAAATAAGGATGCATGAATCTGTTGCTGAAGCAGAACTAGGTTGCGTTGTGGAATGTCTACAATCATAACTGAAATTCTGTATCAAAGCCTGGAAAATAATTTAACATCGAAGCTTGATTTTGACAAAATTTCAGCAGAACTGTGTCTAAGTTTTGTTTTTTGTTTCACTTAAACACAAATCCTTAGGTTAGCCTGGAATTAGATGTATGGTGCTGACTGTGTGGCCAACCATAAAACAAAATTACGCCCATTGCTGAATTCACCAATGGACAGGTACAAGGGTTGAAATTTTTATATGGAGTAAAACTACCAGTTAATTTATCAGTCCAACATGATTATTCTTTTCCCAACTTCTTCTGAAAACAATGGGAACATTTTCTGATGAAATTTTACTGACCTTGCATTGTGAGATCACAATGATAACATTTCACACAGTTTGTAGATAAGGCACTTTTTAAGCATTTTTAATGATTCCAAAACACAGCCAAAAAAATATTAGAATAAGGGGGTTTCCAGACATGCAATGTATACTATTTAGGTACAGGACCCAGCCGATTCCAATAAAACATGTAGAAAATGCGAGCACAGTGATTCTATTATGTGGTTTAACAATCACTCTTCGTTCCCTGGACGGGGTGTATAGCACTTTTCATTGTGTAATATGTAATATCTATTTTTTTCCTCGTGGAGATGTTGTAATTGTATTTCTCACACTCAATAAGGAAATTACAGGTTTTATATCATCTAGGAGAAAAATCCTTTGCCAACATAGCATTCTGTTATTAAGTTTATACGCATGGAAGAATAGAATAAATGGCATCCCTGCTGAAAAACATTGCTTAATCTGCTAGCAAGAAACTGGGTAATGTTTTAAATGTATAAAGCAACAAAGTGTGCCCCATCCTGTGAAACAAGTACATGACAACAATAAACAAGGACTTTTATATGTAACAGGCAAGGACTGCGGATTTGCAAATCGCCGAACATCTTAACTTCAGTATTAATTGTTCTCCCTAGAATCCATTAGTTATCTAATTAATACTTGAACATGGTTAATACTGCATATAGAAAGGGCAAGTGAAAGGAAATTTAACAAGGTAATCCTCAGGTATTAGGAAGGAAGCAGTAAGCTCCCCGAAATGTTGTATACGTTGCACAATAAATTGTGAAGTCACAACAGTAGTGTGCTTCTCTACCTTTCTTTACTTGTTGGATTACCTTAACCCTTAAGGTAGGGGTTTTGGAGGATTGCATCTAACAAGCATCTGGCCGGAGCCAACACCAGTGTGCTAGAGTGATGCTGGACTTCAGTACAAGAAAAGCATTAACACCTGTGAAACGTATGCAGGGGCCCAGGCTTCCCCACAAGATTAGAGGCCTGGCCTCTAATGAAACATTTGCATTCTCAAATCAAAGTATACTGGGCAAGAAGAGCGAATATTTGGTGACAGAACACAGACAGGGTTATTCAATAAAAGTTCTTATCGTTTAAAATGGTGCTAAATTTGCCCCAACCAATCGGATCTTATTTAACATTTGAAAGCTAACATCTGAATGGTTGGGGCAAATTTAGCACCATTTTAAACCATAAGAAATCTTATTGAATAACCCTGTGAGTTTTTTAGTTCCCCTATCCTGACATATTTGCTAAGGATAGTTGTGGTAAATATATTTTTGATGTTAACAATGTACCTAGGGTAGGGGTGCCAAACCATAGCCACGCTAGTGCCCCCATGCTGTGACCGGGCCACACACACACCCCTAAATACTTAAACTTCACCCATCCATGGGTCCCTGCGTGCCGCAAAGAATCGGGGGCTGGGCCACTTGCAGTTCATTGGTTGGCGATCACTGACCTAGAAAATTATGCAATAAAAGGCATGTTTTTGCTTGTGCTATTAGGCCTGGTACACATGGGTCCATAAACAGATTGGTAGACCCCTGGCTTAAAACAACTCCAGCAATATTTTGCCACAACCAGTCACATGTCCTATAAAAGAATAATCACAAATTTTGCCAAGCTGTCTGGTCAAATATTTGTCTTATTTGGACAAAAATTAGTCTGAGAATGGTTGGTCACAGCAAAAATGTCTGCAGAGACTTTAGGTGGGTACACACACACACCACAGATTTTTGAAAGATGACAGACAGTATCTGCAAGATCCTGTCTGTCATTATTTTTCAAAGATCAGTGAACTCACAGTCCCGAGTCACGAACTGTGCGTTTCCCTCAGACGCAGTCGACCTTCCTATAGACTAAATTTACATACCTTCCTTACTCTGGTATCCCACTTCTCACTGAAGTTCAGGGAGACTCCCTGATATTAATGGCAGATCCCCGACTCCCTGAAATAATATACAATCTCCCTGAAATGTGTTATTTTGAAATAGAGTGAGGGAGCACAATGATGTCAGAGTCTTTTAACGATTAAAAAGTGACATGACTTGTTGTATGCATGTGTGTCCGACTGTTTTCATGAGTGTGTGTCTGTTGAGATGCATGTGTTTGTATGCAAGAGTGTCTGACTGAATACATGTGTGTGTGTATGCATGGATTATGCATTAATCTTGGGTTGGGGCTTTAGATGGTGGATATCCTCCCTGAAATGTGTGGGTACCCACCCTGAAATGAGTTTTGGCAGGGTGGGATGTCTGCCTTACTCCTACTGACTCCAATTGTTTATGAAAATGCATTTCTTACTGTTCCTTTTGCTCTGTATTTAAATTTTAGCAATTTTCTCAGGTTTATTTTGGTTAAATGGGCTGTTGGCCCACCAGGGGATTTCCCTGTAGCCCTGTGGGCCAGTCCGACACTGTGTGTACCTAGCTTTGTCTTGTGTGTACTGGGCCTTAATCTGTAAACAATCAGATGTTAACTATAACTGTTTCTATATTTCACAAAGCTTAAATTAAGGTTAACAGCTTAATAGGTTACAGTGGTTAAGCAATGATGTGAATGAGCTTGTAATCAATTTGCAACTTTCTGTAGTTATATGCCAGGGCAAGCACATGAATTTCAAGGGAGGATTCCTGAATGTGTATAGTAGGGAGTTCATGACCCTTCTATTATTTATGGATCATATAATATATAAGGGATAATACACTACCTACAGTGCAATATAAGGATATTACGCCAGCGAGGAGTTCCATGAACATATAGAAGCACAAGGTGAAGTAATTCCATATATTACACTGTAGGTAGCATACTATTTCTTATAATACATAAGGCCAGCCAAAAAAAATAACCTGCCCACTACCACTGTGTCTTCCACTTCCTGTATTAGTCATTTATATAGGAATCTCTGTTTAATGTATAAATAGTTAATTACCGTTCCTATTGAAAAGAGAAAGAAGGACCGAACATTGTCTGTCAAGAATAAACAGGGGATTCCTATATAAATGAATAATACTGGGAGGGGGAGACAGTGGGAGGGGCAGTAGAATACAGGAAGTCACTCAGTGACATCACTGAGTGATTGTAATATAGATTCCCGCCACTACACCTTCCCATTGAAAATGCCTAGCCTTATGTATTATATATATGTTCCCTACTTGTTATGATTATTATCACAGTTAGCCAATACAGATATCACCTTTATTTTTAAAAAAGTTTATAAAATTTACCTTCTTCCATAGAAACCTGGCACAAACTTTAAAGGACAGGTCCACCCTTATAACTTAATTTTGCATACTGCTTTAGCATCTCCATACCCTAAACACATTTTTCACTATATTAACCTTTACCAGATATTCTTCTAAATTTACATAGCTTGATCCTCCGGGCATCTCTCTGCTCCTCTGCAGCTTCCAGGTCTGCACATCAGTCAAATCCATGATGCCACTGCCAATGGCTGCTGGAAATACCTGAAGCTGATCCCTCTGCTGCTGTGTGCGATCCTGTCTAATAGAATTCAATGGTCGCCATTGACCTCTAGTGTACCGTATATATCGCCATTGACCTCTAGTGTACCATATATACGCGAGTATAAAATGAGGTTTTCAGGCTTTAAAAAAAGACTGAAAAGCTTACCTCGGTTTATACTCGAGTCAATCCTTCTCCTACCTTGTCCAGCGGCCGCACGATCTGCATCCTTAGTGCGCTTCCGGATGATGTCACTACCCGGCGCCTCTCACTTTGCGGCGCCGAGTCGTGACATCATCCAGAAGCGCAGAGGATGTGGAGCGAGGGGCCGCCGGACAAGGTAGGAGAATACCACAGGAACACCATTGCACACAATACTTACAAATAAGAGTAAAACCTTCTTTATTTGTGCATACTGTATGCATGAATAAAGGAGGATTTACCCTTATTTGCAAGTATTGGCTTCTGCGGATGTTTGAAAAGTACAACTCCCAGCAATTAAAGCATGCTAGGAGTTGTAGTTTCCAGCTTAAGTGGCAAATACTAGTAGGGGTTACTATGTGGGTTTTAAAGGGCAACTAAGCAAAAAATACAGAATCAGGAGGATATTATCTATTGTTAAATACTGTCTTCTGATTCTGTATTGTTTTGAGGCTTTAGTTGCCCTTTAAATGGACAGCAGAATTCCCATACAGTAGTCCCTTACAGTAATAGCCATACTGGATTTGGCTATTACTGATGGGACTGCTGTATGGGATTCTGCTGTCCTTTAAAGGGCAACTAAAGCCTCAAAAAATACAGAACAGGAAGGCATTAGTGGTCATATTTTCTCCCTTGGTTTATACTCGAGTCAATCATTTTTTCTCCTTTTTCGTTCCTTTTCGGTACAACTCGAACCTTGGTTTATACTCGGGATGGTTTATACTCGAGTATATACGGCAAGCAGAACCGTACTGGAGGCAATCTGCTCATGGCACCACTTACCCTAGTGGTGCTTCAGACTGTGCGGCATGTAAATTACACATACACCAAAAGAGGCATCTTCTACCAGCTGGTGAGGGATGGGTAAGGTTGGAAGCATTTATAGTAAAGATAAGATAAGATAAGATAGAAAATGTGTTTGAGGGGCCTTAAGCAGTATGTATAATTAAGTTATGAGTGTGGACATGACCTTCTCATGCTCTAACAATTGCATTTTGCGATCCATTAGAGCATGAGAAATGCATGGCAGTGCATGTTAATATCAGGGACCACACTGCATGTGCTGCATTGCAATCTATTTTCAGAATGCATGCGATCACTATTTTTTGTGAATCACATTAGCTCCGATAACACAAATTCGTAAACCGCCGCACAAACAGATGGTAACGTGTGAAAAGTGTGCCAATGCGTGAATGCCTTTCAAGCGCATTACCGTGCGGTCCAGTGTGGCCTCAGCTTAAAGGTGGATTTTTCAGTAAGGAAATCGAAAATGAAGGTAACTACGAAAATAATAAATAGAAAACTAAAAATATTTGCAGAACGTGAAACAGATATTTTACCTAATAAAAGAAGGGTTTGCCCATACAGAGAAAGTAATCTATATAAACCCAGTCTCAGCAATCATTTTTGGCAGCTGTAGGGTTAATGTTGATACAGTTCTTTAGGGCTGTATCCATTTTTTTCATACATTTGTATCCATTTTTTAACAATATGGTGTATTCCATAGATTTTTATAGAAAATGCATGAAAAAACGGACAGAAATGCTGCATGCAGTGCGTTTTTTAAACGGACTGGAACAGAAAGGATTATAACGCAGCAGGTGTGAATGATGTTATGAAATCCTATGGGGTTTTACAGTCTGTCCATTTTTTTAAACGCACCTGTATTTGAAAAACGGATACAAACTGATGTAGTGTGAACGAGCCATAAGTCTGCTGTCAATCACAGGGCAGACTGGGATACATTTTTGAAACAAATAAAATGATGCTTCTCGCTTGGGATAAATTACCAAAGGAACAATCTATGGAACAATATGTAACAATCTCCGCATCAAGTGCTGGGGGAAGTTCAGCCGCAAACTGTTTACAGCAGAAAGGGGGGATTCCAGGCACTGATAAACCCACCTAAGCACATCACTGTATGCATAACCACCAGTTTTGGATTGCCATTATTCTGGAATATTGGTCAGCAAAATTAGGATTAAATACTGAATACAGTATAACCCCCAAAAAATCATAGTTAAAGTTAGAAAGTACTTGCCTCAACATCCTTCTCAGCATGGAAGATTCTATTCAGCCTTTTCTTTACCTCTATGAGCTCATTTTAGGTTCTGTTTGTTCCATAACCTGAAGCTGACATTTTCCCTTCTCTGCCGGTACTTTTGCCTTGATTACATTTTCAGCACCTGTGTGATTTCCACTCCCACCTCTTAACCCCTATGATGTAGGAATATATTAAATCATCAATATTCAAATTGGTGGTGCAGCTGATTAACCCTTTCCTAGTAGCAGTGTTGCAGTATGATGTATATAGGTCTGGGTACCTAGTGTGTCCGGATCTGAAATAATGTATGTCTCACCTATGGCTTCCACTCCACCAATATATAAACAATAAATTGCAGGTGAAACATACAAAGACACATGTCTGTAGCTGTAAATATTGCAAGTTTATTGCAAAACATGCGTGCTACATGTTTCAGGCCCACCCAAGCACTTGATGACGGACAAGTGGGTCAGAAACACCTAGCACGCATGTTTTGCAATAAACCCGCACTATTCACCGTTACAGATATATGTCTTGGTATGTTTCAATGATACAAAAGAATGTAGGGAAAAGACCCCCACCTCAGTATCCCCTAAAAGCGCTCACTTACTTGCCACACCCCATATTTAAAACATGACCTTTAATAATATATATTAAAAAACATTTATATTAATCTCTCCACACACTATTAAAAAAACTTTACCAAACATCACATATATATATTAGAAAGTGCTGTATGTTAAACTCAGTTCGCAGGGCATCCCCTGCTTTCCACCAGTGTCCATGCACCCGAAATAATCCTTATTAAGGGCATGGCCACAAACAAGCTTGCGTGCGGGATTCTGTTGCGTTTGAGATCCGAATTGCGATTTAAAATGCGATTGCGTATCGCAAACAGAATCACAATCACATGCCGCGATTGCTGCATTAGAAAAAAAATCGTATGCGCAATCGCAAAAAAATCGAGACAGTGTGGCCTAGCCCTAAGAGAGAGCTTTCGTTATTTCGGCCAATTGGATGGTCCCAGAGAGTCCAGGTTCAATCTAAACTTACAGACTCTGGTTTTACTGAAGGCATGGCCACACTGCGCCGCAAATTCGATCGCACACACAATCACACACGTTTGCTGTATTAGAAAAAAATCTCATGCACAATCGTGAAAAAATCGAGACAGTGTGGCCTAGCCCTTTTTAGTGTTGACTTAACTGCCGTGACCCGTGTAGCCTCAGTCCTCTTCACTCGGTATTCAACGAGGATTTTCTGGCCTTTTTTCGGATCCCTGGTCTCCTGCAACGGTCCTCACATTCCTCATGTGTACACCTGACCTATTGCTGAAAGGGGAGTTTCAGAGCACGGCCAATCACATGCGATTTTATGTGCGTTTTCATTGTGTTTGCGCATGCGTTTTCTTCAATAGGTATAGGAAAACACATTCGATTGCGATTAAAAATGTGGAACGCAAGTCGCAATCGCAACGCACCCGTTTTCGGTGCGTTTCTGCGTTTTCAATGATTTTGAAAAAACGCAGAAAAAACGCAGTAGTGTGGCCTAGCCCTCAAAGCCTTTCTTGTCGGTCTATAGGCGCTTCACACTGCAAAACCAGAGGCATGCATTACACTGGTGAAGGCTCAACAAAGCCAAAACCGGTCTGAAGTTGGCGCTCTGGTTTTGCATTTAGCTTGTGGAATGGTGTAAAAGTCTTTTTAAAGATATAGCTTCCTAAAAGCCTCCATGGAAACATGGTAAATTCCCAGAAGTCTTTGTTCCTTATTTGCATATAGCTGAAAGGGGAGTTTCAAAGCTTTTATTGTCTCCCTATCCTATTTAATTTATTGGTGACGTCGAGTTGGAGCTCTGGTTTTGCATTTAGCTTGTGAATTGCTGTAAAAGTCTTTTTAAAGGGCAAGTCCAGCCCTAAAATGAAAACTTACATACAGGTAAATCACCCCCCAAAACCCTAAATGGTAATAGTTTGAAATCTGAAATATATAAGTCTAACCTGAAATCCTGCACAATGTCCTGTTTCCCGTTTCTGCTTTCAGGTTCTTCCAGTTGGCAACTGTCAGTTATGGATTTGACAGTTGACATCACAGCCAATGACTGAATGTTAATCCCCTATCTGCCTCTTCTGAGCATGCCCAGGCTCAGTACCTGCTCAGTACAGGTTTCGATGAGGCATCCAGAACCATAGCAGGCATACAGTAATGAATTCATAGGACAAAGTATGATATATCAACATATTTTAAAGAGCCCGGTGGAGTTGTCCTTTAAAGGGTGGAGTTGTCCTTTAAAGATATAGCTTCCTAAAAGCCTCCATAGAAACATGGTAAATTCCCAGAAGTCTTTGTTCCTTATTTGCATATTGCTGAAAGAGGAGTTTCAAAGCCTTTATTGTCTCCCTATTCTATTTAATTTATTGGTGATGTATGTTTCACCTGCAATGTATTGTTTAAGTGTTGGAGGGCCATATTTAAAAACTTGTGATACCACCGGGTTTCATTACTGTATGACCGTGGCAGTAGTATACCATGTGGTAATAAACCACCGTAATGATATTCTACAGGTGGTCGTAGATTTACATTCGCTATCGTACATTTACAAGATTTCCAATAGTGATCATAAATTAACGATCACTAAAGTCGACGATACCACACCTTTATAAATATGGCTAGCTCTCCCTGTCAGCTGCAGCAATATTAGTGGAAAGTGTAGCTTCTTAAAGGGGAATGTTGGAGGGTAGGAAGAGTGTGTTTTTATAGAAACCACATGGTGCAGAACTGTAGAGGGAAGATAGTGAAGTGAATCTGATCTTAGCACAGCTCTGTGCAATGCATTTCTCATCAGTGTACCTTATTAAAGTGAATGTTGGAGGGTAGGAAGAGTGTGTATGTAAAAAATAAGTGCTGTGATGGATTAACAGTTTATTTAGTAGACAAGCTTTTGAGGGCTAAACCCTCCTTATCAGGTTAGAACAGTACTGATTTTAACAAAGGTTAAAATTATCTTATTATTTGACTCTAGAAACAATGGTTTGAACCAGGACATATATAATTGACTTTTCACATCCTAGCTCCCCCTTACCAGTATTTTTTATTCTTTATATATTTCTTTTTTCTGATTTGCCTCTTTTTTTCTTCTCTTCCCCCTTCTCTCCCCTCTTTCCTTACTCTTCCTCCCCCGTCCTATTCTCATTACCACTTCACTATTCTGTTATCTCTCCTATTTTATTACCTCTACATTTTCCTGGTCTCATATTGCTTCTTACTGTTTGTTGTTTTTTTTTGGTCTTCCCTGCCTTCTCTTCCCCCCTTTGCATTTCTTGACCACTTCCCTATTCTGTTATCTCTCCTCTCATTTTATTGCCCTCTACACTTTCCTGGGCAACTTTTGCTCTTTACTTTTTTTTTTTTGTCTCCCCCCCTTGTTGTTTTGCTTATCTTATTACTTTTTGGAACTGGCTTTTTACTTTGTTAAAATCAGTACTGCTCTGACCTGATGAAGATGTTTTAGCCCTCGAAAGCCTGTCAAGTAAATAAACTGTTCGAAAAAGTATCACAGTACTCTTATTTTTTACATCTATATATTGGACTAATACGGCACTACAATATTTTTCTATACAGTGTTTTTATAGAAACCACAGAACTGTAGGGGGAGGATAGTGAATTGAATCTGATTTTAGCACCAGCTCTGTGCAATGCATTTCTTATCAGTGTACCTTATTAAAGGAAATGTTGGAGGGTTGGAAGAGTGTTTTTAATTCAGCTGTCTGTATAAAAACAACAACCTGTAGTACAGAGCTCAGGTAAGAAATGCATTACACAGAGAAATGCATTGCACAGAGATGTGTTAAGATCAGGGTCATTATATTATCCTCCACCTGCAGCACTGCACCATGTTCTATAAGTGTACGTATTAAAGGGGAATGTTGGAGGTTATGTCACTTGCAGCTCTGCACCTTGTTGTTTATATAAATGTACATATTAATAGGAATTATTGGAGGGAATGCCAATTAAAGGGGCACTGTTAGAGGGAATGCAAACATGTTCTATAAAATTAATGCAGCAGGAGGGCTGCCTGTGGGAAGTTTTGCATAAACAAAATCACTCTTCCAACTAGGGTTCCCACCTTTGCCTTTAAAACCCGAACACATATACAGGCCTATGTATTAAAAGTTCTTATTTTTAAAAATGATGCAAATTTTGCCCCAACCAGTCAGATGTTATCATAAGAACTTTAATTACATAGGCCTAATCTACACAACAAAAGGTTGTTAGTATTTTCTTTAGAAGCATGATGCAGGCTGATACAGTTTGTATTTAAAGCAATGGTACTTAGCACTGCATCATGTAGATATAATATGTGTTTGTGTCTTAATTGCAAAGGTGGCCTTTGCACTACTTCCAAAACTACATCCAGGCTCCAACATTCCCCTTTAAAATGCATTGCACAGAGCTGTGCTAAGACCATGTTCATGTCAATATACTGTACCTGCAGCTCTGAGCTGTTTTGTTTTTATCAGTGTACCTTGTAAAGTAGTCAGTTCAATTCTATTGGTGTTGCCACCTATGTGATCACCATTTTTGGTTTGTATTGCATGTGCTCTGCTAGGGTCCAATTGTGTAAGCGCAACACCCATGCAAGGAAGCAAGCAAGGTTGCGCATTATTGTGAACGTGCGTCCTCCCTTGCACTTAAGTGGGGCCACAGCCGCAGGAAATTGACCTGCTGCAAAGCTAAATTTCATTGCGTTAAATACATGCTGTATGGCTAAACTGAAATCAACGCAGCTTGCATTACACTTCTAAGGGCTAGGCCACACAAGCACGTTTTTTCAGGAGATTGCGGTTTTCCAATTGTAAAATCTTGCGAATTTTAGTGTGTTGCGATTCACGCATGCGTGCGATTATATGTGTGATTCAGGTGCGTTGCAGTGTGGCCGTGCCCTAAATGTACATTGCAGCAATTCACACACTAATATAAATAGTAGAGTGCAGAAATATACACATACAAAGACACAGTTTCTTGCAGAAATGCTCACAAATATAGAGTTAAAAGCTGCTTCCTAAATACATATGAAAAGTGTCCTAGTCCTCATGTGCAGAAAGAATTTTGGGTCCAGGACCACCAGGAAGAGGCAACACTAGAAGCCAGCCGTGACATCATAGATTGCCAGTACTCAGAAATGTTCTATACCCATATATACTCGAGTATAAGTCGATCCGAGTATAAGTCGAGGTACCTATTTTTACCTGAAAAATTTGTAAAAACGGATTGACTCGAGTATAAGTCGAGGGTAGAGATTATGACCACTACTGCCTTCTGATTCAGTATTGTTTTTTGGCTTAAGTTTCCCTTTAAATGGACATCAGAATTCCCATACATTAATCCCATACAGTAACAGCCAAATCCTGTACTAGTAACCCCCAAATCCTTGGCACTCCAGATGTTTGGAAACTACAACTCCCAGCATGCGTTGGTTGCAGGGAGTTGTAGTTTCTAAAAAAGGGGAGTGGCAAGGTTCAATAAACTTTTAATTAAGCTTACCATCATTTACAATTCTCCTGACCCCCATATAGTAAAGGGCACTCTGACCCCCATATAGTAAAGGACTCTCTGACCCCAATAGTTAAAAATGTCACCTGAGAGTTGTAGTTTGAAGCTGTCATTTGCACTGAAGTAGCAGCCATTTTTTGCCCCAAACTGAGAAGCCCATCAGATTTACAGCATCCAGATGAGCATTGACAGTGCTGAGTGAGTCCAGCAGCCAGACTACAGGAAGCAGGAAGAAGTGTAAAGGCAGATCAGCTCCTGTAACTTTCTATGCAGGTGAAGTTTTTTTTTTAACACAGCGCCATCTACTGGTTACAGTAGCAATTGCAGCAATTTTAATCTAAATTAGGAATTGATCCAAGTATAAGCCGAGGTTATGTTTTCCGACTAATTTTAAAGCATGAAAATCTCGGCCTATACTCGAGTATATACGGTAAATGATTTCTACAGTAAGAGGCTGAATTCCGAGGTGGGAGGCAAATGGTTTTAGTAAGTGACAGTTATAGTCGTATCAGTAGAAATTATTGTTAGGCTGAGACCGCACTGCAACGCACAGGAATCTCGCACACAATCGCGATTGTGTGTGCGATTCTTGTGCATTTTGCAAATGAGCCTGCGTTTAGCGCGTTCAATTTGGCCTTTTTCCATTATGGAAATGCATGCGTTAACGCACAAAAAATGGTGAATGCACCAAAATGCAATCGCATGCGCATCGGAAACCACATGAATTTTCGCATTCCTGAGATTTCCATTTTAGCGAAAATTGTGGACGCAATCACGAGCGCAAAACGCTTGCGCAAACGCATTAAAAACGCGCTAGTGGAGCCTAGCCCTTTTTTTCAAATGGAATGGATTCAAATGGATTTTTCAAAATGGAAAAGAATATGTAGAATCACTAGGTATGCATAATATAAATTAAGATTTATATATTTCACTCTTATTTTTTTCCTTAGTTGCTTGCTTTTCAGTTAGCATCAGTAACAAAATCCTATGTTGAAAGATTGACCTATCATGCTATGGGTCAGGCCTGTCCTCCATTTTCTGATTAACACTTTTCATAAATTTCAGGAAGCCTGTTGAATGAGATGTCGTTAATCACTCTGTAATAGGATCAGTGCTTAGAGTGTGAGGAGTTCTTTACTTACGGGTAAAAAAAACATAACTCATTCCTGTATACACAGAGCTGGACTTTAAGATATTTTGCAACCTTTTTAAAGGATGCTATTGAAATATTTCCTAAAACTTTAGAGGCTGCAGCTCACTGTATACACAGGAATTCCCTTCTCTGCATAGCTACATTAAGAAACAAAAGTGTTTAGAACAAGAAAGGATTTAAGAACAAGATTGGCTTGGCAAAACTGGAGGAAATGCAGGTACTGGCAGGGGCCAGTAGGCTGGAAATAGGGCAGATAAGGTGGTAAAGGAAGATAGATTTGTAAGGTTGTAGGGGACGGAAGGGTAGGGTCACTTCTTCCCAGCTGGTCGATCCCAACAGATTTGCCGTGTTAGGTGAAGATGTGGAGGACGATGGCTCAGAATAGCACGTATTGAGTAGGCCATTCCCTTGAGCACCCAAAGGACAGCCATCTCTAATACAAGAGAGGGAGGACTAGGGGCTAGGAAGGATAGGCAGGTGGTAGTGGTAGGTAGAACTAGAACTAAAGGTATGATGTGATCGGTATAGCAGAAACAGGGCTAAATGATTAACATGACTGGACAGTAAATATTGAAGGTTACTCCTTATTTAGACATGACAGAGTTAAAAAGAAAGGAGGGGGAGCATGTATGCATATTAAACAAGAATTGAAGCCAAATTTATAAGATGAGATAGATGGGGGTATAGATAAGGCAAAAACAATATGAGTGGAGCTGTGTACAGGAAACAAGAAGGTGGGTAAATTAATTGTTGGTTTATGTTTTAAGCTGCCAAATGCCAGAGAAGATGTGGAAATGAATCTCCACATGCAGCGAAGGCTGCTGGTATGGGGCATGTTCTGGTTATGGGGGATTTCAATTAGGTTAAATCTGGTGATATCTAATTTTAGAGATGAAGATAATGGGAAGCTTAAGGAATAGTGGTCATGATATAGTGTCATTTAATATAGGTTGCAAAAAACAATTGCACTGGGTTAAGAAAAACTTTCAACTTTAATAAAGCTAATTTTATGTTGTTAAAGGAATCACTCCTGCTCATTGACTGGGGGGATTTGTTCCTAGGTAAATATACTGAGCAGAAGTGGACTGCTTTTAAATTACCTTTGGGGAACAAGTGTAAAAAAATAGGCATACAGAGGGAACAGAACAGGCATACAGGGAGTATAAAAGCTGTAATAAGGAGTGCAAGAAAGCAACTGGCTAAATGAAATATGGATAGCATAACAAAGCAGGTTTAACCCCAAAATGTTTTTTAAATATATCAATAGTTAATAGTCATTAAATAATAGGGCTGAGATGGTTATAGACGATGCTGAGAAGGCTAATATGCTAAACCATTTTTTTCCCCTCGGTATTCACTATTGAGAATCCTAGTCCTTATTGTAGGGACTGTAATAATATGAAGGGTATAAATGAGGAATATACACTTTGGCTAAGGATATGGTACGGAAACAATTAGACAAAGTTAATATCAATAAAGCCCCAGGACCGTATGGAATACCTCAGATTTTAAGAGAGCTAAAGCTGGGTACACACAGTACAGATTTTTGAAAGATGACAGACAGGATGTTGCAGATCCTGTCATTTTTCAAAGATCTGCATACACACAGTCCCGAGCGTTCTCCCTATAGGAGTTTCCCTCAGCCGTGGCAGACTCCCTCTATAGGAAGTCACCGTGGCCGAGGGAAATTTACTGACTTTTCCGAACGATTGCTCAGCCGACCCGAATGTTAGGCGGCCGCCGCTCCTTCGGAAAAGCGCCCACACAGTGCGGATAAAGCTCGATCCGTCAGATTTATCGGTACTGTGTGTACCTAGCTTTAGTCCAGTTTTATCTAGACCACTGTTCCTTATCTTTTCAGATTCACTTTTGTCTGGTTAAGTGTGCAGCTGGATTGGGAAAAAACAATGGATTGAGGCTTTATCGGCACTGTGTGTGGGCGATTTTCTGAATGAGTGTGCGGCCACCAAACGTTCGGGTCGGCGGAACGCTCTTTTGGAATAGTCTGTAAATTTCCCTCGCTGCGGTAACTTCCTATAGAGGGAGTCTGCCGTGACCGAGCATTCTCCCTATAGGACTGTGTGTATGCAGATCTTTTAAAAATGACAGACAGGATCTTCATCCTACCTGTGCTCCAGTTAAGCTCTGACATCTTGGATCATGTTTGCAGTCACCTAAGCCCCGCCCCCAAGACTTCTTGGCTCTCCTTCCACAGTGTGTCCAAAATTCCATGGTCAGTTAGCTCCGTGCGCACGCTTGAGAGCACGGCGCATGCGACGTGACGTCAGCGCGTGCATGACTCTGCTGTCATCGCACCGCAACTTGCTTGTAACAGCGCAGAGTTGTGCTAACTGACCGTGGATTTTTGCACACACTATGGAAGGAGATCCAAGAAGTCTCAGGGAGCGAAGCTTAGGTGAGTGCAAACATGATCCAAGATGCCAGGAACTTTACTGGAGCACAGGTAGGCTCAGAAGAGACCTGAAAGAAAAAAAAAGGGAGATGGTTAGATAAAGCTACAGCTTCCATTTACAATTAATTTGTTTTTTGAGTGTACTTATCCTTTAAAGACAGTGTTAGCTTAGAGAATTTCACATACTGACAATAGCCATGGCCTTTGAAAGATGAAAATTCCCTTCTTCAGAAAAAATGCAAATTTAGCAGTATGAGTTTCCTTATGTTGGGTAGACATGGGCAGATGCTTTGCCCTGACCGACTGACCGACTGTTCCAACATCCAGCCAAAGGACCTTCAGTCATAGCACATTTTCTGTGGTTTTTGGAAACATCTGATTGCTCATTTATGCGATTCTCACAAACGAACGGTCAGACCATGGTCGTGACTGGCTGAAAACTACTGCATAAGTGCATCCATGTAATTGTATAGCACTACGGATGATGTTGGCGCTATATAAATCCACACTAATAATAATAGTAATGATAAT
Source organism: Hymenochirus boettgeri (assembly GCA_019447015.1). Classification (NCBI taxonomy): domain Eukaryota; kingdom Metazoa; phylum Chordata; class Amphibia; order Anura; family Pipidae; genus Hymenochirus; species Hymenochirus boettgeri. Next base: position 83,612,312 of record CM033472.1, on the reverse strand, counting down.
CCTAAAACTACTATTACTGATATAAACCAAGAGTATTAAATCATTTTGTATAAAGAGAGATATGGCTACAATAAATAATGTAGAGGCTAGAGATGGACCAAGTTTTGTGGCAAAACTTCACATTTTACAATTTCACTAAAAGGATGAAATTTAAAATCTTTTAAAAATGTCACAAAATTATAAAACTATGCTTTTTGCATGTTACAAATACATGCCAGTCAGCAGGGCAACAATCAACCATGGCTATTTTGTGTGCCATCTCGCTGTCTAAAAATGTTATTTTCCAGCAGCAAATTGTCAGTTATAGCATTGAGATGTGTTAAAGAGACACCACAACAGTGTTGTATATTGTATATGTGCATGAATTACAATAACCATATTGCCAGCCACTCCCCCGGTCAGATTTCCAGACAGTCCACTAGCCAGCCTTGCTTCTCTTTATAGATATAAATGATCACATATGAGCAGCAGCTGCCATTGTGTTTTCCTTATACAGCACTTGTTCTAAGCTGTGAGAAACAAATCCAAAACAGGGAGTAACTATGTTTTTGTTAGTGATATTTAGAATTTCTTGAGCAGTTTGGCCTTTGTATAAATGCTCTTAATGACCCTTTGTGCATTGAAAAATGCAGAGAAAATGTGCCATACAACGGCCTTCCTTGCGTAATAGTTGCAGAATTAAGTGCCAATCCTTTTCTCTGCATACACTGGTTCAAGCAAAGGTAAAACATAAGTTGAGCTAGTTCATTTGTAGTCAAGAACAATGTACTTAGTGAAATAGCTATTCCTCTAGTCTAAAGGCCTCTTGTCCTTGTTCCCCCATTTGATAAAGCTCCTTTGGTTGTTGTGTGGTTCCCAAATGACTGGATATTCCCAGATGCATCCTGTTTTTCAGAGGTAAATCTGGTGTCTGGGAATAATTACCACTAGTTTGTGTGGCATTCTGTGCATTGTAGCTGTGCAGGATCTGAATAGGGGCACACTGGCTGAAAAGAAAAGTGAGATGAGACAGCAGCCAATAGAATCTGAGAGAGTTGTGCAGGGGATATTGACGGTCTGAGAAGTGAATGAAGCAGAAATGCAGCACAAAGAAAGGTTTTTAGGAGGGAAGGCGGTGGTGTATGTTTATCTGTGTGTTTCCAGTGTTTTAAATTGCCAGTTTGTACTCGGTTTTAATAAAACACTGCACCTCTAAATAGTTTGATATATAAGATTCTTATAGGTCTATGGTCCGAGAGCTATCGGCTTGGTGCATTGCCTTAGGGGGGCAATAGAGAGGGATATCGGCACTTGGTACATAGCTGCGTTAGTGTTTATGCCAAAAATAAACTCTGCTAGCTGAGTTTGTTTGTCCTTGTATTAAGGTTCGTACACAAGTCCAATTTGGCAGCGAGAAATGACCCCCAACGCCGATACATCCACGCGCTGAACGTCCGTCTCGGCCAAGGATCGCGCGTGTGTATTCATTTGGTTGGGGGTCGTTTGGCGAAAGGGATGTTCGTTGCACGGATGTATCGCCGTTGGGGGTTGTTGCTCGCTGCACACGTCGGACATGTGTATGAGACCTTAGTTCCTGAGGAATTGCCCTATTCCTGAGGAATTTCTCCAGCTTCTCTCCCTAACAAGTCCCGAAAGAGAGCCAATGCATTAGGGCAAGTTAGTCACTCTCCAGTTCCATTGGTGAAAATAGAAGAAACGAATGTGGTTATGTACCCAGAGTATGTCTTACCATTCAGTTAATGTGTTAATGAACACTTAACGTGACCTTGAGTCATAATTTGTAATGTGTGCATCACTCTTGTTAAATTAGCATGTCTAGCTTGGGCCCCCTCCCTGCTTGATGCACAGTGGTTATCTGGGGGAGGCTGTATCTGTCATAGGAAGTAAGAAGATGGGGTCTCCTTGTTAGTCCCATGTGGTCACATCACAGGGTCTACTCCCCAGGTAGTCAAACCCCTGGCTCCTAGACAGCACAAGCAATATACAAAGTGTTTAGATCTTAAATGCAAGATCCTAACATGAATATTGTGATTATTTTTGATGCCATCAAAATGATGGTCTTAAACAAATGTAACAAGAAATCCTATCACAAATGAAATGCATGCTCTGATCATGTGATCGGAAACTCAAAAGTTAATAGCCTGGTGCCATGGATCATGCAAAAGCATGTGTGTGTGACATGCACATGTGTCTATGTACCTGCACCTTTTAAAACAAAGTATATGAGTATAGAGAATAGTTCAGTAAATATGCTGCTATAATTTAAATATATGCACAGCAGGCATATCCAGCCTGTTTGATTTGCTATAACAGATATATATGACATAACAAACATGTAAATAAATATCAGAAAATGAAATGCTGTGAAAATGACGCAATGTATAAAAACATACGCAATGATACTATTAAAAGTCCCGTTACGTTTTTAACGTGAAAACCCAAATGTAATATCTCTGGCAAACCCTTTATTGCAACTTTTGCAAATTCTATACTAGTTTTTTTTTTAAACTTGGCTTTATTTTATTAGCAAGTAGAAACGACATCATATAGATATAATAAACAAATCAGGGTTATTCAATAAAAGTTCTTATTGTTAAAAATGGTGCTAATTTTGCCCCAACCAATCAGATGTTAGCTTTTTTTTTTCCAGCCTTTTTTGATAGGTTGGGGGGGAAATTAGCACCATTTTTAATGATAAGAACTTTTATTGAATCTCCCTGATTATTAACACATTTACAATAAGTTTGTGTTGTTTGTTAGTATACACTTGCTATTTATATTCATGTTTTATGAATTGGGCTGATTGATTTTAATAGCTAGGATCTGAACTTGGATTTGGGGAAAAGAAGGTGGGGTACATATCAGTTTTGTTATGGGGATATCTATATTTATAGACTTTCTGTACATCGACCCCTAAATCAACACACATTTTTTCTTCTAATGTCTGTGCAATAGTTTTTCTATTTTAAAATTTTGCCCAATTTATTTGGCTGCTTGTTACAAAAAAAAACCAGCCTTTGAAAATTCTAATTTCTGCCTCCTCATTCTTCCTACCTTGAATCAAAAATAATGCAATGCTTTACAGGGAACCAGGCGATGCTGAAAATGGGGAACAAAGAGGCAGAGGTAAGTAACGATTCAGGCGACCCAGTAAATTAAAAATGAATAAAAGCAAGTTTCTTATTACCCATCTCAGCTCTAATCTTTTTATCATACCCCAGTGGTTTTGCCTTGTGCTGTATTCTTTATTATTTAAGGGGAATAAGCAGAGGTCAGGTGTTGTAGTTAGTAAAGACTCTTCATTTACCTTTTGTGTTCAGTTATGTTCTCTATATTTACAACTTTAAAACACTTTGCTCCTAACAGAACCATCTTCTTACCAATGCCCATCACCACCCTTCTCTTCTACAGTACAGAATTGTGAAGAGCCTCCATTATGGAGCATTAAGTCAGTTAAACTTGTTTTGGCATTAAAAGATTTAGAATATTTAAAAGGATTGATTTTGTTTGCCAATTTCGCTATCGCAGGACATCACAAGGGCAAATAGTGTTAATTTTGCCGTATTTCTACGATAACGATTGTAAATTAATGATTGCTAAAATGCTCGGAAATAACGATCGGTTTAACGATCGTTAAACTGGCCGTTAAAGGCTAAATCGCTAAAAAGCAATAGCATGCCTTTATAACTATGGCCCATGGTCAAATTTGCATTTTTGCTAGCTCAGACCTGGTGATTTTGAAAGTCTTAACTTTTTTGACGTTTTATAAATAAATGTATCAGTACCGTGGTAATGTACAGTGATAATCGAAATGGCGATTTGCTGATTTGTTATCGACTTTTTGTCTCCGGTTATCGCCAATTTACAAATTGTACCGTTTTGATAAGAGGACAGCAATAATGGTGGTAAAAAGTTAATGATCCTTTATAAATAAGCCCCTTAGTTAAAGTGATGGTGTTTGACCAGATTAGTAGCACTTCCACTAAATGTAGTTGTAAATAAGCCAAATTAGAGTGCTTCCACAATCCTTGTAATGTATATATATATATATACATACACATCAAACAAAAGGCATTATTATTATTATTATTATAAAAAACTAAAGACCCTACTGTTCATCTTAAACAGACTGTTTAATAACAGAAATATGTCATAACACATGAAAGAGATCAGGAGAGGTGTACTCTGGGTAAGCAGGTAAGCAGGTGAAGCATTTCTCATTAATGAAAATGATATCTGTTCCCACACCAGTAATATGAGACAGTAAAAATGTATGAGAAAAACAAACAAATAAATCATATTTGTTCCAACTTTCCATTGCTGTATTATTTCAGGAAGTTTTAAATTTTTCCTTGGAAATGTTCCAGACATTTCAGAATAGAACGAGATCCTGATAAAAATATAAGGTTCCACTTTTTTTTGTAAATAAAGACAATATGAAATAAAATATGCTTTGCAAGTACTTAGAGAATCATATGTCACGTTTAAATATTGGGCAGATAAAGGCAACCTAGCTCTTCCTATTGATATTACATGTTTTCTTACATGGCACATTCATTAAAAGAAATACTCATAACTGGTACAATAGAACAAATGCTGTTTACAGTATGGAACTCAATTTATTCATCTCCAAGGGTGATGAAATAAAGTAAAGATTCTGTTCCCTACCTCTGGTACAATCCTGATGCAATCATTAAGTTAGTAAGAACCCTCCGCACTTCTCTTCCTTACGGGTTCTTGCGATGCATTAATCATTTATGGGCATATTTATAAACGATCGCTATTTTCACCATTTCGTTATCGCAGGACATTGCAATGATAAATAGCGCTATGGGTGGCTCAGTGGTTAGCATTGATGCCTTGCAGCTCTGAAGTCCTGAGTTCGATTCCACCCTTGGACACATCTGCAAAGAGTTTGTATGTTCTCCCCATCCTTGCGTGGGTTTCCTCTGGGCACTCCGGTTTGCCCCACAATCATAAAGACATAATGAATGTATGTGTCAAATAAATGTGCTTAGATTGTAAGCTCTTCAGACATTTATACATGTACAGAAGATGTTGGTGCTATATAAATCCACAATAATAATAATAATAATATTTTCACCTTACTTATAAAAACGCTCCTTTTTGCTTTCGCCTTTGCAGAAAAGTGTCGACGCGGCGATGCGTGACGATAGTTTTCACCTTATTCGTTGCGATGTGTGCTATCACTGTGAAAATAGAGATTGCTCTCTAGTGTAATTTCAGAGCTATTTTTGTAATTTTTTATTTAAAGCCATTTATAAATAGGTGAAGTTTCGCTTTTTTGCCCCTTTTCTCCCTTTTGTTGCATTTTTTTGCAGTTTTACCAGAATTGTCCCCAAACATCATTACTTACAGGAATGTTCCATTAACATGACTATTTCTTACACAGCACTATGGTATGTTCCCATATTAACTCACCTTCCCTCTGCTCCTCTTCTTTGTTCATTACCTTTTACCCGGGGTGAGGACCTTAAAATCTAGGTCCTCACCCCTGGGTTCGGGCAACTTAAAGCACAGTCTTAGTGCAACGCTGCTCTGGTAGGCTCCGCCCCTCCTCTCCTTGCGCAACGAGGCCAATAGGAAGGCACGCTTGTTGTGAACCCAGGGGTGAGGACCTAGCGGTTCAGCTCCTCACCCTGGGTAAAAGGTAATGAACAAAGAAGAGGAGCGGAGGGAAGGTGATTATAATTGTCCTTTAAGGTAACTGGTTTGATAATTAGCTGCAGTTTGCTGAAAATAAGCAATACTAAAAAATGTGTCCTATTAATAAAATAGAGAAAATTCGCATTTTGAGCATTCCTTTGCTCCATGAGAATCCGGATCAGCTTTAGTATGATAAACTGTCTGCTATGGCCGGGTAGATCAAAACTACTGCTAAAAAATATCAACCTCTTTATTAGTTCTTATTAAACCCGTTACTACATCACTGAATGGGTTAAGAAAGATTTAAGATAGTAGTGGGAAATATAACATCACCTTATGTCTGAATACAACAATATCAATGTGAATCTGCCCACAAAAGTTTCTTGGTCTTAATATGGGCCGATCGGATTTCTGTGGAGAGGGCCGGACAGGCACGATAAAGGCATGGAAGCCAGGCAGAAGGCAGCTGAGAGAATGAGGAATGGTAAGAACATTTAGGAGCAGATTTGAGCATTGTGAACCTTGCAAGGTCGAGTTTTTGGTGGGCAATTAGGTGACAGTCAAAAGTAATTTGAATTATAATTCCAATATATACAGTCTATGTACCTATACCTCTGTTTCTATGTATAAAATGAAAGTTTTGTGCATTGGCACACTGAACAGCCACTTTAGAAGGTATATATACTTTTGTATATGATTTTTATATAAATATAAAAAAGAAAGAAAAAAAAAGAAATATAGGACAATTAAGAGTAACCAAACCCATGCATATTACCAATATTTGACATTTAGAAGGCAAACAAATTAAACCACTTCAGACAGGCTTGAAAGAGATTTTTCCACAGTCCGGCTTGTTAAAAGAATAATCACCTTTATTGACACATCATTTAAAATCGCTTCATAGCAAACATATACGGGTATAACATCCTGGTCTGACGCGTTTCGGATCGACGAAGGATCGTGGGCTGATTAGGCCGCCTGTTTGTGCTAACTGATTATACATTGACTGGGGTTTGGAACAACCCATGACGGCAGCACGCTGGAGGCGATTGATACGGGTGAGGTGTCTACCCTGCATTGAAGGAGTTCGGGTGGAAGGTAAATCGATCAGTGGCTTCTTTGTTACTATGTGCTATTGAAACAAATTAAACATTTTCTTTGAGGTTGTCTACCGTAATTCCCCCACAGGAAACTCAAATCTATAGAAAACTTGAAGTTTGTTTTGCTTACTGTACAATCTGCCCTTTTAAACAACAGTTTAGAGCCAAATATTGTCCAAGAGTTCTAATGAGAGCTGTACAAACCAGCAGCTAAATTTATTGTTTCTCAAAGTCTCTGCTTCCTTCTTAAATTAGTGTAAAAATAACAAATAATCAGATTTATATCTTTTAACTTTGTCCCTTTTTTTTGCTTTAATTGTTAAGATAAATGAATATAGACTTCAAAGTGCAAAACTGGGATTAAAATATGTTCCGGTCAATTCCTCTAAATACAGGGACCAATTAATCTGAGTTTCCGAGCTGTGCTACACTCACATATTAATTATTTTCATTCCTGAAGTGTTTATCATATTTCAAGCAACAAAATCAATTATGGCAAAACATTTATAGTTTTTCACATGCTTCAAAAAATGACAGAATTATAACTGCAATAAATAACTAGATGCAGTTTATAAAGCCCAGCCATAATTAGTTAACTTCTTCACTGCCAGTGATCAGCTTGCAACGCAACCAACAGTCACCCATTCCCAACACCCCCCACAAAGTTATATCAGAAGTTATGGCTTTTATTATAAAACATTTAGCAGAAAAGTGCAGCACTGTAGTATTAGAATAAATTTAGATACCAATGATAGGAACATGCTCGTAGCACTAAACAATGTCGGACTGGACTGTTTGGGCTCCCCAGGAAATCTGAGACCCACCCAACTAACATTTCATATCTCTATTATCACTTATTTACATATTTATCTTTCTCCTACTGATTCCTATTGTTGATTAAAATGCATTTCTTAGGGTAAGGTTCCCTCTATCATGCACAGCAGCACATGTAGGATTTTTGCAATGCGCTGCTGTGCGTGATACTCCATGTGCACTGTGTTTCGGGCCATATTAATGTTATTGGCACGCATGTGATCCACACCAAAAGTCATGGACTCACGTGAACCAATAATGGACCGGACCGCAGTGCCCCTAGTGGGAAACACACAGTAGTATTGCATTGGCAATTGGAACCAGAAGCATGAATGGACCGCAAATTGCACTCTGACACGCAGTAGTGGGACCTATTCCTAACTGTCCCCTTGGCTCTGTTATCTCTGTTTTCTTTGGTGAATGGGTTGTGAACCCACCGGGGGATTCCCCTGTAACTCTCCGATCAAGTCTGACACTGGCAAAAGACCTAGGGGCATATTTGCAACAGAGCTCTAAACTTTTTTGTTTTTTTAATTTCAGATTTTGGGGCATTCGGCTAGTACTTTTTTTCCCCCTGTATTTTTGCTTTGATTGTCTTTGATATGCAAACGATACATTAAGGAGACATTTCTGTATTTTGAATAATAGTCTAAAGGCAGCCATTTTTTCTCGGGCAGAACTTTGCTGACCAAAGCCCCAAAGCATTCTGGCCAAGAATCTAACGTGTATGAGTGCTCAGTCAGCAGTTGTTCGACCTGTCTCAGTGTGTATGGACCTTATTGCCTTTTAACAAATTTTTATCTCCGTTGCAGCATGTAAAATAGTTTTACACCTCCAGGGCACTGAAACTTCGCATGGGTCCGGATGGTAGTAGGGCCTGCCACAAGCACAAGAGCCCTTCTGCAATCAGCTTTTTTTACCAGCTGATCGCACATATGATCGCATGAATGAATGAAACAAACATGCAATCAGCTGAACATGCAATGCAATCAGCTGAACTTCCAGTTCAGTTCCGGAAGTTCGGGACAGTCTTTTAAACAGCTGATCGTGCATATATTTCATTCATACGCGCAATCAGATCTTGATAAATTGCATTGCGTGGCAAAATTAATTATTGCCACGCAATGCCCTTAACAAAACACAATTCACAACTATGCTTGCAAAAATTAAAAATGGCACATTTAAAATAAAAACACTTTCAGGGAGATTCAATAAAAGTTCTTATCGTTTAAAATGCTGCTAATTTTGTCCCAACTAATCAGAACTTATGTAACATTTGAAAGCTAACATCTGATTGGTTGGGGCAAAATAAGCACCATTTTAAACGATAAGAACTTTTATTGAATAACCCCCTTTTTTTGAAGTGTGCAAGGAAGTTCACAGGAACATTTCCAAAGATTAACCACATATAGTTACACATTGATAGATGACTGCTGCTCAATGCCACCAATATTCATTTTCCAAAGTGTTAGCCCTTTAAACAGCATTGCATTATATACATAGAAGTGGAAATCTGCTTATCCAGTCCCCATTCATGGAGCTTAATGTCTAGCACCCGTTTATATAACAGGCTTAACTGTCTAGTTTTCTATATTTTTAGAGCTGTCAGGAACTTTATCCCTTTTTGCTCTCAGTGCTCCCTGTCACTAAATCTCGTCATGTCATGTTCAGCTCACTCATAGTTAGTATGCATGTCTCCTCTCTATGTATCCACCCCCTCCCAAAACTGAGGCACAGCTAGTGTAGGGAGCAAGTGCAGTGGAGATGATATGTTCCCCTACTACAGCCAATAGAATTCACCCAGTGATTTTGTGTTAAAGTGAAGGCGAAACTGCTTTGCTATGGTAAGGTAAATACCACTGACAGCTGTAATAACTGCTTTAATCAAATAAGAGTTTCTTTTAGAGTTGTGTGTGTGTGTGTGTGTGTGTGTGTGGGGGTTACAGTGCTACATTGGAATTTCAGACAGCACAATAGAAGCTAACTACAGAATTTGGGTGTTCTGAAGGCACAGAAAGAGCAACAGATAATGCTTATTCCTTTTGTGATCTTAAAGGGCATGTCCACCCCATTTAATACCTTTAAGGGTATAGTAGGTCTCCCTCCCTCAGCCCCAACTGCTATAATAGTTTTTACAGAAACTTCCTCGATCATTACTTACCTTACCTCTTTCCTCTGGCGTACTGTCCCAGCCCTCTGCTTGCATGAAACGAGAAATTTCATGAGAGGCAACCAATCACGGATGCGGCTGCCAGAAGTGGAGAATGCCGGGGGAGAGAGGTAAGGTAAGTAATGATCGGGGGATTTTCTGTAAAAACTTTTATAGCGGTTGGGTCTGGGGGAGGAAGCTCTACTATAGACCAAAAGGGTTACAAACTAGGGGGAGGGAGAGCAAAACGGGTGGGAGAGGGAGGGGGGAGGGCCATATGGACTCTGCCAGGCTCCTGGTGGCCAGTTTTCTGGACTTTGGAGGGGCATAGCAGAGCAGCCATTTGGAGCAGGGATGTAAGGTAAGGATTTTATAACACTACAGAGTAAGGCCAGTAGTGGGGGGAATTATAGTTTTGGGGGTGGACATGCCCTTTAATGCTGAATCAATTAACCATGCAAAGACAGAGAAATAAGCTTTACTTTTATAGAATGTATACTTTTTACATATAGGGGGAGATGCCATGAATTTCCCAATCACAATTGACCTGCACTTTTTCCCATGATGTAGTAAATTGCGATCTTTTGTACGACATTAAAGTCACAATTTGAAAGGCTTTAATTTTGGTGCAAAAAACAAGAGCAATAATCATCACTAAATTTATTGCATCACTTGCACTGTGCTAATTTCAAAAGTCTTTGGAAATGGCAAAGGCAATGCAAAATGAGTACAAAACCCTCACTAACCCGATATTACATCAGTTAGTATAGATTTTGCACTTGTTTTCCCTCTTAGCACAGGATATTGCATCTCCCTGATAGTGTGCCAAGGGGAGGGGCTGGTAGTGGGTGATTGACAGTTCTGAATAGCTTTGTACTGCCCCCTTTAAAAAGTAAAACTCCCAGAGCTAAAAAAAAAAAAAAACAAGCATAGGAAGGTCAGAGAAGGGGGGGGGGGGGGGGAAAGCAGTTTTAAGATTGTTGGTAATTAATCCTTAATTCTGTTTGAAAGATTATTTGACAGTTTAAATGCCCTTTAAATATGTTTACACAAAAACTACAGATAAAATGGTTGTAGCCCTTTTAGTCCAATAGCATATACTAAAAAGATGATTACTATTTTTACTATGGATTAACAGTTACATTTTACAGACAAGCTTTCGAGAGATACACTTATCTCTTCCTCAGGTCAAGCAGTACTTTTTCACTTTTTGCTCCTTTGCATTTAAATGATTATTTCCTTCGCTTTTCATACAAAAAAGAAAAATAATCTTCACAGTTTATTTCTTAGCTAGCATGGATATAACCTATATTAACATTTTAGTATAATAAAATGAAGCCACCATTGCATATGCAAATGATACTGGTAATTTTAAAAGCTTTATCTTTTGCTAGGAACAGAATTAAAAGAAAATGTCAGTAAAATTAGCTATTTTATATTGCACCAAGAAAGCTGGGGCATAGCTCTTTGAAGATTACATGTTCTGTAAGTTGTACTGGCAGTCTTGTTAGTTAAAGAATATATTACTTACATGTACTAAATGAAAGCTACTGGAGAATCTGACAATGTATAGCTAACGCAAACCAGAATATAAACATTGCCCTACAGTGCAATCCCTCAGGTGGATCTATCTTTAGTGGCGCCATTAAAACAGCAATGGTGGGGGGATAATTAGAATGCATACCAAGCAGAACAAGCACATAGTAACAGATTCACGATCAGTTACTTATGCTATGCACACAAGGCAATCTGGCATATATGTGGAAAAAACGGTGACCTTACTTTAGATATTTTACACCTTACCTTCTTTCTGGGGAACTCTCAACTTCTTTCCTGGCGGGTTTGTCTCAATAAACCTTAGTTAATTAATTACTTGACCTTAATTTATTATTTTTTTCCCTTATATTTGACACTTCCCTGTTCATCTTCCATAGCCTCAGATCTGGCATTTTGCCTCCACGATTACGCAGGCCCTCATGTTTCCTACTTCCAGTTTAGCTATTTGATGTTCCTTGCAAATTGTCAACTCCAAACTTTATAATATCTTAATTTTAGAACCTAGTCTTCTCTGTATAAGGATCACAGATCTCACAGATAATTGGAGTGTTAAATGTAACCAGGTAGATCTTATGCCCTTCTGTACAAGTTAGAAAATATATTTACATCTTGAGCTACTTTCTATATACCCCCTGACTACCGACACGTGCTAGAGATAAGAGGTAAGAGTACTTTCAACCATATTTCTGGCAATTTTCACATATCCAGCCTTTCCGGATCTGGTTCAAAAGTGTCTGTTTTTAGAATCTTACAAATCAAAACAGAACAATGACAATAAACCTAGAAAGAAATAATTCTTTGTCTAAAAAAAAAAAAAGATCTCAGAAAGCCAATTTTATTAAGTTCAGCACATCTTACTATTGTATGCAAGGGAGATGTGTTTATCTGCATATTCTGGACCTTTCTGCATTTAAATGGTTAAGGTAGCTGTTTTGGACAATATATTTCTCTGTCTTTGTGATTCAAATAATATAGATGGCATTACAACTCCGCTATTTATATGCATGTGTTTCATGTTCCAGACAAACAATAAGAGATGTTTTTATTTCTTTGTCTACTTGTAATCTCTGAGCTCCAGCCAATTTCCATGGAAGGACCTTGTAAACTATATTGACATTAATATCGTCCACCCATTGTTCTTAAATTCATGCTTTTTAGTACATTCTATGTAATAACTCACCATGGTTTTGTAGCTTTGCTGAAGAAATTTTAATTCTCTTTATTCTTCGTGTACTAAAACGTGATGTCACTGGGAAGCAGAACATTCATTTGACTTTGCTGTAGGTCTGTAATCTGATAGTAGAATTGTCACATATGTCATCCTTCACTTCTTATCTAAGTTGTTCTTCTGGTTGTAAGACATCTTCTGTCAAATCAAAAGCAGATTAACGTCAATATATTCCATCTTCAGAATAAGTCCCATTGTGTCCAGATTCTTGTGTTGATACCTTGTATCAATTTATTTCAATGACAGCATGAAGTGTCCTCACCTAGCCTACTCTATTTAGTCCAATGAATGATTTAAGTTGTTTGTTTGCAAATCTTTACATAGTTAAGAAATGTTACATAATATCTGGCAGCCTTTTTATAAGGGACAACCTAAGGGACAACCTATACCCATTCAGTACTAACAGATAACAAATATTATAATAGAAACATTATAATAGTGTATCCTCAAGGTATAATTCATCTATTATCTGCTTGTCTAAAAAAATTCATTGGCAAAAAATGAATTACCGATAAATCTGAGCCTGAAGTGAAGTATTTGCCCACAGTCTTCACATCCAGATGCACACAAATGTAAAGGTACAGAATTTAATTTAAACATTAGGGCAGTGATGTTAAACCTTGGGACTCCAGATGTTTAGAACATACAACCAAGGCATGCTGGGATTTCTAGTTTCCAAACATTTGGAGTGCCAAGGTTCGACATGACTGGGAAAAAACTAAACTTCAAGGAGGTTTTTTGTAAAATGCTTTGTCAAGTAATATAGATGGAAGTATTTTAAACAATATTCATTGTGCTAATTAGAAATATTTGCAAATATAAAGATTAAATGAAAGCACTGACATTCACAGATGTAAGGGGGTTAGATACTTCTTCTGAAGTGGTGGTCACATGCGTTATACCAGACTACCATGAGAGAATTATCATCCTGTCTGTTTAGTGGATCTGCATGAGCCTAATGGTGGCCATAGATGTTACAATGGCGGTTGAATGCTTGTTGTATGGATGGTCGGCTGCTATTTTTTCTATTGGTCAAGTAAGAAAAATAAATCTAATCTGATCGTATGACCGCTATCATAGTATCTATTGCCACCTTAAGGTATAATCAGGGTCTTGCAAAAGACAACTTTAAGTCTGTGATAAATTACCAATTTTTAGCTAAGATGGGCATTGAAGAATTCCATGCTAAAGACACATTAATTATAGCTTGGAATTTGAGGTGAATACAGGTTTTTGTTTAGAAAAGTCTCCCATGCAGCTCCTGCAGGAAATTTAATGTTGGGACAGCAAAAAGCTGCCAAAAAGCTACAAGTATGATAATAAACCGAGGGGAGCACGTGTGACTATTGGTAAAATGCATCACATGTGTTTAGTGCATGTCTTGTGCTTTTAAGGTAAACAATATATGCAGTACACAAAGATATTAATAGTTATACAACATCTACATGAGTCATTATAGTTATGAAGCCATCACACCTTTTTTTTTTTTTTTTTTACAAAATACTTTTATATAGTTTGTGTCTGTACACTTATTCAATAAATAATCTTAATGTCCTTCCTCCCAATCCAGTTATAATTTTTTTCATATTTTTATGGATATAAAATGAATTAACCTTCTGCTCTTGTCCGGTGATTTAAATCTGTGCATCATTGACATATATCGAATAGTGTTCCGGGAAATATATTGTCATATAATGAAAGGTTGAAATAGATTTATATTCTGGCCAACCACAGGCAGATTACATTTGCATATTAAAAAACACCAAAAAAAAAAATGTTGGATATATATCATAATAAAGTAGATATGGATTATGTCACTTGTGCATTAAATTTAAAGATGTGGAGCACTTACAGTAAAAGAAACAAACCAGTATATTTCATAATATTAATGCAGTCATCACAGTATTGCTGTCTTTAAACCCGTGCATGCAATTATATATTTCATAGCTTTCATAGGAAACTATTACACTATTGGCATAATTTATAGCAGTAAACTATATTTGAGGGTGTGCCGTCATGTTCATATAAATATATATACAGTTTTTATGAGTTCCCTGGTAGGGTGGAGCTTGGGACAACAACCCCGCTTAAATTTTACAATACAGGTTCATTCTCCTATTTTTGAAAGTATAGTTCTGTTTGTTTGTGGGCCTGACCCCCAAGAGTTCTTAGAAACCAAGGGTGCAATGCAATATGGCAAGCAAGCGCACCTTACCATTACCTTGGTTTCGTGGTTCAGCAACCATTTGGTAGTCAGGTGCCAATACTTGACTACCACACAAGGCACAAAGTTGTAAAACAATTTTCAACAAAAGTGGAGGAACACTTCTTATTGAACAATATATAATTTAACTTTCTAAAGCCTCTTATGCGTTCGATCGCAGGTGCTGACCCGACGGGCCAGGCGGATCTTCAACCGAGCGGGCTTTTAGGCTGAAAAAGTGCTCATACATCGTCCAAAATGGCCATGCATACACATTGCACGTGTGTATGAGCCTTAAGTAATTTTTAACAGATGTAGTTACCTGTGTGAAGTCAAGTCCTCCTATCTAGACTAAAGGTTCGTACACACGCTCAATTTACGAGCGTTGATCCGCCACCAGGCGGATCAACGAATGACCCCTGACCGAACGCACACACGCGGACATTTCTCGACCAAAACGGGCGTTCGTCACATGTAGCTCTCAGCCGTCAGGGGTCATTGCACGTTTTGAGCGCGTGTACGAAACTTAATGGTGCACATACATTCCTGCATTTTGGTAGACTCAAGAAAATTAAAAGTTTCTAGTAGTGCAGTGTTCTGGAAAATTGCCAGGCCTGATTGCTTTTTGACCAAAGTTACAGGTGTAATGTCAGTCACAAAGAATTATTCACCTGGAATCTTTAAAAAATGCTGTAATAAAGGGCATGTCCACCCTGGTGACAAAAAACTGGTGCTATTTTAACTACTTTACTTCATGCATTTGTAACTAGATATTTAATCATAAGTTCTGTTTCTTTCTGCCAAATGTATTTGCCTCCTCCCCTTGCTTCAAGAGCTTTTTTTAGCTTTGACAGCAGTCAATCATTGGTTGTGATGTCAGCAGTCAGAGCCTTGATTGACTGCATGGAGGAGCCAGATTACTCTGCCACAATAATTATCATCAAATATCTGGTTTGTAATACAGGTATTCAAACGGGGTTGTGGGCAGGTAACTGACAGTTGACTAGTTTTTATGTTTTAAGGGTGAACATTCCCTTAAATGGAATGCATGTGATATTTGCACATGCATTTCAATAATGGAATGGAGTGCAGCTCGCAGTGAGACTTCTCAGTTTGCAGTATATTGGCAATGCGAAACAGAAATGCGATTGAAGAGCAAAATGCATTCCGAAAAGTGTAAGTTTGACCTAGCCCTAACCCATCATTTTAAAGTCTTAATTTTACATTTTTAGAACCTTGTGAAATTGCTGCCCATGATCTTTATACTTATTTGTTGTAATTACAAGGATTTGCATTTTAAACCAGCTCCATCACAGTGCTACACACCCAGAGGCAAGCGACCTAACAGCTCCACCTGCTGCCTGTCCAGTCTTTGGGGAGGCTGCCGCACATTATATAGGTGATATCTTAAATTCCATGGGTGAGAAGTACCAGTTAATACCTATTCTCTCTACACAATATTGCATAGTAACCAGGGTAGCTCAGTTCTTTCAATTATCAAATTAACATAAATGCAAACATTACATTTGAAATCTATTTCTTTCTCACTGAGTGTGTTCTTTTATGAGTATGGACATCGCATCATCAATTAGCCAATTTCCTGTTATGATGCCAGACATCAATTATCCCTTGAATACTGAGAATGCTTTCTAAGTCAGCAAGCTAAACATTAAATGTAAAGGAATACTGTAATCAAAACCAAAAAAGTTTTATTTCTGCCTGAAAACAATATGTTCAGCTTTGTAAAATAATGATCCCTTTGGAACAAAGTGAATTTATTCTTTAAAAACGTTTTAGTGACTCATTATTAATAAAAGCTTTGATATAGCCTTGACATATATATAAATTCAATTATTATCAAAAATGTGGGAAAAGTTTGTCGATCTGCAAACTTCGAAAGTTTAGAGTTCCTTCAGAACCGTTGGTTCCATGTCGCAACCAGGTTCGACTCGGAACCAGAGTTCATCCTAACATTTTGCAAACAACATGGAAATTATAAATATAAAGTTTTAACTTTTTAAAACAGTAAAATTGTAGAAGAAATTGACCATGATTAACTTTCTTTTCCCTAATTTAGGTCAACCAGGTTTAATCCTCTTAAACTCAGTTATAATGTTTTCCCATCATGCTGAGAGCAGAGAGCGTGCCCATATGACTCATAGGAAACATATCCACTATAAAGCTTGGTACACACACTAGCTATAAAGCCCCGATACCGTCGAATTTCCCGAATGAGTGCATGGTCGGCGAACGTTCCTGTCACCCAAGAGGTCATTTAGGAAAAACCTGTCTGTCATCTTTCAAAAATCTGTACTGTGTGTACCCAGCTTTACTCTGCTCTCTGCTCCCAGGTAAAAACTATAACTGAGTTAAGGTTATTGGCCAAAACGCCCATTCGTTCATGGATCGTTGCCCGATCCTCCGGGTGGATCTCTAAATGAGTGCCGTTCGTACACATCGTGCGTCGTGGGTTGGCTCCCGCGATCGCATGTGTGTATGAACCTTTAGGGAGGATTAATCCTGGTTGGCCTGAGGTTTGGAAATAAAAGTAAATCATGGTCAGTTTCTTCTTCTTATTTTCTATTAAAATTACAGCATTGTAATGGTACTAAAGTCATAACCATCTTGAATGCTGTGGGCCCTAAGCCTTACTACCATTTGTTCCAAACTTGATAGTAATATTTATCATATTAAGTCCTGTACATAAAGTTATGGCTTGTTGCTGCCACAGTGTGGCAAGACCATCTTAAATAGGGTTCGGTAACTGGTAGCACTCCAGATGAGGACAGATAAGGAATACTGGAAATTGGGACCTCTGGAAATATTGCTTACTTGCAAACATGATATAAGCTTACAATCATATTATGCCTGGGGATATGCCTATTCGACAAATATACTGTTTAACTTACATTTGATGGATTTTTATTTTGATTTAATTGTTTGATAAAATGATCAACTATGCTTTCCGCTATGTTTCAAGGACTGACATTATAAGTAGTAACCAGCATGGATTTAGGAGAAACTAACTTGTTTGGCTTTTATGAGGAAGTAAGTAGAAATTTAGACTCTAGCATAGCAGTAGATGTAGTATACTTGGATTTTGCAAAGGCTTTTGATACAGTCCCCCATAGGTGACTAATGTATAAGCTAAAGTCTGTTGGTCTGGGGAGGCACATTTGTACATGGATAGAAAATTGGTTAATGAATAGGATGCAGAGAGTAGTTGTTAATGGGGCTTAATCATTATGGACTAAAGTGCTAAGTGGGGTGCCACAGGGTTCTGTGTTGGGGCCGCTTCTATTTAATCTATTTATTAATGATTTGGAAGTGGGTATTGTCAGCAAGGTTTCTGTGTTTGCTGATGACACAAAACTTTGTCAACCATAAAAACACAGAGGATGTGCAATCGTTGCAGGGGGATCTAGATAGATTGTCACATTGGGCTGCTAAGTGGCAGATGAGATACAATGTTGATAAATTTAATGTGATGCATTTTGGACTTAAAAATCCTTGTGCTACTTATACTATAAATGGCTCTGTGTTAAGTGAATCCCTGTTGGAAAGGGATCTTGGAGCTTTGGTGGATAACAAACTTAAAGATAGCAAGCAGTTTGGGTATGCTATACATTCAAAGGTAATTGATTTTTCAACAATTATCGAATTTTCAATAATTATTGAAAATATATTCTTGAGTTTGGAAAACTCAGATGTTCTGCGCACTCATGATGTCAGTGCGCACATGACATGATGTCACGCTGGCACTGACATCATGCTCGCACATCCGGAACATTCGGAAATGAACATTCGGAAAAGTTTGGAGGCCAAGGAGGCTGGAGGGAGCAGAAGATCTTATCGGAGCTGAGCTGCAGAAGACATTATCCAGGATTAAGAAACCAGCAAGTTGTTGAAGAAAAGGTAGGCTCTGGGGGGCATAAATGAAAAATGTTTCAGACAAATTTAGTTTTTAAACAAAAGCTTGCAAATAAATTAAAGTTTGTTTTATGGTGTACTTATCCTTTAAAGTTCGGGTCGAACTTGGGTTTGAGTTCGGGTTCTAGCCCATCTATACCTATAAGCCCTGCTTTTCACTGTGTGTGTGTGAGGGGACAATGCTTTATGACTACTGGAGAGGTCTATTTATTCCCATTTTAGAAAAATATCTTAAAGGAAAAAACAAGCTACTTATTTTGCCTTTTATTATATCGTACAGGGATCTAAGTGTCAGGCAACAAAATTCTTATATGCAGTTGCATAAATAAGTTCAAATACGTTATTGCTTGACATAGAATAACTGGGAATTATGAAAACATTATTCTTTTTGAGTTTCATTGTATAACATTTTACCAGCATCCTTAAGGGAACCATAAAAAGCCTGAGAAATGCACAAAATGTTTTCTGTGTATTGCCATGAAAAGTCCTTCCTGTAATTAACCTCGGCTCCTGTTTGCGAATCAGCTTTGCCATGTAAAAAGGGACTCAATTTCTATTAGACAATGACAAGATGAATCATTGCAAAGGAATGTTTATCTCTGGCTAATATTTTCAGACCTGAGAGACACTTTTGTGAAAGGATTTTCACATGGTCAGTGAATAATGCATTGACATTTTTTCATGTTTAGCCACACTGGACTGCATGACAAAGCTTCTAATTACGGGCTGTAAAATATAACAGATAAAATCTTCATCCATACATTTATGGATTTTGAATGGCTGTGTCAAACTTACTGAGATAATTACACGAGGATTGTGTTGTATCATGAAGCCCTGCATTGTACCATTATACAGTATACTATCAAATCAAAAATATTATACCATTTATATTCTTTTTGTCTTAACATGAATATGTTAAGTTTGTTTGATTTAATTGAATCAGTTGTAAAGGGAGATAGGAAGGAATCCACCCTTGGACACATCTGCAAAGAGTTTGTATGTTCTCCACGTGCTTGCGTGGGTTTCCTCCGGGCACTCCGGTTTCCCCCAGAATCATAATGTCATACTAGTTGGTTGTATGTGTTAAATAAATGTGTTTAGATTGTAAGCTCTTCGTATGTATGTATGTATGTATCTATGTAATTGTAAAGCAATATGGAAGTTGTTGGCGCTATATAATCCACAATAATAATAAACTGGGGAAACAAAATATCCTTACCTGCTTGGGTGGCTGCTCATTTAACAGCTGACAGGTCACTGCTCACTGGAAATAACACAGAGCATGTAACCTCTAACAATAGCAGAGATAGTCATACGTGCGCACTGCGGCAAGAAGAATGAGCAAAACTTTGACAGCGGACTGGCAAAAAACAATGAGGTAAGAATATGGTTTCCTACCTCATTACAAAATACCGGTAGACTATTTTCAGGTTTTAAAATCCATTTCTCTGCTATCGTTGCCCTATAATACAGGAATTAAATAGTCGCATCTACAAAAATTGTACCAAGGGTGTTTATGTTTCAATAATTTTTATTGGGGTTTTTTAAATTAAAATACAGCCAGTAAACAACATAAATATGTTTTCAGTATAGTATTTACATTAAAAGATAATGCGAAAAATAACAACCAATAAGACAGTTATATCAAATGCTGGTCACTGTCTATAAGAGTATTCAATAATATAGATTTATAGTTAAAACCCTTATCAGGGAAGTTCAAGTTCTGGATAGAAACAAAACAACAACAAGATAACTTTGGTCATAGGGACTTATTGCTGATAAAATAAAAAACTAGGTTGTTTCAAATAAAAGGCTAGTAAACTTATGCAGAGCCTATCTAATTATATTATCTGTGAGAGGATATACATATATACACATATCTATCTATTGTAGTTGCAATAATTTGGGATTTGGATACACAGAGGGCCATATGCATGCTCTCTCCAGGAAAGATCGTAGGTTTCCTGATTTGATTGCCCATAACTTTTCGGCTTGAAGGTTAAAGTCTATTGTTTGAGAATGTTTTAGGAACAAATGTTTTAGGAACAAATTCAAATTTCCAATTTTCTGCAATGCATGCTCTAGTTATTATGAATATATGATTAAGTATTAATTTCTCTCTAGGTGGCATGTCCATGGTCTTAAGATGTAGTAGGGCCATATAAGGGGGGATCTGAGCTAGATTAACTGTAAGTTTCTTCAGAAAATCTTCCACCTCTTTCCATAAACTCTGAATTTTAGGACAATCCCAAAAGATGTGTTCTAGAAATCCTACCTGATTGCAATCTCTCCAGCATAGTGGGGAAACCCTGGTGTCAAATCTGGAGATCTTCTTAGGTGTTAGGTACCACCTCCATATCATTTTAATAAGATTCTTGTGGTGACATACGCAGGGACATTATATTGATTTACTAGTTCGTCAAATGTTTTTAAACCAGAGTCATAAAACAACTTGTCTACTGTGTTTAGTCCTAGGTCAATCCAGTTGTCTAAAGCTGGGTACACACAGTTCACATTTCTGAAAGATGACAGACAGGATCTGCAAGAACTTGCCTGCCATCTTTCAAAGATCTGCATACACACAGTCCCGTGCATTCTCCCTATGAACATCTTAGGGAGAACGCTTGGCACTGTGTGTTTCCATCGGCCACACGCTCGTTTGGAAACGAAAGGTACGCACAGTACCGATAAAGCGCCGATACAGTCGGATACAACGATATCGGGGCTTTATCGTTATTGTGTGTACCCAGCTTAAGGGAAGTTTTTTTATTATATTTGTTATGTTAATTAATGGAATCGATATTTCCATAGCTAATGGATTTTTAGAAATGGATTTGATTAAATCCTTCCAAATATTAACTGTATGAAATAGAAAAGTTGAGAACAAGAACAACATATAAAATGTCAAAAGTGAAAACGACATATACCAAAATAGTATATGATAGTGGAATTAAATGCAGTGTTAATATTCGCTATAATAGCTAATAAGGTTGATGATAGCGCATTAATAATATTTCATTAATAATAATATCAAAAGATGATAATATTAAAATATGGTATCCCATACAGCAATTAACTGCATATAAATTAATCTCCGTATATACAAAGTGAGCAATAGGATATTGAGTATATCCGATCCAAGCATGAAGACATAATACAATATGAAGCTGTAATAAATAAATAAATAAACAAGTTTAAATCTGTATAGTTCATAAATTGAATTAAGTTAATCCAGGAAACAAGTAAGTTCAAAGCCTGCATTTAAACCTTTAGGGGTCACTGTTTTGAGACGATGCATCCAGAAGGCTTCCAACCAGGAGAAGCTCCTTGTGACTATTCCCTTTCCTAATGGATGCTTTAAGGTTTGTCAATGATTTGAAACTTAATACATAGAGATCCTTGGTGGTCATCTATTAGATGTGCCGCTATAGCTGATCTAGAATCTCCCCTTTTAATGGCATTGATGTGTTCCATGGTTCTTCTTGTGGCTAGTCTCGTGGTCTTTCCCACATACTGTTTGCCACATTCACATGTGGCTAAATATACTACATTACAGGATCGACAATTGAAATAGTTGGTAATATTATAACTCTGTCCTGTCTGGCTGCTATTAAAACTAGTAGATATTTGTATGAAATGACAAGAGGCACATCTATTTTGTCCACATTTGTATGTGCCTACATATCGCAACCAGGTAGGTATCATATCATTGGTGGGGGGTTTGTACAGAGAGGTTGATAGATCTGCTCCGATGGTGCGGCCTCGCCTAGAGCAGAATTTGGGACCGTTATTACGAATACCCTTCAATTTGGGGTCAGCAAATAAAATATTCCAATGTTTTCTCATGATCTTATTGACCTCATTACTTTTTTTGGTGTAGGTGCTGATAAAATGTTAATTATTTTTATTTTTATTGGTGGAATTGTTTTTGGTATGTCTATTAACGGAAGTATCATGCTATAATTCTAGCGTAAATTTTTAAGTCTGTGTTTAATAGTGATATAAGTCTGTAACTGTAAGATCACTTCGATCTTTACCTTCTTTGGGGTTTGTGGTAATAATTGCGGATAGGGACTCCTTGGGGAAAGAAACCTAGGGTTGTTACTTTGTTGAACTTATCTGTTAATGGTTTGGAAAGAATATTTATAAACCTTTTGTAGTAGTCTTTAATAAATCCATCAATTCATGGGGCTTTGTCTCCTTTGAGGGACTTAATAGCCATCTCTATCTCTTGTTTTTGAAAGAGGGTGTTAATTTGTTTCTGTTCAAAATCTGTGAGTAAGGGTAGTTTTACCTTTTTTAAATATTGATCAATTTCTTTTTGGATAGGTTTGTGAGTATCAGGGCACTGATTTAAATTATAGAGGCTTTTATAATACGTTACTAGGGCGCTAACAATTTCTGTAGGATGGTGGGTTGTTATTTCTGTCTTTGGGTGTTTTAATTTATAGATTCTTTGGGCTATTCTGCATCCCTTAATCTATTGGACCATAGCCTTCCCTGCCTTATTTCTATCAGAGTACCAGTTCTCCTTTAATATTGTATGTCATCTATCATGCTGATTGAAAAAAATATCTCTTAAGTCCTAAGCTCTTCTAAATGGGGAATCAGATCTGTTTTTTCTCTTCTTAAGAATGGAACCTTGTTTGTTGAAAATGCCTTATGGGCATTCCACAAGGTGATTCTAGTGGTGTCTTTCCTATCATTTAAACTAAAGTAATCTTCTAGATTTTTTTTAATTATAGGGGATAAGTGTTCGGATTGGAGTATTGTCTTATTCATTTTCCATATATAAGTTGTAGATGGGGAGCCTTGTATCTGAACCTTTAGTGTTAGTGGTGAATGGTCTGACCATGATCTAACGCCAATTGAGACATCTGTCAGAAGAGGAAGTGTGAATTTGTTAACTAAACAATAATCAATTCTTGAGAAGGATTGGTGTACTGGAGAATAGTAAGTCTTTTTCCTTGGGATGAAAACATTTCCAAGCATCATATAGTTCATGATTTAGTAAGGTAGGTCGTATGGTGGCTGGAGACCTCCTCCTTATCGATGAACAGTCAGTGATGGGATCTTCTACAGCGTTCAAATCACCAGTAATAATAAGGTGTCCTTTCGATAAATTTTCATTTTTTTCTTTAGGTTTTTGTTTAAAAAACTTACTTGGTTTTTGTTAGGTGTATATAGATTTGCAATTGTAAATATTTGGTCATTAATTCTACCAGAAATTACCACTTATCTCCCATCACTGCTGTTATATGTGTCAGTAACTTCAAATCCAGAAGAGTCTCTGACCGACACACACACTCCACACTTCTTCTTCTTGTCTAACAGAATGGTGAATAGAAGAAAACTGATATAATTTGAACTGAGGCTACCTTAGTGTTTAGATGAGTCTCCTGGATACAATCACATCAGCTTCCTCATCCTTAATACATTTTTGTAATAGATATCTTTTCCTGTGCGAATTCAAGCCTCTCACATTTAGAGATACGATTTTTAGTTCTTGAGACATATATATAATAATAATTATAATATAATTTGTTCTGATAAAACACAAATGTATCATCACTTTAAAGACTCTGCAATATCTTTTTGAAATATTTTCATTTTGTATTGGTCTTAGTATGGAAAGTCCATATTTCTCAGCACTATGGAAAAAAAATGTTAACTAACATAACAATAACATCAAAAACATGTATTTAAGAAAAATAAATGACATCTAAAACCAATGATGTCACTGATCAGAAAAAGAAGAAAAAGAAAAACAGTTAATGACCAGATGGGTGGTCAGTACATATTAAGATCTGAGTTTACAGCCGTGAACTATGGATTGAGAACAGTTCTCCTCCTTAGGAGTATTCAGGGAGGGAAAGGTTCGGTGGGGGGAAAAAGTTTGTGGGTGAAGCACTGAAATTATCTTCTTCTCAAGATTCACCAGATGTTATAGGAGATTTATCCTTCTCCTCTGTGTCCATAGACCATTCTATTTGTTGTGACTTGGCCATGTATGATGTTGATTTTCTATCTCTGAGGTTCACCACCTGCATATTCCACTGGGATAACAAATCTAGTCCTTCCTTTACATTCTTCAGTGTGTAAAGGGTTCCCTGTTTATGCACCAGTAGCCAACAAGGAAAGCCCCAGCGGTAGGGAATTTTATAATTTCTCAGAGTGGCTGTAACTGGGGTAAATTCTCTTCTGGCTTGACGGGTAATCTGTGATAGGTCTGAAAATAAGGTTAAATCTTGAAAAGGAGCCGGGTTTTTTCGGCCTCTTCTTGTCGCTGCTAGAAAGGCATTCTTTATGTGATAGAAATGCAATCTTATTATTATGTCTCTAGGCACACACTCAGGAAGGAAGCTGGGCTTAGGTAATCTGTGAGCTCTGTCAATAATTAGTTCACTACCTGGGACATCAGGAAGGGTAGCTGTAACGATTTCTTTAATATATGATTTTAAGCTATCAGTTGACACAGTCTCCGCTATGCCTCTTATTTTCACATTATTTCTTCGGTTTCTATCCTCCGCATCAACCATCTCCTCTTTTAGCCATCTGATTTCCTCAACTAGATCTTTATGCGTGTCTACCATCTCATTGTGCGTTACAGTGACATCCACTATCTTGCTTTCTAATTTTGTCATTCTCTCATTAGTATCAATAGCAAACTGAGCTACTTGGTCAGATTAAAGTCTTCATGTAAAGCGCTTCTAAAGGATGACATAAACTTTTAAAAAGTTTTGAGAGGCTGATCTGAGGCTGGGAACTGTAACATGGGGAGCTTACCTGAGTCTCGTGCTGGTCTGTGTGTTGTCTAGACTTAGCAGGGCTTCTGGAGGTTGGGATGTCTGGTGATGTGTCCCCAGTTCCTTTCTGCTGCATATCAGCTTGTCCTAGGTTCTGAAAGTTGTATTGAGTTGGAAACAGGAACTTCTCATGCTGAGAAGCCTGGATGGCTGCATGCTTATGTTCTGTGTCTCTGCAGCAGTGGCCATCTTGGATTTCGGTGTTGTACAGATCTGTGAGCTTCCTTGGTTTAGACCTATTTCTCCTTCTCTTAAAAGCTGTTCTGTGATAATCCATTATGATCAATGAGTGTTCCCCTGTCAGAATGCTGTGATTTCAGGCTTTTTAGGTGCTGTGAACTGCTGTATTCAGTGCCTCAGTGTGGAGCTGTGAGATCAAGCCTCCATTCAGCTCCGTAGCTAGCCACACACCTACCAAGGGTGTTTAAACAGGTTATACAGAGAGACTAAATTCATGCAAAAATTAAAGGCCAATCAGGGCCCCATCTACTTTGAGGCACAATGAGGCAATTGCCCCAGGTGGTACCCAATAAGGGCAGCAGCATTGTTGAAAAAAAAATTGTTGAAAAAAAATGTTTTTTTTACTTAACTGGTCTGGCGACTGTGGATCGCAAAATGAACACTTGTGTCCTCCTGATAACTCTTGTTGAGATGTGGAATGTACAAAGCAAGCAGACTTCAAAACAATTTGAAGGTTGTAGACTTGGAGTTATGCGACGTGTGGCCACGTGTGCATTTTCACGGCTGGGAAATGCACTCTCAATAAGAGTCATCAGGAGGACACTGCACCCTGCTGCTTAACAAGTCCAACAGTCCATTCAAGTCAAGGAAGTATATGTGGACTGTGGACCAATCATAAGAAAAGGCTAGAGGTACTTCCCATAATGCACTATTACTTGGCTTTCTGCCCAGTGCCTATTGGTCCTCTCCTGTCTCATCATCAGATCACAGGTGAAACAGTCCAGCAGCAGCCAATCGAGAGAGGGAGGAAGGGAGGGGCTGGTTTGGCACTGGCAGTTAGGAGCAGATATTAGTAATATTACAGAGAGAGCAGCTGCAGCAGACGAGTGGTGATTGAATCTTCAGCATCTGTTGCCAGCCTTACTACTACTGCTGTGTTTTGTGTGCTTGTGTGTGATCTTTTTTGGGGTGTCTGACTTGGAAGGGGTGCTGGGCTTATTTGCGTGTTAGGTGGCCATGGTCTTTTTTGTGTATAGGGCCTTCTAGGGTGCATACATGTGGAGGAGAAAGGGAGGGGTAAGTAAAATTGTCCTTTTAAAAGTAGTCCCATGCATTATTTTATTTTTGTTGAATTTTATTAAATATATTTATATATAATGTGTGCTCCTTCATCCCACAAATAGTACAAAATGGTACATATCAAATACCTTTTTGTTCTATTTGTCTGCCTTATGAAAGGGATCAAAACCTGAAAAGAGCAATATGGTAGTGGCAACACAAGCTGTTTGAGAAAGAGATATACAGGGTTATTCAATAAAAGTTCTTATCATTTAAAATGGTGCTATTTTTTCCCCAACCAATTAGATGTAA
Source organism: Hymenochirus boettgeri (assembly GCA_019447015.1). Lineage (NCBI taxonomy): Eukaryota > Metazoa > Chordata > Amphibia > Anura > Pipidae > Hymenochirus > Hymenochirus boettgeri. The sequence continues at coordinate 83,585,308 of CM033472.1, read as the reverse complement.
GCTTACAAATGTTAAATAAGATCTGATTAGTAGGGGCAAAATTAGCAGATTTTATTGAATCTCCCTGATAGTATCTGTTTCTAGTAATTTATATTATTGCTAATTGACTGTCTGAGGAACTGTTTAAATACCTATGTCATAGGAAATTTCGAAATCGTAAGATTTTAGCCATGCCCACCAGCAAAGCCACACCCACCTTAACGCGTCGGGGCACGTTCTAGAAATAATCAAGGGCGGTATTCAAAAGTTTGCCTCAGGCAGCAAAATCCACAGATGTGGCCCTGAGGACAATTATACTAATTCTGGTCCACTTTGCCCCCCTGCTACTATCAGAGAGTATTTTCCCATTGGCTACATCTGGGATACAACCTGGCAGTAGAGATGTTCGAAACTGTTAAGTTTCGTTCCGTTTTCGAATTTTCCGGGAAAATTCAAAAATTCAAAGTATTCCAGCTGATGGATAAAGTACCTAGGGCCCTCGCCTTGGGTACTATTAATAGGTGGAAGAAGAGGAGTGAGGGCGAGGTGAGTATAATCCTCATTTAAGAATACATTAAGCAAAGGTGCAAAGGTTTCTCTGTGCTGTTATTTTGCAATAAAATAATAGTTACTGGTCTAGTATAGAAAACTATTTTTGTGTGTGTTTTCCTTTCTATTGTATTTACCTTGCTTAGGGAGGTTCAATTTTTCGCACAAGAAAAGCATTGCCATTGAGGCACACTATTTGCATAATAGTGATCAATCACAATACATGTGATCTGCACTGAAAATGCAAGACGCGACCCGAATCACAGCAGTGGGGCCTAGCCCTAAAGGTGCCCACACACCATATACATGTGTTTACCTGCCAACATATTTACAAAGCATTATATGGCCGAAGAATGTGTTGGCAGTTATGAACTGCTGGGGCAGAAAATGTTAAATCAGACTTGCATCAAACCTTTAACTGTAACATCTAACAAGTAAATGGGTACCTTAATGCTACAGATGGGTCAATATTTTGGCTCAACTGACTACCCATTGCATGCAATGTTTTTGGTCAATCATCCTAAAATCTTGCCAGGAATTTTTTTTGAGAATGACTTGAATTTATCTTCAACAAAACCGTTTGCTATCTAACCACTATCAGGGGTTTGGCATGTAATCTTGGCAAATTACTGTTGAAGCAGGGTAAATTAAGCATTAAGAGTTCAGAGACCTAGGATATAAATCTAATGTAGGAATGAGGGCTTTGGGTAACTAGAGAACTTGTCAGTTTTTTATTGAGATTCAAACTCAATGGACTTAATGGATTTGACCTCAATTAAAAGACAGAAATTGTCCTAGGGAAAATGATAGTAAAGAGGCTGGAAGAGATTTTTGAAATTAGAGTGGGATGAGCAAGTTATGAAGATAAGAACCTGGAATCGGGTCTGAAGGGGCCGGAAGTGAGAAGAATAAAATTACAATCAAACTTAATTAAAAGTATTATATATATGAAAGTGTGGAAATGTAAAGAATTAAAGAAACACTTGTAACTTTCACTATCTCCTGAAAAATTCACACAGCTTGTCAGGCAAAATGTGGAAACATAAAATAATTGTACTGACAATTATTAAATTACTGAGGCCTGGTGAAGTGGGCAAATAACTGCTCAGTACAATTAGATATTATATGTTATTATAAGAAGGGATTTAGGGTTACAATACATAGAAGGACGATGATCAATTGGGGGATGAATTGGTAAGAGGAATGGAAAATTTGTGTTATGAGTAGAGATGGACTAGAACTCGAACCCGAATTCAAGTCAAACTTATCGCGTTCGAACGGACTCTAATTTCTCGAACTATCCCGGCCCCGGATTTCTCAGACTTTCTAACTTTTGCCTATATAAATAGGCAAATGGAAAGGAAGAAAAAGGCATTTAAAACCTTTAAGGCAGAGGGAACGGAAAGGGCCTTTAGGGATTATCAAAACTGTAACAAGTGTAAGAAAGCAATCAAACTACCTAAAATTAATAATGAAGTTAGGATAGCTGAACAAAGCATCACTAAGCCTAAATAAAGCAAATGTCTTGAATATTTTTTTCCCCTCTGTATACGCTATAGAAGATCCAAGTACAGATATCATAGAGTATAGTAGCAATAATGGTATAAAAGATTCAAGTGCACTTTGGTTAACCGAGGATATGGTACAGAAAGAACTAAATAAGGTTAATATTAATAAATCTCCGGGACTGGATAAAATACATCCTCGGGTATTTAGTGAGCTAAGTTCAGTTTTATCTAGGCCATTGTTTCTTATTTTTGTAGATTCCCTCGTGTCCGGTGGTGTGCCTGTGGATTGGAAAAAGGCTGATGTTATTCCAGTATTCAAAAAGGGTAGTCGTTCACAGCCGGGTAATTACAGGCCTGTAAGTTTAACTTCAGTGGTGGGGAAGATTCTGGAAAGTTTAATAAGGGAACATGTTCTAGAGTATGTTTCAAGGACTGACATTATAAGTAGTAACCAGCATGGATTTAGGAGGAATAGATCTTGTCAAACTAACTTGCTTGGCTTTTATGAGGAAGTAAGTAGAAATTTAGACTCTGGCATAGCAGTAGATGCAGTTTACTTGGATTTTACAAAGGCTTTTGATACAGTCCCCCATAGGCGACTAATGTATAAGCCAAGGTCTGTTGGTCTGGGGAGTCACATTTGTACATGTATAGAAAATTGGTTAATGAATAGGATGCAGAGAGTAGTTGTTAATGGGGCTTAATCATTATGGACTAAAGTGCTAAGTGGGGTGCCACAGGGTTCTAAGTAGGAGCCGCTTCTATTTAATCTATTTATTAATGATTTGGAAGTGGGTACTGTCAGCAAGGTTTCTGTGTTTGCTGATGACACAAAACTTTGTCAACCATTAAAAACTTGTTGCAGGGGGATCTAGATAGATTGTCACATTGGGCTGCTAAGTGGCAGATTCAATGTTGATAAGGTGATGCATTTTGGACTTAAAAATCCTTGTGCTGCGTATACTATAAATGGCTCTGTGTTAAAGGGCATGTCCACCCCCAAAACTATAATCCCCCCAACTACTGGCCCCATCATGTAGTGTAGTTTAATCCTTACCTCACATCCCAGCTCCATAAGGTTCTCCTGTAGTCCCCCCCCAAAGTCCCAAAAACTGCCCACCAGGAGGATAGCAGAGTCCATATAGGACTCTGCCTCCTACCTGGCCTCCAGGAGAAGTTTGGCATGCGTACTGCAGCCATTCTCCCCCTCCCTCTCCCTCCCTCTCAGGATTCCCTCCCCCTAGCTTCAAACCCTTTAGTTATATGATTGCCCCTGTCCCCCCAGCCCCAACCGCTATATTTATTCTTTTAGAAAGCTCCCCAAACTTACCTTCCCTCTTTCCCCCGCCGAAATGAACTCCCAGCAGCCGCGTCCGTGATTGGCTGCCGCTCAGCCAATCACAGATGCGACTCCCGGTCGCACCCCTCTGCTTGCATTTTCTCGCAAGCAGAGGGCTGGCAGCGTGGCGGAGGAAAGAGGGGAGGTAAGTAAAGTTTGGGGCACTTTCTAAAAGAATAAATATAGCGGTTGGGGCTGGGGGGACAGGGGCAATCATATATCAAAAATTAATTTTTAGGGTGGACATACCCTTTAAGTGAATCCCTGTTGGAAAGGGATCTTGGAGTTTTGGTGGATAACAAACTTAAAGGAAGCAAGCAGTGCCAGGCGGCAACAGCCAGAGCCAGCATGGTATTGTCTTGTATAAAGAGAGGTATAGATTCAAGGGAGGAAAATGTTATTCTCCCTCTTTACAAAGCATTGGTAAGCCCCATTTGGAATATGCAGTGCAATTTTGGAATCCCCCATTTGGAATATGCAGTGCAATTTTGGAATCCTATGTACAAAAAGGACATCTTTGAAATGGAAAGGGTTCAGAGAAGAGCAAATAAATTAATAAGGGAATTGGGGGAGCTTGAATATGAAGAGAGACTGGAAAAGTTACAATTATGTACGCTGGAGAAAAGGCACTTGCGTGGGGATATGATTACTGTGTATAAATACATTAACAGGCCATACAATAAACTATCTGGGGCATTGTTCACCAATAGAACATGACACACGGACATCCCTTAAGACTTGAAGAAAAAAGGTTTAGGCTTCAAGTTCGGAAAGGGTTTTTCACTGTGAGAACGGTAAAACTATGGAACGGTCTTCAAGTGGACGTTGTTATGGCAGGTTCATTGGTCAACATGTATGTATATTAATGCAACTGTAAAGTGCCACGGAGGATGTTGGCGCTATATAATTCCGCAATAATAATTATAATAATTATAAACAAAGGGGTTTTAGTAAACATTATTGTAATAACATGAATGAAAAGTCTTTCAATCACTTCAAGGTAACCCCAGTCTGGAAGGTCCTAACGTTTAACCTTTTTTACTATAATAACTTTTTGCAAACTTTTGAATTTCTCATAATTGCACACTGAATCAATATAGCTCTCTCCCTCACTGCCTTTTTATAGTGAGGGAAGAGGCCATCCATCCATTGCTTTATATTAAAGGCGTAGGACCTCCAATTCATATATCAACATATATCCATCAAAATCCACCAATTAATGGGTGTTTGAAAGACCAAATATAAAAAAAAACTAAAAAAAGATTCCACCGGACTCAGATAATTCATTAATTATCTACTGTATAATTGCCAACTTTCAGGGTGCATTACCCCTTTCTCAAGCAGAAAGCATGGGGCACATAGGCCTATAAACTATTAGTAAAAATAAAGCAGCAGGTACATTGTTAACACAGAGAGTGTCATACACACCTAATAAAGACATAGGGATTGGAGTCTCTATTTAACCTTTTTCGGAAATATACAGCACCTAGATGGAGTGTTGCAAACAGTTTACATATTTATGGAACATACATCTATAGAAGAAAATTTGATTGAACTGTCTCAATTGTGGAACATCTTGCATGCTGGTGTACAATTCTAGCTGCAAACAGCTGGGCACAATTTGCAAATTTGATGCAAAATTCCACCTATAAGAGTTCACAGACTACAATGTATGTAATTGTATTATAAAATCCAAATTAAAACAAGTAAACACATTTGCTTAAAAGCAACTTGTTTAGAAAATTTATTTACAAACCGATTAATTTTATTTGTATAAACTGCGGGTGATTATTATGTGCATAGAAACATTTTGCTATTTGCAGCCCTATAATTTACAAATGGAAAATTTTCTGTTATCATCCTTTCATATTCTTGCACTTGGCTTCTGTTATATTACAGTTGACTTACTTTGGAGTTTGGAGTTTATCGTATTTACAGATTTTCTCGATTGCCATGCTTTGCTGCCATAGAAATGAAAAAAGAAAAAAGGACGCAGCATTTCCATATGTTAACCTCCATTTTGCTACACTTAGCACAGATTAAAGAACAAAACATATTACTCTAGGGACTCTAAATTTTTGTCAGCTCTGTTCCTAAAGGGCTGATGACACTGCTCCAGAGTTCTCTCCCTGCAGCTGTAGTTGGACTGTGAAGAAAACACATCTCTGACGAATTTTTAACCTTCTACCTTATGCATGGATCACTGGTCAGCTTAGAAGCATACAGACACAAAAGCAGAGTTGACAAGTAAAGTTTGATGGCCTCAAAGGCTGTTTAGAAGCTCAATCCATCACATTTAGTGGACACCTCTATTTTTTACCTCTTTGAAAAGGTATAAATAATAAAATTGTATTGCTTTGGTGCCTTGGTAAATATTTTAACTATTTACAATTTCCAGGCACTAACAATAGCAGCATCTGTGTGTTATTCACATAAAGAGCTTTGCCTCGTGTTAAATTCACCCAGATGGTTCTTGCAATTGGCTATAATAAAGTTTCTAAACAAAGTAGGGTGGGGGTAAAGGGGCAAGAGGTTGCTTAGCGAAGCTTCTGTCTTTTATTCTAGACCTGAAATCTTTCTTGGATTGAGAGAATAAAACATTGAATTACATTACAAAATATGATCTTAAAGATACAAGATTTACTGTTAATATCTAAAAAAAATCAAATAGCAATCATTTTTTTGCTGATATAAGAATAAATTTCACTAATAATTCATTAAAAAAAATTCAAAAACAAAATCAAAATTTTCAGCTGTAAAAAAGAATAAATTGTGTTTATGAATATAAAAGACACAATGACATTATTGGACAGAAATGTTTCCTAATAGAAGGAAAAAAGGAAGTTTTTAGGGTGTAAATCTTCTTGGGCCAACGCCAGGGCTAGTTCTCATTCAATTGCCTTTGATCTTTTAATGTCTGGCTGACTCTCCTGTTGTTAATAATCACGTTATATCATTTTGCCTCATCTCAACATTTTTTAATAAGTGAACATGTACACGATATTACCATATGTATTGTTTCCCTTTTGTAGTATTTTATTTTTAAAGGTGTATTTTTCAATTGCAATTTAAAACTTAAAACTTTTATTTTATTGATCTTTCCCAGAATATTAAAATTTGTTTCCTGTTTTCCTTGGTCAGGTATAGTGAAACATTAAAACAATTATTTAAAATTAAGAGTACTGTGATACTTTTTCTATGGACTAACAGTTTATTTAATTGACAAGCTTTCGAGGGCTAAACCCTCTTCATCAGGTCAGACCTTGTCAACGAAATAAACTGTTAGTCCTTAGAAATAGTATTACAGTACTCTTATTTTTAAATATCTATATATTGGACTTATATGGTACTACAATAATTTTCGGTAAAATAAAACAAGGCATTTGTTCTTGAATGGAGCCAAGAAGTTCTAGTTAGGATATCTTAACTCAGGAGCACAGGGAAGAAAGGTAAGTATTGGGAAATCGAGGGTACTTAGTCTATTTCTAAATGTTCTTGTGTATAAAATAAGACAATTTTTTCTACATCTGGCCATACACAGACAATATAGAGTAAATCCAATATCGGCAGTGTCACAGCGTCTCACCCCCTCAGTGTCTGCCCCTGCTGTGTGGCCGCATCCACACAAGGAATCCTTCCAAGACAGCAAAAGTGCAAGGAGACACACCGCATCCATGTTCAGCTTGCAACAAACTTTATTACAACATATAGAATGAATATTTGTTACAAAACTTGATGATTTACTATGATTGTAAAAATGGTGACTGTGAAGGGTTAATTAGACACCACCCACAAGGAAAGAGTTCTATAGTAGTTGATAAATTTCTGTTCACTGTGTGTGTAAAATTGCACTTGAAAAAGAACGCATAGCGTTCAAAACATGTTGTGCGGTATGCTAATAAAGTTTGTTGCAAGCTAAACACGGCTGCAATATAGAGCAAATCCCTGTTGGATTTCCCCTATGTCACCAATGTCTATGCGGCAAAAATTATACTCCACTATGCAAAAACAATACTCCACTATGCCTTTACTAAGTAGATCAAGCCAATGCAGTCAAGATGTGTATGCTCCTCCTAAGGGACATGGGAGGCCAGTCGGCTGTGTTTATGTGCTTGTCAGTGCATATTACAGATGGATTCCAAAGGAAATGCGATGGCAGTCGTATGTATATGGACAGCTAAAGGTTTATAATCAGACGTTTATCCTTGCTGTAATAAAAAGCTCAACAAAATCTTTTCAATTGCACATTTGTAGCAGTTCAGCTTTCAAGCAAGAAAAACATAATAAATATTTATTCTGACCTCATAGGACAGAGTTGATGTATAATAAAAATGACAAGCAAAGAATGAAAAAAATCTTTTTTTTAAAGCTCATCTGTCCCACAGATGGACAGACAGTAATTTACAGACATGTGTCTCCGTGTACAGCAGTAATTAAGGAAAACTTTATTTTTCCATCCAGTATGTCTATTTCAAGTTTTAAGATTTAATAGCATTTGGCCTCTTTTCAATCCTCTCTGAAGTCTAAATTCTAAGAAGTGATATAGAAACCATCGCAAAATGGCCTTTTAGCAAACGGTGAAAAGTTCAAACCACTTGAACTAGGTACCAGGTAGAATTCTTATCAGTTATAAAAAGTAGAATTTAAAAAGAAAAAGGCTAATATATAACACATATGACATAATTATGGAAAGGAGCACTTTCTTCAACAGTTAGTGCAGTGGTTAAATGAATAGTGTGTATATCAGTATAAGTAAAAGCACATGGTGTTACATAGAATATGCAGGTGCTATGAATTGTAAACAAAATAGCTAGATCTAAAGATAAATGTAGCCCATGCTGTCTTTTTCCTTTAGATCTTATTATATGTGTTAGTGGCACCAGTATATTCAATTTATTGTGTAATAGAGATCTCTGAACATGGTAGGGTTAGATCCACTAGTGGGTATAGTATACTATAGTATAGTGGGGTATTGTATAATATAATATAGTGTAGCATGGTATGGTATGGTATAGGATGGTAAAATGTAGAATAATATAGTATAGTATAGTAAAATATAGTATGGTATAGTATAGTATAACATAGTATGTTATGGTATAGTATGATATGGTATAGTATAATTGGAAAATTTTGCAATCACACTGGGTGTAAATTTAGCATTAACACCTATTTTAATTTTAGCTCATCTGATATTGTTTTTTTAGCTTAACTTTTTTATGTGGCAAGCAATATGTGGGTAAAACGACAATGCTAGCTACTAGTAGGATTATGGAACATATTAACGCCACGAAACAAGACAAGTCCTCAGCTATAGCAGAACACCTTATAAAACAACATGGGGGCGGTTTGTGCGTGAGTTTCCAAATCATAGATAAGCCTAGAAAATTCATGAAAAAGGGATACATGCACAAAGAATTACTCCGTAAAGAAGCTTAATGGATGTACCAACTTAAGAACGTACATCCTAATGGTCTAAATGCAGACTTCAAGTAAACTTGCTTCTTAGATTAAGGCCTCATTTCATTGGTACAATGTATGGGATAATCATAAATGAACAATGATATTATCCATAGTCATGTATTATCTTTAAAGGGGAACTAAAGTCTCCAGACAACATTGGCCCAATAGAGAGAGCACATTCACAAACATACAACAAGCCTCACCTCTCCCTTTGATGTGGCCATTGGGTGATTTATGAAAATAACCTGTGAGTACTAGGTGTCAGCTCCCACAATCCACCTTAGCTGGGTAAACCCCCAGCTAAGTGTTTGCATCATGCTCTGTAGAGCTCAGCAGATCAAAGCAAGGAAGTTGCAGCTTTGCTTCCTAGAAGCTGACAGCCAGTCACATTATAGCAGAGAGGTCCTCCCTCTCCCTGACAGAAAAAGGATTTCAGCTTTTGGTTTTCAAACACATTCAAAGTTCCTCTCCTGACAATGATATAATCTTTTTTTTTTTTTATAACATTGGTTTTTTATTGAGATATTTTGTAATTTTACATTCAGTGCGTTTGTCACATTATAATAATTATGTCCAATAGTACACAAGATCTCATAAAGTAAACATCTTATTGGATAAACAATGATAACCTTTATAAACAATTTATAAAACAATATAACAATAATCAAGCAGATATCAAGGTTTTTAATTTATCAATTTTGAGGTCTTTTGTCGTATTGTCCGAATTCAACAATTGTTAGATACCTTCATTATTATATTTGTTACTCATACAGATATTTTCTTATTTCTTTCCTGATCTGTCGTCCACATACCAGTATTCCCATTTCCTATAGAAAGCTGGGAAGTTTTGTTGTGATATAGCATAAGCTTTTTCATATGACATATATTCTGATAATAAGTATGTAACTTCTTTTATCGTAGGTATATTGTGAGTCTTCCAATATTGAAGAGCCATGCAGTCTTTTGAGAGCCATGCAGGCATGGTATATTATGGTTGCCATGTATTGTGGGTAAGTATTTAAACCTATATTTAATAAAGCTAATGTTGGCTTGATTGGTATTGTTGCATTAAACATGTGGTTTAGGAACTTGAAAAGAGTATACCAACATTTCCTTATTTTGCTACATGACCACCAAATGTGTATATATGAGCCAATAGCTGTACAATTCCTCCAGCAAGTGGGGGAACTTTCTTTGAACCATGTTGATATCTCATAAGGTGTTCTGTAATATTTAAGTAATAGTTTGCTATCTGTTTCCCATGCTGAGAGACATCTTGTTAGTTTAAATGGTATTATTAGGGAATTGTTCCATTCTTCTGTTGTTATATGTAATTGTAATTCCTTTTCCCACCTTTTCATACATGGAAGAGTGATATATTTGTCTTTGTTGTTTAGTAGGTTGTAAAATTTTGAGATTGATTTTTTTGGGTTTGTGGAGTCTAGGAAATGCTCTATAATTGGATTCGGTGTTTTATTTATTTCTTTGATGTGTTTCTTAATGAGGCTGGTTATTTGGTAAAATTTTAGGAAGCTGTTTTGTGGAATTCCAAATTTTTCCTTGAATTTATTAAATGTAACAATTTTTTCCCCCTCGAAGAAGTCTTCAATATATATTTTCCCTCTTTCTTGCCATTTTTTGATTGTTAGGTCTGGAATACATAATGGTATACTTGATATGTCTACATATCTTGTTAGTGTTTGTTTTAGCTGATGTGTTTTGATAATTTCCTTCCAAATTTTAATTGTGTTGTCTACTGTGTCTAATTGGAAGGTTTTTAGTTTAGGATTAAATATTAATGCTCCAATTAATGAGGTCATGGATTCCTGTGTTATACTTTCTTCTATTTCTACCCACTTTTTTTGGTTGTTTTTTTCTGACCAATAATATCTAGATTGGTCCATTATGGCTGCGTAGTAATAATCTTTAAAATGTGGGTAAGCTATTCCTCCTGTTTTTTTTGTTTTAGTCATTGATAAGGCGTTGATTCTGGGTTTGCCATTGGGCCACATGAAATTGTTTATTATTTTATTTAGTGTTATGAAGAAGTTATTTGGTATATGTATTGGTATTGTCCTGTATTTGTATAGGAGTTTGGGAAGTAACAGCATTTTCAATATGGTTACTTTGTTGATCCAGGATATATATTTGGTGTTCCATCCCTCTAGATCTTTTAAATTGTTCTATTAGTGGTTCAAAATTTTTCTTATATAGAGATGTGGTTTCATTCGTTAGCTGTATTCCCAGATATAAAATTTGTTCTTGTTCTATTTTATATGGATATCTTGCTTTCAGAAAGATTTTAAGTGTGTTTGGGATATGTATTGCTAATATTGACGATTTATTTTCATTGATTTTATAGTAAGAAATATTCCCAAATTGTTTCAGTATTTCCTGGAGGTGTGGTAGAGATTTAATTGGGTCGGTTAATATAATGATAACATCGTCGGCGTATAGTCCAATTTTATGTTCTGAGTTTCCTATTTTAGATCCCGTTATATATTTATTTTGTCTTATGGTTTCTGCTAGTGGTTCTATAGCTAAATCGAAAATTAATGGGGATAATGGGCAGCCCTGTCTTGTTCCGTTGGTTAATTTAAAAGAGGATGATATCATGTTTGCTATAAATACTTTTGCTGTGGGATTGTCGTAAAGAGTCATTATTGCTTTTTTAATCCATCCTGTTATATTATACTTTTCTAATATGTTATCTAGGAATGTCCAGTTGATATGGTCAAAGGCCTTTTCGGCATCTAATGAGATTAGTAAAGTTGGTATTTTTTGGTTGTTTGCCCAGTTTATGATGTTGATTAGTTTTCTGGTATTGTCACCTGGTTGTCTCCCTTGGATAAAGCCTACTTGATCTGGTGAAATTAGTTCTGGTAGGTATGGTTGTATTCTTAGTGCTATGATCTTAGAATAGATCTTTATATCCGAATTTAATAGTGAAATTGGTCTGAAGTTTGTGATTTGGTCTGTGTCTTTGTCTTGTTTGGGTATTGGTATTATGATTGCTTGGGTCATTTCTTCTGGAAAAGTCCCCGATTCTATTGCTGTGTTGTATACTTTTTGTAAGTGTGGAGTAAGTATGTCTAGATAAGTTTTATAGTATTCGTTTATGAATCCGTCTTGTCCTGGAGTTTTGTTATTTGGGAGAGTGAATATAGTTTTATTTATTTATGATGCTTGGATAGGGTTGTTTATTTGTTTAAGTTGGTCCTGTGTTATTTTCTTTAGTTGGATTTTTTCTAAAAATTTATTAATATCTGACTTGGTTGGATGTTTAATGGTGGTGTCGTTTTTTATGTTATAGAGTGAGGAGTAGTAATGTGCAAATTGATCTGCTATTTGTTGTGGGTTGTAGATTTTCCCATTGTTTTTATTTAGTATGTAGGATATTTTTGTTTTAGAGATATGTTTTTTCAGTTTGTTGGCTAGTAGTTTATTTGTTTTAGGGCCTTGTGTGTAGTGATTGATTTTAGGTCTGCGTATGAATTTGTCAAATTCATACATATTGTGTTGATGTAATTTTTGTTTTATTTGTTGTAGGTGTGCGTAATTTTCTGTTGTTGGTTTTTTTTATGTAATTCTTCTTGTTTATTTAGTTGGATGCAAAGTTGTAATCTTTCTTTGTTTCTTTCTTTTTTCAGGTTTGAGGCTATTTTAATGAGTAGTCCTCTCATGTAGGCTTTGTGCGCGTTCCATAATGAGAAAGGGGAGATTGGATCTATGTCATTCAAGGTAAAGTATTCTGTAAGATTGAGTTTTATTTGTTCCTTTATTTTTGGTATACTTAACAGGTAGGGATTCAATCTCCATAGGTTGAAATTGGGAGAGGAGTTTTTTTCTGTAATTTCAATTATTAGTGGTGCATGATCTGAGATAGTTCTGTTTCCTATCTTCGCTTTTTTTATTCTTTGTAGTAACCATTTATCTGTGAGAATCATATCTATTCTGGAAAAAGTGTTGTGAGATTTTGAGTAGTACGTGAAATCTTGGTCTAATGGGTGTAACACTCTCCATGAGTCATATAGTTCTTCTGAACTTAAAATCTTTTTTAATTCAATATCTGTCTTGGATTTGTTCTGGCTTGTTGTATCAATTGTATTATCTAATATGAGGTTGAAATCTCCACATATCAATGTATTTTGTTTGGGGTATTCTTGGGTTTTGTTGATAATTTTTTGTAGAAATCTTATTTGTCTTGAATTTGGTGCATATATGTTTGTTATAAGGTAATGTGTGTTGTTGATTTTGCATTCTAGAATGATGTATCTACCTGCTTTATCTATTGTCTTTTTTATTTCTTGAAAGGCTACTGTATTTTTAATTGCTATAGAAACTCCTCTTTTTTTTCTTTTGAAAGGTTGCATGGTAGATATTTGTGTATTCTTTATGATGTAGTAATTGGGTGTGTTGTGATAACTGATGGGTTTCCTGTAGACATACTATATCTGGTTTTATTTGGGCTATCTCTTTCCATAAGGAGTGACGCTTATATGGTGTATTAAGTCCTCTTGTGTTATATGATATTATCTTAGTTCTTATAGGAATTCTATATGGCAGTTTATAGACCTTGACATCTTTATCTATTAATATAAACTTAAACAGTAAAATTTTACTTAAACTATTTACAATATAATAAAAACTAGTATGAAAGAGCATCACATTTGCTTGGGATAGTTTCTTCACTCCCAATGTGATTCTTTCTTTAGTAGTATAGGGCATTGATTCCCTACTATTTCTTTGTTGTGTGAACTTTGGCCCATCTCTTGGTGTTAAGCACTTTTATCTTAAGACCTTGTCCTCCTATGTTATAGAAATTATATGCATTCCCAATTTTCCTTACATTTGAAAATTTCCTCCTTCTTTTCTTACCCATACGCATTCCCAGCTCTTATAGGTATAGGAACCCCATGTCACGGTTTTCGTTTCTTTCATTTCCGGTTCTCTATATATTTTTTGTCTATAAATCTGTAGATATTATGTTTTGTTATTCAACGTTTGGCTGTGTGTGGTTATAATCTTTTTAATACATAATTCTTATTCTAAGTGACATGGAGTTCCGTACCCACATACATAACCTTTCCTCTCTTTTTTTGCGTGTGGAAAAATATACATAATCCGTTTAGACAATCTCACATTTCTTTGTATTTTTGAATTTTAGTACGTACATATATATACTTATCCTCCTTTGTTATAGAGATCATATACATTTCCTGTTTTCTTTACACATGAAAATTTCCTCTTTCTTCCCTTACCCATAGGCATTCCCATCCCATATAGGCATAGGAGCTCCACGCCACAGTTTCCCGTTTTCTTCATTTCCTTTTATTTATATATTTTTATCTATGAATCTATAGATATTATGTTTTGTTATCCAACTTTTGGATATGTGTGGTTATGTCTATTTTTTAGGACATCATTCTTACATGTCAATGACATGGAGCTCCGTGCCTACATATACTTATCTTCCTTTGTTATAGAAATTATATACCTTGGGGGGAAAAAAAAATTTTTTTTTAGCACGTACACATATATACATTCAATGACAGTATTCTCTTTCCTCTTCTCTTCCCTTACAACGGTGAGGGGCAGAGATTTGATTCAATTAGTACACTTGTAATTTTTATTTTGTACCCCTTCTTTTCCTTTTGTTTTAAGGTATAAACACATAAGCAATCCCATGTCACTTAATATAAACAATTTGAATTTTGTCCCATACACATATATGCATTCAATGACAGTATCCCCTTTCCCTTTCTTTTCCCTTATGACGGTACAGGGCAGAGAGATTCCGTTCACTTAGTGCACTTGTATTTTGTACCCCTTCTTTCCCCTTTTCCTCTTTCCCTTCTCCTCCCTCCTCCCCCTCCCGATTCATTCCCTTTCCTTCTTAAATACAGGTGCATTGTTTTCTTCTCTTTTAGGGATATTTTATTTCGTCTCATATATAGCATTACTTTCAAACTTTATTTTGTCGATTTTGAGTTATTTTAGACCTTTACTTTTCATCTTGTTTCTGTCTCCTTCTTCATATTTCTGGTGTTTTTTGTTTCAGTTTTGGCATTGTCTCTTCTCTTTTTCCCCTTCCCCTTACTGTTTGGGTTCGTTCCATTCCTTGAGTAGTATTTGTGGGGACTTCTGAGATTTGCTTGTGCTGTTGTTATTTTCAGGTTGGTTTCCCCATATTCCCCATTTTTTAAGTAAAGAAATGGCTGATTCCACTGAGTTTATTGTGTGATAATTTTCTTCATATTTAATAGTAAGGCGTAATGGGAATCCCCATGAATATTGTATTTTCCTTGCTCTTAGGATATTAGTTACTTCTGTAAATTGCCTTCTCTGGGCAATGGTGTGTGGGGCTAAGTCTGCCAAGAATATCAGTTTTTGATATTCCAGTGGTAGTGATGTGGGGTTTCTCATTTCTTTAACTAATCTGTCTTTTATCTGAAAGAAGTGTAATCTTAGTATCACATCTCGTGGTGCTTGTGTTGGAGCATATTTAGATTTAGGCAGTCTATGTATACGGTCCACCACCAAGTCCAGCTCCGTAGCATCTGGTAGAAGTGCCTTAAACAAGTTTTGCGTGTATTCCATGAGCTGGTTATTCTTTACCAGCTCCGGGACACCTCTTATCTTAAGGTTGTTTCTACGGGATCTATTTTCTAGATCTGTGATTTTATTTTGGAGTTCTGTTACAGTGTCAGATAATTGTCCGTGTGAATCCACCAGCTCGTTATATGATTCCACATATTGTTCAAATTTGTTTTCAATGTGAGTTGTCCTTTCCCCAATGTCTGATATATCTTTTTTGAGATCATTCATTAGAATGGTAAAGTCAGTTATTAGTGCTTTATGCTGTGAAGTAAACAGCTCTTTCAAAGTTGTTATTGTTATTATTTCATCATGTTTGGGGAATGTATTAAAACAGTCATTGATATATTTCCTTTCTCTGGTGTTATTTACTGCATCTTCAGTTATATCCTCTTGCTCTAGTATCTCAGGTACTGAGGATTGTGGGCTATCTGATATATATTCCATGTCCGTTTTTGGAACTTTTGTATTGGCCTGTGAGTCTCTAATATGTGTTTTATTTTTGTTTGTTTGTTGAGATTCACTGACCTTTTGGTTTTCCTTTTTTACAGGTGTCAGAGCCTCTATGGGGTCCGGTGCTGGACTTGCTCGGGAGGCGCGAGTGCCATCATGCGCGTCGGCGCCATCTTGGGACGCTTTCCCGGGTCTTTCTCCTGCAGTGAAGTACGAGGTTAGTTTTTTGGGTTTTTCTTTGTTTTTATCGGCTTTCCCTCTCGCCATCCTTCTCTCTGTGCTTTCCTCCTTGTTTGTACTTGTCGTTTTGTATTTCTGGGCTGTTTGTCACGGTATTTTAGTAGAGAGGACTCCGGAGCTCAGATCAGCAGCATCCGCTCTCCTTCCTTGCAGGCCACGCCCCCCGATATAATCTTTTACTTTTCATACAAAAAGCTTTGCAGTATATTTCAAAGATAGCATGGAAGTAAGAAACAGAATAATTACATTTCAGCAAAAATAAAAGTCTGGTGAATCGAACCTGCAACTTATACATTTACTCTGTCTTGCTAAAAGCAGAGCTCTTACCTCTAAGCTAAGAGAGACATGACATAAACCATTGGTACATGTATAATATTGTACTAGGAACATAATGGAAACAAAAAATAGAGGTAAGTTTGGAGATTCAAACTCATGACCTTTTGAACTGTATGTATCTAAACCTGGCATCTTACAAGGTGAGCCACCACTGAATAAGCTGCATGGAATATCATAGAAACAAAAAAAGGTATATCTGGGGTATTGAATTTGTGACCTCCTGAACTGCATATTTTTTAAACCCGGTGCTTTACCCGGTGCGCCAACACAGAATAAGCAGAGAGTCCAGCTACATTTGGAAGCTTTATCATTTGCTAGGAAAAGAATAATAAAAAAAAATGGAATATGGAAGTCCCTGATAAAACTTTGAAAGCTACTTGTTGATGTGCAATCGTTGCAGGGGGATCTAGATAGATGTCCCATTGGGCTGCTAAGTGGCAGATGAGATTTAATGTAATGTTGCATTTTGGACTTAAAAATCCTTGTGCTGCTTATACTATAAATGGCTCTGTGTTAAGTGAATATATACAAACAATAGAAGCCTAGTGCACATCCAACTAATTTGCTTACATTTAACGTTATCAGTGAATTGCTACTTAAAAAGCCTGCCAGTGAATTTAAAGCAATTAGTACAATAACTTGGCCAAATTATTTTAAGCCTAACAACCACGTCACGGTTTGCTTTATTCTGCTGGGTCCTAACCTTTAACCTTAGTAAATTTTACCTTCGTAAGAGACGTAATTCTCAAACGTTCTTAGTAACAGTATTCTCAAACTTTCTTAGTAACAGTACTTGCCATTAATGAGATGAAAATCCCTGTTGCTCGTTCGCTTACTGTCTTAGGACTGACTCTCCAGCTTTAAGTACTTGAACACATGGGCCACTGTGGGAGGAGCACACATTTCCCAGAGGCTTGGTCAAACCTCCAGTGTAACAAGCAAAATACATACAAAAGATGGGATAGTATACATCCACACAGAGTGCAACTAGAGACCAAATCAAATTAATATATACAAACAATAGAAGCCTAGTGCACATCCAACAAATTTGCTTAGATTTAACCTTATCAGTGAATTGCGACTTAAAAAGCCTGCCAGTGAATTTAAAGCAATTAGTTAAATAACTCGGCCAAATTATTTTAAGTCTGTGTTAAGTGAATCCCTGTTGGAAAGGGATCTTTTGGTGGATAACAAACTTAAAGGTAGCAAGCAGTGCCAGGCGACATCAGCCAGAGTCAGCATTGTATTGTATTGTATAAAGAGAGGTATGGATACAAGGGAGGAAAATGTTATTCTCCCTCTTTACAAAGCATTGGTAAGGCCTCATTCGGAATATGCTGTGCAATTTTGGAATCCTGTGTACAAAAAGGACATCTTTGAAATGGAAAGGGTTCAGAGAAGGGCAACTAAATTAATAAGGGGATTGGGGGAGCTTGAATATGAAGAGAGACTGAAAAAGTTACAATTATGTATGCTGGAGAAAAGGCGCTTGCGTTGGGATATGATTACTGTGTATAAATAAATTAACAGGCCATACAATAAATTATCTGGGGCATTGTTCACCAATAGAACATGTCAGAGGATACGCGAACATCCCTTAAGACTTAAAGCAAAAAGGTTTAGGCTTCAAGTTCGGAAAGGGTTTTTCACTGTGGGAATGGTAAAGCTATGGAACGGTCTTCCAGTGGACGTTGTTATGGCAGGTTCATTGGTCCATTTAAAAAAAAGCTGGATGAGTTTCTGCAAACAAGGAATGTTGCAAGTTACTGGTATTGATACATAAATTAGAGTTGATTCAAGGAAATTTCTGATTGGCACTTGGAGTCAGGAAGGAATTTTTTCCCCCTTCATAAATTTGGTGGGGTTTTTTTGCCTTCCTCTGGATCAATAGGCAGGAAATGAGGATATTGCTAGATGGGTTGGACTGGATGGACATATATCTTTATTCAACCTCAAATACTATACTATACTATACTACCCTTCAGTTTATTTTCCAGCAACTCACACTGACTGGTAAATAAACTGCAGGGTAACAAGCAGCTTTCAAAGTCATATCATGGATTCCATATTGGTGTGGAGACATCTGAATAGAAAACACTTTGAACATAGAGAGAGTGAATACTGGGGTCAGGGGGTGTGGTTCTTCGATGACTTCATGGGCTGCTGGTTGTACTGGCAATAACATGGAAGATTTATTTCTCACATATACTAAATGCAACTTTACTAGAGAAGAATCTTACAATGTATAGATTTGAGATTCACCCTGTCTGAAGTAACAGCAACACTAATGTAAATACTGTTATCTTATAGTTATATGAATATTCATTTTTTTTTCAATATTCAAGTTGAGTCGTTTCCAACCTGGTAATTATAAACCTCCACATTTAACATCAGCTGTGAGGAAAATACTGGAAAGTTTGATATGGAATCATATTCTGTATTATGTGTCTGGGATTAACCTTATAAATAGTAATCAACATCGATTTATTAGGAATAAATCTTGCCAAGCAAATATGATTTTTCATATGTGACTGAGTAAGAAATTGGATTCTGGTATAGCAGTAGATGTGGCACATTCTGTTAATAAAATCAATTGTGTGTAGCCAGCCTTAAGGTGCCTATACACTACTTAAGACTACTTAAGACATTAGATAGATGAACAATCTCTCATAAGACAAATGTCCAATCTATCTATTAATTCTTTTATACAATCAATTTGAGAGAAAAATTAATTGGCCAGATAGGATTATCTCAAGGAAAAAACCGCTGCATGTAAAATGCGGGCTTTAGACATTAGATAGATATCTCAAATCTATTTAATATCTGCCTAGAGTGTGGCCAGCTTTAAAGTTGTGAAGTTATATCACCCTACAAACAACAATAGAGCAACATGTAGGTGTGTCTTAGTAACCACACAACCAAGATAAGTGCCTTGCTACATTTTGACCACCCCTTCATACTAAAGGAGATGTTACATAGTAAAAAGTAAAAGTTAGAGACAGCGTGAGTGAAAGAAATCAATTATCACAGGGTGGTAAAGTTGGTTCAGGTGCGGGTTACCCCGGGCCCGTCGCTGAAGGTAAACATCCTTTAAGACAGAGCAATAAGCATCCACAGCTGCAAATCATAAAGTAACCACAGAGTAGCAGAGACACACTCACCAAACTTTGAGGGTGGCTCGGGTGCAGCAAGCCCCAAGCCCGTTGCTTCAGCTCCGTATTACATATCCAGGAAGAGAGTTGAAGTGGGCATTCACACCAAACAGCGGAACCAGGACTCCAGGTTAGTTAAAAACCAATATCAAAACTCTATATCAAACACTACATCAATTGTGATACCCCATGTTCTGTTCAATATGTCGGTAGCACTTCACGCACATTGAAATCACGCATTAGAGAACATATTAGAGACATACGGGTTAATAACTATCATAGTACAGTGGCGAGACACTTCTTCTCATGTAGTCAGAGTAATTTATCTTGTCTCCAAGTCAAAGGTATTCAGTGTATTAGCCCTACAGTTGAGGGAAAACGTGGAGGGCCTCTGGATTTTGCTTTACATAAGGCAGAGGCAAGATGGATTTTTGACCTTTGAACTAGAACTCCAAATGGCCTTAATAGCATCTTTGATATAACGGGGGTTGTAGGATAATGTGTATACCCCCCATTATATATATTTATAATGGGGGGTATATTTAATCGGGTTTTCGGATTGCCAGTACCTTCAACCTGGGTGTGCACTACTCACCTCTGGTCATTGGAGGTGAGGCCGATCACGTGGTGTAAAGAGATGGGGGTGTGGCAGATTGTGGGTTGGTATAAAGGGGAGTGTCAAATTCACAGTTGTATCCTGATGACGGCCGCGATTGGCGGTTGAAACGCGTTGATGTGTTTAAAATAAAAGTTTGGAGTTTTGGTTACAAGTCCCTGGAGTGCTTCTCTCTCTCTCTCTCTCTCTCTCTCTCTCTCTCTCTCTCTCTCTCTATATATATATATATATATATATACTTACCCAATGGTGCTTAAAAACGTTTACATTAATCCGATGCGTTTACATTAATCCGATAATTATCCTTTAGCTCAGTGGACATTAGATATTAGATGTAATTATTATTTGCCATTCTAGTCCTATGATTTTCAACAATTATTAATATAATATAATATACATTTTGTTTTTGCTATTTTATTTCTCTTATATATTTTCCTTTGTTAAGTGACTTTGTGGTTTTTGTTTATGTTAACATTATTATTATTATTATTGGTATTAATAGCTATATCATATAATTCTACATCATTATGATGTTACTTAGGCTATTTAACCCATTATCTATCATTTGTTGGATTCTCTACTGTTTTTTCTTCTCCTTTTTTGTTTCGTTTTACACACTATGCTTTGCTTTTGTTTTGAATTATTTTGCATATTGTATTATGGTTCTGTATTCTGCTTATATATATATGTATCTACTGCTCTCCCTGTTTTGGAGAGTTTCACTTTAAAGTTTGTATCAAATATTGGGTGGTACCTTTTGGATTTTGGCTATTTAAATGTCCTCCCTTCATTCACCCTTTACCATACCTTACCTATGATTAAGTATCGTCCAGATACAAAACATTTCAGGTGTTTGATCCTGGGGTGTTCCTAATGGTTTTACCTATCTCTGAATAAACTTGGTTTTTAACTTACCTGGAGTCCTCGTTCCGCTGTTCGGTGTGCACGCCCACTTCAACTCTCTTCCTGGATAAGTTACATCACCCTCTATAACTATAGAGCTTAGGCCCACTTTAGCTGTCAAAGCTCTCTGTCCTGCTTTAACGCCATTTCTCAGTGTAAATGGGGACAAACTCTGATGTCTCTTATGTATGTATGTATAATTTTATTTATAAAGCGCCACTTGGGTATGCAGCGCTGAGTATACAAACAAGGGGATAAGTGCAAGCCATTATACAGATAGATAAAAATTAAATTAAGTTAAATACAATTTCATACATCGGTTAAGAAAGCATATATATAAATTATGTATAAATGGATATAAGTGCAACAAGCCTCGACACATTAGGAATGAGATCCCTGCCCTGAAGAGCTTACACTCTAAGTGGGGGGGACAACATACAGGTACAAGTGGGGGGGATGGGTACAAAGTGCTTAGAAGGGCTAACAATCATTTGTTGTGCTGATGCTCAGAAAGGTAGAACAATCTAGATTTGAAAGCATTAATGGATGTCACCAGGCAAAGAGAGAGAGGGAGAGAGTTCCAAAGGTAGGGAGCAGCAAGAGAGAACGGTTTAAGGCGGGAGACAGCAGTTTTTCTTGGGGGTTTGTGGAGAAGATTTCCTTGCGAGGAACGGAGGGCACAGCCTGGAACATAGGGGACCAAGAGAGAAGATAAGTAGGGTGCAGTGGAGCGAAGGGATTTAAAGGTTTAAAGCAGGGTATTGAATATGATTCTTTGGTTGATGGGAAGCCATGGTTGATGGGTTGAGGGTTCTCTGTTGGAGGTGAGCGGGATGATCCGAGCTGCCGAGTTTAAGATAGACTGGAGAGAAGAGAGATGAAAGGCCAGGAGTCCAAGCAGTAGAATGTTACAGTAGTCAAGACGGGCATGGATGAGCATTTTAGTAGTGGAGAAAGAGAGGCAATATCTTGGCAATATTGCGAAGAAGAAAATGTCAGGTCCTAGCGGCATTGTTAATGTGATGATGGAAGGAAAGAGAGGAGTCAAAGATCACTCCAAGGCAGCGTGCAGATTCAACTGGATTAATGACCAGATTGAGTTTAAGGCGGCGGTGCGCCATCCAGGAAGAGATAGAGAGCAAACATTTAAAGATTTGGGAAGGAACTTCAGGGGTTAGCACGGTGGTAAATTTGGGTATCATCAGCATATAAGTGATACTTAAAACCAAAAGAAATTATTATTTTTCACTGAGAGATAGTGTAGAGGGAGAAAAGCAAGGGTCCTAAAACCGAGCCCTGAGGTACCCCCACACTAAGCGGAACAGGAGAGGAAGTCTTATTAGCAAAAGAGACAGTGAAAGATCTGTTAGAGAGAATATAGAATCTGCATAAGAAGATAGTGGTCCACAGTATCAAAGGCAGACAATAGGTCAAGGAGAATGAGGACCGAGAACTGTCATTTGGCTTTGGCAGCTTGTAGGTCATTTGAGACTTTGCAGAGGGCCGTTTCAGTTGAATGACCCAGCTTGGGGTAGGTCCCGAAAGGGATTTTCCCACAGTAAGACTTTAACGCCAGCTATTTGTCTTGTAAAAAGCATTGCAAACTGGATACTGAATTTGGTGCTCCGGCTGCGTGGGTTTTCGTGAAAAAATTAAGTTCTCCAGGAACCTCTGCAGGTTAATATGCCCAATGCTGTATGCACCCATTTTGAATTGTCTGTGATATATATTTTTTTGAAATTTTAAAATATTCTGGAATTACTTTAAAATTATGGCCTCAGACAAGACAAATTTAGTACAGTTTATAGCTTTTTGCATTGAAAATTTTTAAAATGATATTGCAAGGTTGGCTATATGCATGTTATTGTGCATATATGCATTGTACATGGCAGACAGTTGGTGCCGAACCCCCCCACCTCTATTTAAGCTTGGTTTCTTTATTTTCACAGCCACTATGCAGTCACGCCCTTAACACTGTGCAACCACGCAAAAGCCAGTCAGATGACTAGCGAAACGTCTTCAAGAACTAAACTTCAAGTCCAGTTGATCTAATTGAATACAACAGATATACCATGACCTGGATGAATGAGAACCTCCACAAGCAATTATTTACTTTGTGTGTGTGTGTGTGTGTGTGTGCACGTGCATGCTTTATGTGTTGTTTCTACTCTGCCTTTCTGGATTCTTTTAACGATTAAAAGTTGTTTTGCATGGTCTCTATACATCTCTTTTTTAAAGAATGGTTAATAAACCTAATCCACTCTCAGACAAAATTCGGTTTAGTAAATCTGTTATGTCTAATAATATTTTTTTTTAAACTACAGTATAATGTTTTCAGTTCTTATATTTGTGTGAAAAATTAGAATGTAAAAGATCCTAAAAACAATTCTCATGGGTATCCAAATGGCTGGATAATAAATAAATAATAATAAAGCGCAAGAATAACGACAAACTTTCGGAGTGAATTTTTAATAAAAATTTTGTTTAACAAACCATCTACTTGTAGCTGTTTTAGAGATAATATGGGGTTTGATGAGAAAGACTTGGTTTTGGCAGGATTGAGCAGCCAGAGTCTTATTAAATAGCATATACTGCTCCCAGTCCTCTCAGCAGTAGCGCACACTATAAGGATGTGGTTTCACTGAAAATTCTGTATGAAGAAAGCCAAGATGGAATGACCTCTGTAAAGTAGCAAAAGAAAAATGGAAAGTTTATTGACATTTTTGAAAATAGCACAGGCCATCTACGTATTCAGTCATACAACGCCAACACTATATCTGGAACCTGTCTAGGGAAATAAAACAGGCAAGTCTAAAATACTGGTTTTGATTATGCAACATTAACCTCAAACAACAGATTCTGAAATTATTTGTTAAGTAAATTAATTTGCACAAATTTGCTTTTGTTATTTTATTATTTGCAAAATTTCAGCAAAAATAGTTCAGTGCTCAATTAATAGTAAAGGTTTATTGGCCGGGCAAAACAGGGTTAAATGGCCATGCCATTTCTGCCAACACAGGTGCAGTGTTGTAGGATCTACTGCATTTCATTCGTACCATGCTTAGAGCAAGTTTGTTTTATGATCACACTGTGCACAATTGGCAGGGATTTGCCACAATAACATTTCTTGACAAACATTTGAACTCAAATTTACATTTATCATCTTCAGCAACTAAACTGCACCTGTGTGCAATGGCCGTCCCTAGCAAGTTCAAACACTTTGTTACCAGGGGTGAGATTAGATTTATTTTATTTTTTTTGCCTTCATTTTGGAAATTAACAATAAACCCCTATACTTACAGAACTTTTTAATGTCTGTTTAACCCAACTTTATTTCCATTTTTATTATAGTTTATAGGATATTTCTTTATTACATTATACTCACATTTGCTTTCTTTCACTTATTACCATAAAGGGACATTTAACTTAGGAAATCTGGAGTAAGTCCATAACACAATTCCATTTGCTCACATTACAATCTACATTGCAGGCCAAAGTCAGATGCACTATACATCCAGGAACGTCGTTGGGCCAGGTAAGAAATCAACGTTACCTGGCCCAACGTTACTATAAGTTTGAAGGGTTAGATGCCAAATTGGTATAATATTGGGCAGGTATGTGGCTAGCATTAGCATGACCATAGAAGTCTGTTGGGAACTTTTCTTGGAAGCACAAGGCTAATGATGGTATATGCATTAGGTAAGAGATTTTTTTTTCACTTAAGTTTTTCTATTCCCCATAGAGAGGTGCTCATAATGTGTGTGTATACGAGTGCCAGCATCATACCATGTTTTATAAGTGCATATTGCACATGCGTAAATCTGTGCATTTGTGACTATGAATATGTGTATACATGGGTTGCTGTGTGTCTACATGTGAAAGAATGTTTATGTATGCCTGTGTCTGTGTCTTTAAAAAAGGCCTGGATAAGTTTCTAAAACTAAAAAATATTGAGAATTACTGGTATTAATGCATATAGATCTGGTTGATCCAGGGATACTTTCTGATTACCGTTTGGAGTCAGGAAGGAATTTTTTCCCCCTTTTTAGCTGTTTTTTTTTGCCTTCCTCTGGATCAACTGTTAGGTAGGGTTAAAAAAAAAAAAAAAGTGAATAGGTTGGACTTGATGGACGTCTGTCTTTATTCAACCTTAATTACTATGTAACTATGTAACTATAACAATGTATGAAGATGTCTGTCATGTCTGTATGTATGCAACAAGCAAAAGTAGCTCAAGAGAAAGAGACAGTAGCCAGATGCCCCTGTTTAGTTTTTGTATATAGTGAAGACACACAGCACTCCAGAAAAAAACAACAACGGAAAAAAAAGCCTTTATTCTACATATCTGTTGTATTCAGTTAGACCAACTGGACTTAAAGTTTAGTTCTTGAAGACGTTTTGCTAGTCATCAGACTGGCTTTCTCAATTCAGAATGACTTGTACATGAATCTGTTGGCAATTATGCACCCTGGAAAGTCCCAATTAGCATATCACAGCCAGGTGTTAATGACATATGAATGCAAGGCGTGGTTGCATTCAAGGCGTGGTGTTTAAAAAACAGAAGGGAAAGAAAAGTACCGCACTCAAAAATATATATAAATAAAAACCCTTTATTGGGAGACCCATGAAGGTCCAAAAGAAGGGGTACACAGATAGAAAATAGATCAAAGTTAAAACTCTAAAAACATATCAGAAGTTGATATTAGCCTCTACAATCAGTAGTATGGCCAGTGCACAAAGTCAATACCCAACAGTCATAATAGTCCAATACCTACTTAACTGTCAATGGTGCTGCAGAGATAGCGACACATCATTGGGGGGTCCCAATAGATAAGCAAAGCCAATGTAGAGGAAACATCAGTGAGCCAGATATTGAGAACGCCGAACGCGTTTCGTCCAAACGGACTTTCTCAACAGTGTCAAGGTGTCAGGGTAAGGTGTCAAAACAGCATTGTACATGGCAGACAGTTGATGTCGAACCCCCCACCTCTATTCAGGCTTGGTTTCATTATTTTCACATAAATGGCCTCTTTGACACCTCTCTTGAACCAGTTCTGTTCCTTTTAAAGTATCAATATACTTTAAAAGGAACAGAACTGGTTCAATCTTCAAAGGAAATGAGGATATTGCTAGATGGGTTGGACTGGGTGGATGTATAGTGTCTTTATTCAATCTCAAATACAATAAACTACTATAAACAATGCTCTTCTGCAGTGCAGTTAGTTGTCTTTAAGTACAGCATTACATGACAACTACTCCCTTATAATGTCATCTTTGAGAAAGAATGGTCACTTTAAAATATGTTGATAAACCTGACTTCGTCCTCTGCAATCATTACTGTATGCCTACTATGCTTCTGGATGCCTTGTGGAAACTGAGCAATTTAGAGTATTATAGTGAGCTTGAGCATGCTCAGATGAAGCAGCTAGGAGATTTGCATTCAATTATTGGCTGTGGTGTCAACTGTCAAATCCATAACTAACAGTTGCTAACTAAAAGGAAGCAGAAACAGGGGAACAGGACATTGTGCAGGATTTCAGGTTAGAGTTCTATCTTTCAGATTTCAAACAATTACAGTTTAAGGTTTTGGGGGGTGATTTACCTGCATAAAATTTTTCATTTGAGGGCTCGATTTGCCCTTTAACCTTGGAAGTCTTCTACTCTTGGACAAAGTTCCTTCACCTATAGTTCCTGTTTTAGTTTACGCGCAGATGGAGAAGGACTTGTGTTCACTCCTCATACAACTAGGAGTAGGCATACTATTTATTATAAAATAAGAGTAATATGCTATCCCTTTATAATCTTGTAGTAGATACAGCCAAACTGAGAGAAGGCATTACTGTACTTTATGTAGGATTTTATGACGATATTTATAATAATGTATTGCAGTTGTTTATGGCATATATAGAGTTATCTAGGAGAACAAATATTTAGCAAAATTTTGAAATATTTACAGTCATTGGCAAATAGTAACCAAACCTTCATTTTTACAGTTTTCAATGTCCTCTGGGGAATTCCTGTAAAATGCAAGGGAAAAGTGTAAAATGCAATAAAAGACTGAGACCATGGAGAATGTAAACCAGCTTTAAAGGGGAAAGTTTTTCAGTATTAAATTTGTTACAACATGGGCTACACTAATTAGTCCTGGTGCCAAACTTCTATATTTCCGTAAATTCTGGACTGTTATAATATGAGTTTACATAATATGATCTTACGAAGGCCAATGGTTCCCTCAAGGCTAGAGTCTCATTTAACAGCTTTTCTGGGGAGATTAAACTGTCAGTCAAAATGAGATAAAATGCTCATGGTGCAAAAACACGTGAACAATAGGGATCGCCGAACTGAAATCCGTTCCTCTTGCAGAATCGTAATTTTTCGAAATTGAAGTCAATGGGAGTTAAAAAATGCAAAAGCCCAAACTAAAATTAAGGTATAAATAGCAATGGTAGCTTGTAAATGACTGTAATGGCTGATCTTTACTGAGCAACTAAATCAACCCAGGCACTGGATCAAGGGCAAGAAGTCAGAAGTCAGTATTTTGGAAGCATTTATTTATAAATGGTGAATAGGCAGAATAAGGTCATTGAGATGGTAAAATGCTGCTTTTTTTCTAAAAAGCATATATATTTGCACTGACATTCCCCTTTAAAGCTGTTTTGCCCTATATTTGGGTATAACATATAATATCCACGTGAAGGAAATACAGATTATTCTGCACGGTAAAAAATCACTTAAATGCAGTAAGTAGAAATGAGGAGCCAAGTCAATAATCAACACAATAACCAGTCATTTGCTTTCATCATGTTAACTGCAGTAGACTATTTAATCCTACCTATGAATTGGTCAGCAATTAAATTATTCTTATGTGTATCATCTATCTAAGTAAGGAAATTATATCTGCCACTAAGATACAAGGCTTGTGCCAAACATGAATTTGATTGGCCCAAGGTGTTACCAGAAGCAAACAAGCTGCTGGCCATACACTATGCAGACATTAGATAGATTAGACATTTGTCTATATACAAACGTCTAATCTATCCAATGTCTAAAGACCTCATTTTAAAAGCAGTGGTTCTTATCTTGGGATAATCCAATAATCTTTTTGTGATCTCAAGTTGATTTCGCAAAAGAAAGGGTTAGGTAGTTCTTAAGCTTTGTACAGACATAGGATTTTGGCCACAACCCACGACCACAATGGATACCCTTGGTGAACGGCAGTTTTGGCCAATTGTTGTATGTGTGTATGCTTTCTGTCGGGGGTCATTCGTTAATCCACCATGGATTATCCGCCACTGGTTGCATTGGCAATTACAGTCTATCGACCAAAATATCAGCCGTGGTGGTGGAATGGGCAACACAGTGGCTTAGTAGTTAGCACTGATGCCATGCAGCACTGAACTCCTGAGTTTGAACAGATCTGTTCTCCCTCCATAGGTTGTATGTGTCAAATAAATGTCCTTAGATTGGCAGGGCCTGATGGGAATACCATATGTGTCTGAAGAAGTTGCTTTTCACCGAAATGTTACATGGCATTTGCTGACCTGCATTGATAAACACCAGTTGCAATTAAAGGATAACTCTATTGCTTCAATGCCTTTTTTAAAATTGCTTTAGAAAGAGTAAAGGTATGCAGCCCTCCCCATACATTTTTTTCTGATTTCGAGCCTCTCTCTACCTTCAATTAGCCTTCAATTAGCCATGCTGTGAAGGGGGTGTGACAATTCTGTCTGCCTCTAACTGTCACTCAAAGCTAGCATGCAAGAAAACAGGACTTCAGAGCTGCAAGGCATCAGTGATACCCACTGAGCCACCGTGCTGTACCCCACTTGCATTGATTCAAGTGGGGTACTGTTTTATTTAGGACACGTGGAAGAACAATATTTAGAGAGCTTTTTTATTTGTTTTGGGGGGTTGGTCAAGATTTCTTAGTTTAAATCTTCTTTTCTTTTTCCCGAAAATCTGCCAAAACTGCATATTTCTAAAAAGAACTGTATGCAGACTTCAGCATGTATATATGAAATAATTATACCATTTGTAACTGAAGGTGTGTAAGTTCTAAAGATATATAGTTTGTGGGGGCATTTCTGAGTTTGAAGGGTGTTTATTTTGAAAAGCAGCTATGGAATATGCTACAGACCAAACACTGTTGCAAATATCGTATACACCTTTTTGCCCTCCCCATTAAAGTATTTGCAACACATCTCTACTGTGAACTACCAAACACAAACTTCTTTCAGATTTACTTACAGATGCATCAGTAACTGTCCCATTATTTGATCTTAGTTATTAGGCTGACACTACAAGGAGGAAAACATTTACTTCCTTTATCAAAGCCTCTGAGTTGCAGTAAAACAAATACAATCCCTAATAAAATGTAACTGAATGTGACACCTAGGGGCAAGGAGCAGCTGTCAATGACAGTTCCTGGAAAGGAGGATAAAGCAGTTGACACTAAACTGATGGATGGATTGCACTAACTCTTAACCAGCGTTCAGTAATCATAGTGCATGCAATCACATTTTATACTTGGCATAAAATCCTTTCTCCTACAATTAGTCTATACTTTTAAACCCCATCTTTTTCTCTCTCTCTTCTTTCATTGTATTTCACCTGGCACATGGCTTCTCTAATATGGCAGGCAGGACTGTTCATCATATTCCAATTTAAAAGTCTAGGACCAACACAATCCCTAGGATATTCCCAACACTGGGCAGTCTACCAACATTATCTCAACCAACCCTATGGCCAACACAAAATATGTTTTTAGATGAAATGTCCCTTTCAGAAGTCCATAGGCAGAGTAACATATTTCTATGAAAATGGGGTGCATTTCTCCAAACTGGAAATAATTTACTTTTCATAAATGGCAAATGAAGTTATTCCTTTTGTATTCTGAACATGAGGAGGTTAGGTTGTCTCTTTATAAATATTCTCCCAGCATTGAAGATCAAATGCCCTACAAAAAGTGTTCCTTGTCAAAACAGTGGAAAACCTATATTTATAATTGTATAATCATCTTTATGCAAGGATACACTTCCTTCCTGTGCTTAAGGCAAAAGAATGTGCGGCAGATGAAATACATCTTTGTTTCTTTCATTTCAATAATAACACAGAACTGCAGTCATGGATATATAATAATTCTAATTACAGGTATGCCATGGCATACATGGAGTTCAATGTTACACTTTAACAATAACTTCAAAGTGTTTTAATACAATTGACTGGGCATGAAAGAATGTATAGAAGAAAAATACAACAATGCCGGGATTGAATCAGAATTAAAAAGTAATACAAGAACTCCCGTTCTGATACAAAAACCCAATGGTTTAGAATTCTCCTTATTTATATTACATGAAATTTTGTAGTCTAACACCAAATTGTAAGACATGAATATAGAAATCTGCACTGGTTTTCTTTGGTTACAAAACTGTACAACTAATGTACAATTTTGCAGCTGGTTGGGAATAATAATAACTCTTAATTCTGTAAACTTCTGACATGGGACTTACATACTGCACAATCATCCAAAGACAACCACAACTGTGCTTAGGGAAACGTTCGGTGTAAAGTACAGAATATATTGGGAAAGAAGAACAAGATCCTCTGTGTAATGTAAGGATCCTATGGTAAGTAGAAGGAGTGGTCCTTTTGCAAAATGATGGTTTCCATCATTGGTAAGGACATTGGAAGGTAAGCTGTAAGGAACAGTGAGTGGTTCATTGGTAAAAACAAGGATATAGAGCTTTTAAATATAGGTTGGAAAGAGGTTGATTGGAAATACAAGTATTTAAATAAAGTAGTTCCAATAAAAATTATAAATAAAATGATCAATGATGCTAACATTGTCTAGTAAAGTAGAGAAGCATTGCATGCTTTAATAGATATATTACTTATTATTACTGATTATTAACTAGCAAAAGTTTTTGAATTATTTACTTTTTCTTATCCAAAGTACTGCCCTTATTTATGTCTAGGTCTAGACATCTGTAATGTGAACTGTGGTTTTAACACTACCAACTGTAGCTAACCCATAAAGGTACAGTAGCTACCCATAAAACACAGCTGTATAAATCACAAAAAAAACTTGATGAGACAAGCAATGCTGAAACTTCATACTGTCTGTGCTGTCTTAAAGAAAGCAGTACAAAGAGTAAAAAGAAAAGTGTCCCAAAAAAGTAAGGCTTAATTCTCATGACACGGGGCTTATTAAATATTAAATTTTAAAAAATTGTTCACACTTTGGTTACCTGCCCCCAATCCCAATTGATATTTATTTAGAACTTTAATAGATGTTTTTGTTGTTTTGTTTTTTTTTTTTTACCAGATATTTAAGCATAATTATTGCCTCCATTCTAAGTAAGTTGGTTCATCCCTCCATGCAATTAATCAAGAATGACTTCTGACATCACAAAAAAAGAATTGACTGTCTTTCCCCCTGCTGCTCCCACTGCACATGCTTAAGCTTATATTTATAAAAAAGCTCATTGAACAGAGGGAGGAAGCAGACACCAGAAAGTAATAGAATGTAGCAATACATATCTGGTTACAAATGCATGTACTAAATGGGGAAAAATAGCAGTTGAGGTTATGGGTAGATAATTGAAAGTCATGTTTTCTTATTTTTTCTTTATTCTTTGTTTTTCTTTGTAAGCTTATAAAAAACTCTTTAAGCAGAGGGAGGAGGAAGTTACCTTTGCCAGAAAGGAACTGAATTTCTTAAATATCTGGTTACAAATACATGTAATAAACTACCATATATACTCAAGTATGAGCCGAGGTACCTATTTTTACCTGAAAAATTAGGAAAAATGTATTGACTCGAGTATAAGCTGAGGATAGAAATTATTACCACAATTGCCTTCTGATTTAGTATTGTTTTGAAGCTTAAGTTTCCCTATAAATGCACAGCAGTATTCCCATACAGATGTTGTCAAGTCCTTACCGGCATCAATGTAGCTCACAGACTCCGTATTCAATCTGGCTGCTGCACGCTGTGCAAGTACTGTTGATATGCCAGCTGATGTCACTACTCAGCGCTGGGCAGTGAGACAGGCGTCGAGTAGGGATGCCAGCCGGCATTGAATACAGAGTCTGTGAGCTACATTGATGCCGGTAAGGACTTGACTTGAGTAAAGGCGACATTAGGTTTTCAGGTTTATTTTAAAACCTGAAAACCTTGGCTTATACTTGAGTATATACAGTAATAAAAATAGCAGATGGGGCTTGCACCAATACCAGCCATCTTTCTATAAGTTTGGTTTGCAAAGTGTGCAGCTGTACTAAGGATAGCTCAATACAGTTTTTTTCTAACTGCCTATTTACAACAGAATGAATAGTTTGGGATGCATAGTGTTGATGAGCCACCCAATGTCAGATGTAACTACGTGACACAAAAGACTAGTAATGTTGGGTGTGGAGATGAGGAAGAAAGAATGAGATGGGAGAAGGAGTTTTTAAGAGATATAAAGGGAAGAACAAAATTGTTTGTTTCCAGCTATCCTATTTAAACACATTTGCAGTTTTAAGACGCAAATATGTGATTTGCCATTGTCACTGATCTGCTGGATTTGTCCACCCACAGCACACATCCGATTGGCTACACACATGCAATCACACATATGCATGAGCCTTTAGATAAGTGTAGGAGAATTGCTAAGAAATATTAGAAAATGGACCCTCTGGGCACCATGGATATCAGCAACTTATTGAATAGAAAAATGTGCTGCCAAACGATGTGAGGCCGATAAGGTGCTAGAGGTGCTAGACATATGGTAGAATGAGTTGTAATGACTAGGTGGTTTTGGTACATATGGTGCCAATGAAAACAGTTACAAGAGAAGGTAAGGTACTTTAAAATAATGTCCTAAAGCTTATAGAGATTAACGTGTGTCTAATATGTGGTGTTCTGCATTGTACCCATTTCTACCTAATCTTTTT
Source organism: Hymenochirus boettgeri (assembly GCA_019447015.1). Lineage (NCBI taxonomy): Eukaryota > Metazoa > Chordata > Amphibia > Anura > Pipidae > Hymenochirus > Hymenochirus boettgeri. The sequence continues at coordinate 83,552,239 of CM033472.1, read as the reverse complement.
ATCAATAATTTAGAAATGTGTATTAAAAACAAGATTATTGATCCTGATACAAAACTACCTAGGGCTTTAAAGGAGAACTAAACTTACATTTTTAAAATTCTAATGTGTAAGCTCAGACAGACACTTACACAGAGACAGACAAAAGCACAGACACAAGCACAGACAAGTGGATTAAGCCTAGTTTGGACCCCAGACTGTAGCACAGACACAGGTACCTTATATGTGCCGCGCATAGCGATTTGTATGTTACAACCTTTCTCTGCCTACACGGCCATTGAGTACTTAAAGACATATATAGGTAGACAGATAGATAAGATTGAGACACAAATAAATAGAGACAGACAGACCAATCAGTAGATCACAGTAGATATACTTGTCACACAGACAGACAGACACACACACACACACACACTAATAAGTAGATCACACAGTAGATATACTTGTCACACACACAAAGATACACGCACAGACACATCTAGAGAGACAGACACACGGACAGACAATCATACAGTGACAGACATACAGACAGACACACAGGCAGACACACAGGCAGACAAACATACAGACACACAGACACACACACACAAACAGACATGCACACAGACAGACGCAGAGACAGACACGCACACAGGCAGACACACAGACAGACACACACGCACAGACAGACACTCACAATCATACAGTGACAGACATACAGACAGACACAAAGGCAGACAAACATACACACAAACAGACAGACACACACAGACAGACACGCACAGACAGACACACAGACCGACACACAGACAGACACACACGCAGAGACAGACACACACAAAGACACGCACACAGACAGATACACAGACAGACAAACATACACACACACAGACAGACACATACAGACACTCACACAGAGACAGACACTCACACAGACACGCGCACAGACAGACAGACACACACACATACAGACACTCACACACAGAAACACGAACAGACACACTATTACAGACAAACACAGAGAGACACTCACACAGACAGAAAGACAGACACACACACAGACACACTGTTGTCACGCTGGTCACTATATGTATACATGTTCCTTCTCCCAGGGTTAGCACATGGTCAGCCAGATACCTGTAAAACTCCTTTTCCTGTGGGCCTGGCTATCTGTGCAGCCATTAGAGAATTGGCACCTGCTGATTGAAGTACCAGGAAGTACTGCAAACAGTGAGCACATTGTGATGGATTTAAGCAGTGCGTACAGCATCCTATGATCTGGGAATCGACTGTAGTCAACTGTAAGTTATGCCCCAGGGGTCCCCTAAGGTCCTTGGGACCTGAGCAATTGCCCAGTTTGTCCTGAGTGGCGGATTTTAATACTTGCTTTACATTAACCAATCAGATTTCTGGAAAGTTTACTATATCTTCCTTTAAAATATCATTCTAGTGGATTTAAATATAAGATCTTAAACCGGCACTCATAAAACTCATAAAACTGGTAATCAAAGTAATTTTTCTTGAGACGTATGCTTGGTAAACAAATAAGTTACCTGGTGTAGTTTTTATGTTGTTGCTATAGCGGTGTATTTATAATGGCGAGCGCTATTGCCGTTATATGTATTGCGGGCGCGATGTCCTGCGGTAATTTTAAGTCCCTTTGCAGCGATACTGCACTTAGCGCAATGCGCTAAGTACAATATCGCCGCGAAGGGACTTGAAATCCCTTCCCGGCGCTAAGGGGGCGGGGCATACGCCCACCCCGCCCTCGACCCCCTGCAGCGGCGGCGACCACTCGCTGCCGCCGCTTCCCAGCGGTTTTACATGCTTTACATTAACCATTCAGATTTCTGGAAAGTTCTGAAATCTGATTGGTTAATGTAAAGCATGTAAACCAAGCATTAAAAAATTGACCAACCAGAAATGGATAGGGTTTTCTGCAAACCTATATAAAGAGGTGCACTCCGCTGCGTAACTCAGATGCCATCGCATCGCGGGCGCAGGGGTACCTCTCGGGGGTCGGCGGCCTCAGCGGAGTTGGTGTCGCCGGGACTGGAAGAAAGAAGACACCGCCCAAGGGCTCTTTTAAGAGCCGCACACTGGGTCAACCCCGCCAGGCACTTGTCAGTGCCGCAAGGGCCCTTATAAGGCTGGGGAGGGGGGTCCCGGTTCGAGCTGCGGGACCCCTTAAGCCCCAAAAGGCTCTTCTCAGGGCCCCACTGGAGAGTGCCTCCACCTCTCCCAGTGGGCACTTCCCTTCCTCTCCCTGCCAGCGGCGGGGCAGGGGGCTTGGAGGGGCTGCTGGGGAGGGGGTGTGCGGCGGGTGGTCGCGACCACCCACTGCGGCCCCTTCTCGGTAGCCCCTCCTAGCCTCCTGTTCCGAGATTGCCGCGAGCCTCCCTAGCCTCCCTGCCCATCCCCACCGCAGGGAGGCTAGTATCGGCTGCTTTCGCTACCTTCAAGGTGGCGAAGCAAAATAGCCGATACTAGCAGTACGAAACAGTTACCGCCACTTTATAAATAGAAGCGGCGGTAACAGGTAAGTATCGGTGTGAAGGGTTAACACCTCGTTAACTTTTCGAGGCCATTTTCGGACATTCATAAATCGCGTTAAATGCGATTTATGCGGAAATGTCAGGGAAAACGGCCGCGAAAACTTAACGAAGCTTTATAAATATGCCCCATAGACTTGTGGGAATTCAAAGTTATATTGCCCTTTACAGTACCTAACAGCCTTTTAATTATGGCATAGGTGCAATACTTAAAAGGCATGTTCATCCTTAAAATAAAAAAACTGGTCAATTGTCAGTTACCTGCCCCCAATCCTATCTGATATATTTTGCACTTTATTACCTGCATTACTAACCAGATATTTAAGGATTATTAGTTTCCCCATTCTGGCCCCTCCCTCGATTCAGTCAATCAAGGCTGTTTTACCTGCTGCAGATACTCTTGCCAGAAAGGAAAAGAAATTATTAAGTATCTGGTTACAAATGCATGTACTAAACTGGTGAAAATATCAGTTTTTTGTTTTAAGGGTGAACATGCCCTTTAAAGTGTATGCATACTGAAAAATTTACTTAACTCAACTTAATCTATAAATAAATACATGTAAGTAGCACTTACTCTGAGGTGTGTGTGTTGCTGCCTGTTTTGCTCAGGCTCTGACCACTGACCTGACTATTTTCCAACATACCAACTCGCAAAACTGCATACAGCACACAGCACACCAACTGTCAAACCATTCCAGCTACAGCAAAACTGCTTACAGAAATGCTAAAATGTAAGATGTTTCAGATTGGATATTTAATGAAATAGGGGGCAAATAAAAAAAAAAAAAAAAACATTAAAAAGTGATAGTAAAACAATAAAAAAAGAAAAAATGTGTCTTTTTAAAAAAAGATAAAGGCAAAACTCTCATGACATTGGGCTTATTAATGCCCTTACCCCTCGCTTAAGACTACCACGCTTAAGACTACCATGAAACCATTTAACAAAGTTTTTTGGACAATAAAAGGGTTTTTATCAAACCAAGCATAGCATTTAATGACTGAGTACAGCATCAATTTAACATTTCAGGAATTAGTTAAAACTTCCCACAGAAAATGAAATAATAATAATTTCCCCTCTAATCCTTTCAAGATGATTCCTTCTTCACGGTTACTCATTAAATACAACTCATTTGATAATATTTACATGAAAAAAAAAAGTTTCCAAGGAGGTAAATGAGCCATTTCCTTTAATAATTTCTAAATGGCCAATTGCCATGTATATACTTTATGTAAAGAGGACATTTCCCATTGAGAATAACAATTCAGCATACAACCTAACATGAAATAGTCATACTTCTGAGAAACTTCTATGATATTTATGCTATCATTTATTTTAAAGGAAAACTTGACTGATTGTAAAAATTATGCTCTCAATTTAGCTAAAATCTAATTTATTACTGGTTAAATAAATGCTGTGTTGTGAACTTTTGAAGCTAAACAATAATGGTTATGAAAAGGGTCATGGAATACTAAAGGTTATTACTTTCTGGGCAGTTATATTTATTATATAAAAATAAGGCTATTCTATACCACAATTGGGAGAATACAGTATTTTTTCTCTTTTTGAGCTCTACCTGATGCATAGTAATCCTGCCCCCTATTCAGTAGCAAAACCAGCAAATATATGATGGGGCTCCTATCTGTGCTTCTTCCACAGAGGTTTTCTTGTAGGAGGCTATATCTGTCATATCTGCCCCCTCCCCTTGCGGTTGCTCCCTCGGCTCCCTTAGTAGTTACACCCTTGCCCCCATTAACTGAGAGATATATCTGTTGTATTCAATTAGATCAACTGGACTTGAAGTTTAGTTCTTGAAGACTTTTCGCTAGTCATCCGACTGGCTTTCTCAATTCAGAATGACTTGAACAAGAATCTGTGGCAATTATGTACCCTGGAAAATCCCAATTAGCATATCACAGCAGGTGTTAAGGGCGTGATTGCATAGTGGCTAAGAGGTGTTATAGGAACGCCCAGGGTAAGGTGTCAAAACAGCATTGTACATGGCAGACAGTTGGTGTCGAACCCCCCCCCCCCACCTCAGTTTAGGCTGGTTCTTTATTTTCACATAAATGGCCTCCTTAACACCTCTCTTGAACCAGTCACGTTCCTTTGCCAATATGTTAACATTACAATCTTCAATCTCCTGACCCGAGGAATTGGCTCTTCTGTGCTGGGCCATACATTGATGCAGTTGGATGTTTGGTCTCCCCCACATACAAATCAGAGCATTCTTCACTGCACTGCACTGTGTACATGATATCGCTTTTCTTGTGTTTCGGTATTGGGTCTTTTGGATGTAACAATTGCTGCCTCAGTGTGTTGTTCAGTTTAAAGCAGACAGTGTTTTTTGAAAATTCTTCCTTATTTCTCAGAGACCCCTGCTACATATGGGATGACCCTATTCTTTCTCCTGTCTGCTTTTCCTCACTTGTTGGTTTTGTGTTTTTATTTCCTTCTACTTTCTTTTGACAAAGGCCCAGTCTGGATATCCACAAGTTTTAAGGGCTCCTACTTCAATTACAGACATGGTCTATGGGAATTTACATTGCACTCATGTTCATGACACAGTGCAGTGAAGAACACTCTGATTTGTATGTGTGGGAGACAAAACAGCAGCCGCACCAACGTATTAAAGAAACCAAGCCTAAATAGAGGTGGGTTCGACACCAACTGTCTGCCATGTACAATGCTGTTTTGACACCTTACCCTGGGCGTTCCTATAACACCTCTTAGCCACTATCCAATCACGCCCTTAACACCTGGCTGTGATATGCTAATTGGGATTTTCCAGGGTACATAATTGCCACATATTCTTCAGTCATTCTGAATTGAGAAAGCCAGTCGGATGACTAGCGAAACATCTTCAAGAACTAAACTTTAAGTACAGTTGATCTAATTGAATACAATAGATATACCATGACCTGGATGAATGGGAACCATCACAAATGACTGAGAGATAGACAGTATTAAGTAGTTACATAATTGCAGACACTTAACCTGACTTCATTAGTCATATACACTATTGCCAATATTTTACTTGACTATGCATAGGAGGTATAGGGGGATTGCACTTTATATATTTTACGATTTTTTTTAATCTACCCTTGCATTCACCTATGCCATTATTTATATGTATAATAAAGAATTTTTGTATTTTTCCCCCACAAACCAGACAGAGCTATTGATTTGTTTTGAATCTGTTCTTTATATGCATTATGTACACATTATGTACAGCACCTCACCTTGTTATACAGGGAAATAGTGTTTGTGTTGTTTCCTATAGAAAAACATGGTGGCCTACTAAACTGTCTGTATATCGCAATGTAATTACACTTTGCAATATACAGTAGTACATCACAGGATCACGGTCAGGTAAGCAGGGCAGTGTGTCAGGTTTTACACCCAGACACTACTAGGCACAACATTTCATCAAAATGCATATTGTATCAGGTGCCTTGCACAAAGTCTGAAATTTCTGGGATTTCACACCCACAAACTGAGTGCTAGACAAACACTAAATTGATAGTCTATCTGGTATTGTGTGTTTTACATCAAATCAAATTGCATCTCCCTATTTGAGTTATATACATTAATACACATCTTATCTCCCTTGCATTAGAACCATGGCCATGGGTATTTTTGGATCACCAGTTCCAGAGTGGAGTTCATTTGTTGTTGTTTTTAATAAAAGCGGATAAAAGTAATAGATTTATTGAATGTAAACAAGTTTCCAAGCTACTGTATATTCTCATGCAAAATGTAGTACAGGGAATAGAGCCCCATAAAGGGCCAAACCAAACCAATTGCTTGTGACATAGACAAACTAATTACGCTCTTGGCCATTGGAATCTGCCCTAGAACTTGTAGAAAATATGTATGGTCATCGTAATCATTTCTGAAGGTCAAATTAAAAATAATTTAAGTAGAAAAGTTGGGTATTGTTCAGAGTTGCTCCTGTATATACAGTATTTTCAGTCTCTTACCCCCTCAGTAATACGTTTTACAATAAATTTGGCCACGACACACAGGTATTTAAATGTAACCAATTTCCAAACCATAAAACAACTGTGTTTACTACCCTTCTTCACTGTAAAATATAACACTGCTATGTGCAATACCTTAATGTTTTACCAGGGGATTATTGTAATTAGCAGTTTAAGAAATAAGCTTCTTTATTATTTATTTTTGCTCACTTTAGGCTGTGTTTTTTGCTCTTTATGAGGTTTCCTATTAAAATCCACTATAATTAAATCAACTTTTATGTTTTATTGTTGCAAGGCAAGCCTCAGATTGCTAGTGGCTATCAGTCATAAAGAACTGCTTTGCATGCTATTTTTCTTGCTAACAAATGAGAGTTTGATATATGCTTTCCCTCAATATTGGTTCTGTTGTCATGAGTTTTTCTTGTTTTTAATGTTCATCAAAATGAGAAAGACACTTGCTTATGATTTATTGGATTACTGAGAACCGGTCATACTAAAGTAGCTCATATTCATTGCACACTACTAAACAAAATACCCAAAGATCATAAATTCTAGGAAAGAAGTTCTTTAATCTCTAATTAGGTTTTTTTGTTTGTTTATTTTTTAATTTTGCTTCATAGCTATTAGTATTAGATTAATATTGTAACTATGAAATATTATTTTTACATCCAGTCAATGCTTGCCTTGTAGAGCTTTTGACTATTAGATGCTGTAGAATGCAAATTGTGATAATCGATCTAGAAGAAAATCAACTTCTAGGGTTTTGCTGTAGCTTTACAGCCTGTAGCTTTGTAGGTTATGAATAAATGTTCCTGTATCTCACAAACATAAATGACCTACGTTTAAACCTACAAGAAGTTTTTTTTCTTTCTTTATAACCAACAAGGAGTAGTTTAGCAAAGAGGTAATGCTATGAATGCTGCCAGAATCATGCTCTATTGCCAAGGGGTTGCTATTAGAGAATAATAGGAGCTGCACTTCAAGAAGAGCTGTAAGACTGTAAGACTGGATCACATTTAAAGAAAACTCTTCCATGAAGAAATGAATACAGACAGGCCTAGGCCAATATGTTGACTACGCTGGATGTTTTCTTTGCAGCTCTGCTGAACTTAGATTGTAAGCTGTATGGGACCTCTTTCCTCATGTTACATGTTTCAAGCACTTGTATATTTCATGAGGCACATACTTATTTTTATATTTATGTATTTATTTATTGTCCCCCTTGTAGGGCTTTTGTATTCTAATATTGTACAGCGCTGTGTCCCCAAGTAGCGCTGTATAAATAAACATATACATACAATACAACTTTCTATGGCACACAGAAAAGTTCAAGCACTTTATTGTCATTGTGTAAAATAATGGATGCACTACAAATAAAGACTAGGGATCTCCAATTTTTAAAAACTCTCAGCATTCCCTTACAAACTCTCCAGAACAGCAAAAGGCAGTAAAGGAGTGCTTGGAATTAAACGTCTGGTTACCTGTAGGTTGTAGATCCCTAGTATAACTCTAGAGTTTAGACCCTCAACTTCCTTTTTTAACTTATTTACTCCTCTTTGCCAGTCTTGGTTATATGCTGTATTGTATAATGGGAATGAACAATGCACTGTATATTTTATATAAGTTCATACTATTGCTTTTGAGTATTTGCCACTTTTAATACAGTTTTAGCTGCAGCCAAATCTACTCTTTAAACACAAAGCAATTAAAAAAGCAGAAGACATCTAATTTTCTTGAATGCAAAAAAAATCAATCTTATTTTTACTGGAACACCCTCTATTTAGAACCTTTTGAACAGTCAAATAGAATGTAAAAACTTAATAAAATAATAAACTTGATGAGAATATAATAAACTTCAGGGGTATTTAAAGATCTTTAAAGGCTGCTTTCTAACCAGTCTATATATTATACAGAAACAGTAATGCACCTGCAGTGTGTGTGCTTTCAACATAATGAGCTGAGAGCGAATAAGGAAATCTCCCCGTTCCCCTGTATATCAATGTATGTGTTATTTTCTTATGTCTTTTGTTGTTCCTATATGTTTTTCTTTAAGCCATTTGTGGTGTGTGTAAACATAATGATCTGTTAGTATTCTAGGTAAAAATTGCTGTGTTAGTCCAATATATGTAGTAAAAAGTATAGTACTGTGATAATTTTAAGGATAGTTTATTTTAGTTGACAAGATTTCGAGGGATCTAACCTCTTCATCAGGTCATAGCAGTCCTGATTGAAACAAAGGTTTAATAGAAAGTTAAAAGCTGATTATATTAAGATAACAAACAACAAAATACATATAGAGAGATTTAATGAAAGTTCTTATCCTTAAAAATGGCGCTAATTTTGCCCCAACTAATCAAATGTTAGCTTTCAAATGTTAAATAAGATTTGATTGGTTTGGGCAAAATTAGCACCATTTTTAAGGATAAGAACTTTTATTAAATAGCCTCAAAATAGCCATCTGATTTGGATATTCATTATAGAGGTATTCCAGTAGTTTAAGCTCCACCAACTGAGATTTCATTGCCAGAAAATATCAGCATACTCACCGAATCTCTTCTTACGGTACAGCAATTATAAGATTTACTATAAAGTAGACTCAATTGTTAAGTAACGTAACATTGTGTTTATAACGCTAGGAAAGATGTTTGATTCTGTTTCTGGATACCATCTTCTCCACATGTTGTGTTTTGTTGCTCCCTTTTTGCAGTTTAAATCATTACAGAGGAGCAGAGCTCAACTGTGACATGTAGACTGAGCAATTGAGACAATAAAGTATGTTTTATTTGTATTGTTGGAAGTGGCCTGTGGCCCTCTATAAACTTTTGTCTTCAAATCACCTCATGTTCGGAGTGCAGGAACAGGACACAGCAGTAAGTGAGTAGTAAATTATACAGCTGAAGTACGGCAGTGCCAAGAATTTGTAATGTTAAAACTCATGGTAAACAGGATTCACTATTTGATTTTAGTTAACTTGGTTGGATGAATTAAACTACTAAAAAGGAGTAGTCTAAAATCCAGAAGTACAGAATAGCCTAACACCAAATACACCAAATAAAAGGCCAATTAGCTTATTCTGTGAAATCTGAGCAGAATCTTGATAGCAGTGCAGCTCAAAAATACTTATTTTCAGAATGTGACTTTTCTGACATATAGGTGGATAGATGGTCATTTTTAAATAAAGTTGAATATGTTCACATAGGATTTGTTTTGGTTTCTTTTTTATTTAACGAAACCGTGACATTTTGCAGAGTGTGTAGACTTTTTATATCCACTGTATCTACACATAGCCACAAATATTTGTGGCTACATACACACACAAATATTTGCCATTGGGACACACTTTAAGAGAAAGTATTGTAAGCTCCATTTATAAACAGGAAAATTCAAAAGAAAGCTATTATGGTCTAAAATACATTGCCAACTTAAATGATAGGTTCACTCAAAAAGTGTATTACTGTATACATTTTCTCATTAATTAAAAAATGGGAGGTAAAGGAGCTACAGTATGTATTACCTCCCTTCTTCAATTAATTTAACAGTAAAAATAAAACTCAAACATCTTTTTTATTACTGCACATTAATAGCACAGGCAAACTTTTGCACCTCTTAGTACATAAGCCCATTTGTTTATTAGCTTAAAGGAGAGGTTTTGGCATATTTTGACATATTTTTGATTATATGCTATATTATTTGGGCCAATAAGAATGTGAAAAAATGGTTTTAGACCATAGTTGCTAAATTACTACATTCATGCCCAACCAATTTATTAAAGGTTAGTGTGACTTTTTCATGGGAATGGCATTGGTCATTCTTGTAACTTTTATGAATATCAGCCATGTGACATTTATGAGTGACACAACAAGTAGGATACTATATCAACAGGAGGAGAGTGCTAGCAGCTCTTCTTAAATTCCCCTGATATTTATTATGAATTATTCCACAAATTAAAAATTGCTTAACCAATGTTTTGCCAAGTTAACATAATTGTTGTTGTTGCTGGAGTGTTTGTGGATGACCCAAACAGATAGTATCTATACATAAATATTTTTCAGTTATTACCTAGGCTATCCAAACTAGTTATTTTTGTCTCAAGAGATTTAGTCACAGAAATATAAAAACATTGCTAAGCAATAATTGTATCCAATAACAAGAAAAATGTCTCTACTTAGTCATAAAGTACATTTTATTTTGGAAAATGCATTCATAAAACATCATAAGACCATGAACCATGGCAAGGAATTTTTCTGACTGAATCCATATGCTTTAAGTTATTCCTTTGAGAATTGTTTCTTCCATAATATGTTTATTTGTCTTTTTACAAAGGAAATTATTGTGGGAAATGATTCAAACAAGAAGTCTAATTATGTCAAAATAAAGGATTTCTTGATAAATTTATCAAACTTATACATACAGTATCAGTGTTTCAAAATGGCTGCCAACGATAAACATTGTTTATCATATCAGAAAATCTATATTTCAACATTCACTTCTGTGAGAAATATCGCTGATTGGCAGAAAGAAGATTTCTAGCTACAGCAGGAGTGGCTGCATAATTCCATACCCCTGTTTTCTGCGTGCCCTACCTTCTTGCTTGTATAATAAGAAGCAGCAAATAATATTCTGAAATGTATTCCTTAGAAATTATGCTTAAGCTATGTCATCAAGGGTCGCAAGTACATTATTCACTATGTATTTTTTTCAGCAATGAGTTTTGAATAGTAACATGACCAGCACCATGGGTTTATTTTGGAAGAAGGAATGTCAAAGATGGCACTGGGAACATGGCATGCAAAGTTCTCTTAAGTTTTTACGTTAACATTTCTGAAAGTAAATGGTCCCAAAGATCATTTCTTATTTCCAAACAAACCTCAATCCTATCAGATTCAGCAAGTTAAACAATGCGTCAGATGGCCATGCTATTCTTTGACCAAGTGGATGTTGGAGATCTGGAAATCTCGTAGGGGCAGGGATAAAAACGTGATTACATTGGAGGAGGAAGGCCAGCAAGATGGATAATTTTTCCTTTTGTTCTGGAATTAGGGAAGACTTTTCCCAATTTCTTATCCATCCCAGATTTTGAAGGGTTTGAATTGAAAAAGAGATGTTCTTTTTAAATCTTATTCTTAGCCAATCATCCAGATATGGAATAACACTGAGTGCTAGCTTTATTAAATGAGCTGCCACCACTATCATTATTTTTGTGAACAATCTGGGTGCTGAGGTAATCCCAAAAGGGAGTGCTGCAAATTGGAGATGTTCTATGCCTTTGTCTAAATGAATGGAAATTCTCAGATAACCTCAATGATGAGGGTGAATAGGTACATGCAAGCAGGCAGCCTTCAGGTCTATGGTGGCTGAAAAATCTCCTGGGAGAATTGTTTTGAATGCAGATTTGACAGATTCCATCTTGATATGTCTTAAATCTATGGTTAACCGAAATCCTCCTGTAGACTTTGGGGTTAGAAAGACTCTGCAATATACTCCCTTGAATCTTTCCTGAGAAGGAACAGGAAGTAGAACTGACTGAGATTTTCGGGGGGTTTTTGGTAGTAGGCTTGGAACTTTCGAGACCAAAAACTTGCGAGGGGGGATGCTGAACCCGGAAGTAGGAACTTCACTGAGACCTGTTACTCGGAGGTCTGAAGTAAGTAATCCAATTGTATCTAGACTGGTCTCAATAGATGAGTTGGCAAGGGAATCTTATCACCAGAGGGAATTATTTTATTCCACTCTGCAGCCGGTCCTCCTCCTAAGTGATCAGACACCACTAGAACAGAACAGAGCATTCATCAAAAATGAACAAGCTAGGTGGTTTTTCAGAAATCACACATACATCGGGGGAACATTGGAGGAACATCAGGTATATGGCGAACTATCATCTCATTCACGGCAATTTTTGTAAACAGCTTTACAATCCCTATAAAACAACATTGCGGTAGTTTACAACCGCATGGTATTCTACAACCGGACGTTAGTAAATTATGGAACGTTCATCATAAATGTATGATCACGACCATACATTTACACCCGCCTTCGTAACTAACCGATAATGTGTGGTATCGCTACTATGTGATACTGCACATATATAAATGTAGCCCTAGGCCTTTTACAGGACAGATTAGACAGTAGAGCATGTGACTCAGCAGGCTTGGCCAGACATTGCACATACACAGTTATTTAATCCAGTACTTTAGGGGCTTACAATTACAAAAATGCAATTTACTTGGGTGGTATTTTACAATTTATTTGAGTTTTGGGGTGTAAAAATAAATCTTTATAAAGTAAATTCTGCCTAAGTTTTCATCTATATTTATAAAGCTGTAAAAAAAAAAATTGGGGCATAATTACTCATCACCAAGTCAGAGGTAAAATAAATGCAATTTTGTTACTTTTGTGGCCTCTAAATATGGATTTAATTGAATGAAGGTGTCATTTCTATTAATGTTAAAAATGGCCAAAGGGTGTTTAATATTAAATTAAATGCATATTTACTGGTATTATAACTACAGTAATGTGTTTGGGGTGTTTTACAGTCATTAACTACAGTACTTAACATTACCCCCGCTATGTTAACTAATTTACAGAAATGTGCTCTATTAAATCCATTCTGACTTCATTTGTAAGTTTTTTTTCTTTTAAATTATGGAATGCGGTTAATTTGCGCCTTAAAAATTTGTCTTGAATTTTACTGTAAAGGCAAAAATTATTTAACTATAATTATAACTATGGCCCATAGTCCTCTCAAAATGTAAGTTAACCATCTCTTTCTTTGTGTTAAGGCACTTGTCCTGAAATTCTTCCTGTGTATAAAGGACTTGCCATAAGACAATACAGATCTGCCGTTTAAGGCGGTATCCGGAAAGGCGATTTCTGCAAAACTGATTGAATGTTGTGGAATCGGTCACAGGTAAGCTCAAATGTATGGGCAACTTTACACAAATGTGTAAGTATCTATTGTCAAAAAACAGCCCTTTAACCCATTTCTAATTACGTTATGGGCCAGGTACACAATAGCAACACGAGGAATAGCTTGCAGTGGCAGCATGATCAGTAGTGAATTGGTTAGCGTGATTTTAACCCAACTTCGTTCAGCTGGAGGATTAATTATGAAATGCAAATTGATGCAGTAAGGATTAATTAAAATTTTGGACTACATAGCACAAAATAGAACACCTAATAAAACAGGGTATACAATCCCCACCACAGCTTACCTAAAGCACTCCCACAATACCAAAACTGCCGCAAGATTATTAATGAAACACGGTAATCCAGTCAGGTATGTAACAATGGGATGAAATACTACATTACTTTCCACATAGCGACACACTGGCGCACACCGGAAAGAAAGCACACACAAAGGGGCATATTTATAAGCAGTCGCTATTATCGCCATTTCGCTATCACAGCACATTGCAATGACAAAGAGCGATATTTTCGCTGTACTTATAAAAATGCTCGTTTTCGCTCTCGCTTTTGCTGAAAAGTATCGCTGTGGCGATGTGTGATGGTAATTTTGCCAATATTCACTGTGTAAAGTCTGGTATCGCAGCGAGAAGAGAAATTGCTCTCTAGTGTCGCCCATTACCAGACCGGAGAAGGTGAAGTCTCAGAGCTATTTTTGTTATTTTTTTATTTAAAGCTATTTGTAAATAGGTGAAATTTCACCTTTTTGCCCCTTTTCTCCCTTTTGTTGCATTTTTTTCAGTTTTACCAGAATTGTCCCCAAGCATCATTACTTACAGGAATGTTCCATTAACATGACTATTTCTTACACAGCACTGGTATGTTCCCATATTAATGGAACTGGTTTGGTAATTAGCTGCAGTTTGCTGAAAATAAGCAATGCTAAAAAATTTGCCCTATTAATAAAACTTATTAATTTTACACTATTAAGCATATCTTTTGTTGAAAAAAACATCACATGTGTAAAGGTGGCCATGCATATATCCGATTTTACGGATATATGCATATATCCGACCGAGCGATCCCTCGGCATTAGACCAATCCTGCCAGAACCGCCTTTCCATTTCTTCTATGCGACCGGCATGCGATCACATGTCGGTCGCATCGGTCTAATGCCGTGGGAGTGCTCGGTCAGGTAAGTAAAATCGGATATATGTATGGCCACCTTTAGGCTATTTTTAAATAACAAAGATAGGTGTTCAGTGTGTATTAACCAATTTGATACTACTTTGAAAATCTACAAGGGAGTATTACCAATTTACCATCATATGTGCTGAATTTAAATTTTTGCCATATTTTCAGCATTATTAGTGCTACTTTTTGCTACATAATTTTCGCCTTTGATGTTAGTATAGTATAGTATAGTATTTGAGGTTGAATAAAGACATACGTCCATCCAGTTCAACCCAACTGTTGATCCAGAGGAAGGCAAAAATCCCCACCAAATTTATGAAGGGGAAAAAATTCCTTCCTGAAAAGTTGAAAGTTTTAAAACATTTTGGTGAAGTCTGGTGGTTTTCGCCACCTCAGACTTGATGGATTTGAATGGCTGAAAAAATAAACCCTTCTCGCCATTTTATAAATATGCAAGATCGGTTATCGCAGCGATGTATGGCAAAAAGCATAAAGTATCGGTAATGACTTCTCCACTAGTTATCACTGCTTTAAAAATTGAGAAAAGCCCAAATTTGGTAAAAATGCGATAACGTAGGCAAAAAGTTTAGAAACCTTTATAAATATGCCCCCAAGTCTTCAAATCAAGCAGGTGAACACAATTTTACTGTATAACTTAAACATGTTCAGGACTCACTGGATATGTTTTAGGGAGTCCTGGATATGTTTTGGTTATACAGTAAAATTTTGTTCACCTGTTTGATTTGAAGACTTGGTGTGTGCTTTCTTTCCGGCGTGCTCCAGTGCCTCACTTTATGGAAAGTTTGTATATTGTATCGTGTGGAACGACGGGTCTGGGGCGGCTCCACCTGGACCATTTATTGGAAATGGTGAGCTTGTGAATTTCCTATTGCACTATATATGTTTAAGTTGAATTTGATATACTCATATATAGTTAGTCTATTTTTAGCATCCAATTGGAGCAGAGCCTTCTTATAACAGAAGGTATCTTGCAGTCTCATGCATTTTAAATAGCATTGTTATAAGAAGGCTTTTTTATAACCATTTTTATGCTCTGTGGAGGGCTTTTTGCCCCTTTTGGCCCACCTCCCCTTAAGCTATATAGCTGCCTTTTTTATTTTGACATCTAATACAGATTGAAAAACAGATTTTAACATTTTTTTTAATACCAAACAGCTATGAAGAAATTTTAAATGTATGTTCCTCATACTATTTTGTACTGTTACAGCCAGTAATAGCAGTAAGTAAATTCAAGGCGCAAAATCTAAATGAACTCCCTGGCCCTCTCCATACCTCCTGTAGGTGGGGTGTTGCACTAGGAGATATCAGGTTGCAGATACAGAAGTTTCTCAGTCTAGCTGTAGGGAATCTAAAAAGACTATGGTAAAGTCCAAGAAGCAAAGAGCAAAAAAAGTCATATCTGGTAGACAAGCAGATGAAGTTGTGTAATAGACAAAAGGACAAATGGAAACAATCATTATGTACAATTGATATGTTGAATAGAGTTGAATCTCAATGGAATTACTGGAAATAAAAGTCTCCTATGGGACCGCATGATCGGACGCTTTCACTTTCTCACTTTCACCTATATTATTCGTTCGCAGCGAATAACATAGGCTGGTGTGTACCCAGTTTATCATGCGGCTGCTGGGTGATTAATGAAATAATCCTGTGAGTGCTAGGGGTCAGCTCCCATAATCCACTTTAGCTGGGTAAAACTGAGCTAAATGTATTCAGTACGCTTTACATGTTCCGTAGTGCTCAACAGATCAAAATAAGGAAGCTGCCGCCTTGCTTCCTAGAAACTCAGACAATCACTTAACAGCATAGAAGCCTGCCTCAATTAGTCATGGATTATGTTTTTTAAAAAGATGTCAGTAAAATCAGATGACCATCTAAAAGTCTGGAATGCTGTCAGCAATGCATGATAAATGGAAAGTAGATTGGATGGTACCAAGCAGCTTTCAAAGTCTTATCAGGGAATTCCATATTGGTGAGGAGACTGCATTACAGTGAATAATGTGGTCAGGGGCATTGCAATATTTGCACATGCTCACATAGCTCTTTGAAGACTATATGGCCTGTGAATACTGGCAACAACATGGAAACCTTAGTTATAGAATTTATTTCTCACATGTACTGTCCGTAAATGTAACTTACTGTACTAGAGCAAAATGTTAACATGCATAGGTGTTTTGGGGAGTAGAGCTTTAACATTTGGATTTTAAAAAATTAAGTTTAGTTTTCCTTTAATTATTTTTGTTGAATATTTTGCGAACATACTGTATTTCTTTTACAGCTTCCAAAAATCCTTGCAATCTGCAAAGACATAATATTAAAAGACATTACAATACATCTTAATGCCACTTGCCTTGTAATTTTAAGTGGGGTCATTTTCTGTAAGGGGTAAGAGGTCACCAGAAACCATACAACAGGCTGGTGGATTTTTTTTGTTGGTGGATTTATGAAATTTACTTATGGGTACTAGGGGGTCAGCTCCCATTACCCATTTGTTTTGGTGAAAGTGGTCCCTGCTCTATCTTGCTGTGCTAAGGGAAGGGGGGGAGGGAGGAAGTGTCTGAACTGCCTAATGCATTTTTTAAGGAAACACTTGCATTATACAAATGGATTCATCATTTTAATCAACAGTTTTAGGATTTTTTTTTTTAAAGGGTATGTCCACCCTTGAAATAATTTTTTTATATGTCATTCCCCCTGTTTCCCCAGCCCCAACCGCTCTATATATTTAATTAGAAAATGCCCCAAACTTTACGTACCTCCCCTCTTTCCTCTGCCGTGCGAGAAAATGCAAGCAGAGGGGCGGGACCGCCAGTCGCGTCTGTGATTGGCTGAGCAGCAGCCAATCACGGACGCGGCTGCCGGGAGTTCATTGCGGCGGAGGAAAGAGGGGAGGTAAGTAAAGTTTGGGGCACTTTCAAATAAAATAAATAGAGCGGCTGGGGCTGGGGGGACAGGGGGAATATAATATGTAAAGGGATTAACACTAGGGGGAGGGAATCCTAATCGGGAGGGAGAGGGAGGGAGAGAGAGGGGGAGGGAGGGGGAGAAGGGCTGCAGTACGCATGCCAAACTTCTCCCGGAGGCCAGGTAGGAGGCAGAGTCCTATATGGACGCTGCTATCCTCCTGGTGGGCAGTTTTGGGGACTTTGGGGGGGACTACAGGAGAACCATTTGGAGCTGGGATGTGAGGTAAGTATTAAACTACACTACATGATGGGGCCAGTAGTGGGGGGGGGATTATAGTTTTGGGGGTGGACATGCCCTTTAATCTAAAGGTTTCTTTTATGATATTGCATGAATCAAACTACTATGTATACTATGATAATCACCCTGCACTCCTGTCCTTTTCACTGGTTGTTTTCGCCTGATCATAAATCTGAACAAGTGCACTCTTGCTCAAAGAAGGCAATCTGGTCAGCAGGAGTCATTCATTGGCTGGGAAATCATCCGTAAGAGGAGGACCAGCAAAGAGGAAAGCAAAGCATAGTGCTGGCTGAATATCTGAATTCAGAAACACTGAGGATGTCAGTGTTTTTAGAGGTGGGGAAAGGTAAAATAAAAATGTGTGAGGGTTGGATATGCCCTTTAAGCTCAAAAATCATATATAATTAATATCCCAATACAGCACATACATTCCTGCTAATTATAACCATTTGAAAGATCAACATACATTCAAACAGATGTCAAGCCATTCTCTAAAGAGCTGCCAGGAAAACCTGGAAATTACCCAGAATCCTCCTATTTTAAAAGATTTATATGTCTTTTCTTAATAAATCAGTAGATTTCATTGTTTGTGTTATCAGCAATCTTGGGTCTTCATGGTGCGTTGCAAATGCCACACCTCATCCATAGGCAACGTCTTTTAAATAAAATTAGGAAAGTGTCTGGACCTATAAATCCTAAACCAACCAACAAACATACTGAAAGACACTAACTTTTGTTTGCTGCCATTGAAAAGTTCTGGTAGCCAGTGCAAAAAGAGAACAATAAAATGCAAGAGCACAATCTCATACTACACACTAAACAAAGAATTCTAGTGCCCTCATCAGTTATGAATAGCTAATTCATTTCAAACCTAAACAAACACACAAACACAGAGAAAGTACACATTCAAAAACAATCACTATTGTCCCTTAAGATTACATTGGATTCAAGCCACACATAAAAATCTCAACTTCTAATTTGAACAATAATGGATGGTGCCTTAACAAACGGGTAATTTGCCAAATACAAGTTATGGAAGAGAATGTAACAATTTCCTGAGCCCTCTTCTGAAAACATATTTTAATTTAAAATATAAAAGAATGTTCGCTTTGAGTTTAAAGTGATATTCAAAAGTCAGACCAAATGGAAACAAACATTGTTTCCTCTGTATTCTAGATTAATAGCTATCCTTGAACTTTGTTCAATGCATATTTCTAACAATAAACATTTAGACTTTAAGACATTTTTCAACTGCGTGAAGAGTATTTAGTGAGATTTTTTTGTACAGAAGAACTATAATTAATTTGATTCTAAACTTATTTACCTTAAACTTTAACGATAACAACACATCAAAGAAAGTGTTTAGGCACACATACATTTTCTTTATGTATAGCACAGAAACTGTGTATAAAAATGTATCCCATGTATTCTATAGGATGACCCTCCGTGTGAAGCAAGCAAGATTTTTCACTTCAACTCATCCAGCCCTATCCATAACTGCTGGTTATGGGCATGAGCTTCATCCAGGGAGAAAGAGAAGCACTTTCTGTCCTCTCTGTTCTTAGAGGGAGATGATAAAGACATGAATGGACTTCCTAAAAATTTAAATGATCTCATACAATGGACTATATGTACAGGGCATGTTGACAGACAAGTATAAGGACCACAATATGTCTGAAATGTGTAAGTGTGTTACAATAAAGTTTTACTTATGGTTTTAACTGCATGAGATGAGTAGTTGGTCCATATTCTTTGAATCATGGTACGTGCAAGCTTCTGTTGGTAGAAACTTGTGACGGACTTGTGGCTCCAGCATCTGGGCCAACCAGACACCGGGGTAAGTGGATTTGCCACTAACACTGATAAGATATTGTTTGCAAATTGTGTTTAACAATATGCGAAGGGTTCAGGGCATTTGCACCCAAACCACCTACAAAGAAGAGCTCGCCTTATTTTGCTCAGTATTTAAGTTGACGGCGAAGTGATACTTCATTTAAATCAGCCTTTTCTGGGCTATAAAGTGATTATTTCCTTAAACTAATTTTAAAACAGAAGTGAAAATAATATATAAGTGAACCTTGCTTCTTATGCCTATTTAAGAAAAAACCCGGCTTTGCCCTTGAATGAGGAAGTTGCAGAATCCTAACTGAGAGTCATATGTAAAGAAATAAAATAACTTGCATATTGCCATTAAGTTGTATTACTTCCTTTCATGTTTTTAACATTCCAAACATTTTTTAGTTTAGAAATTGTATAGGTAGCTGAGAAATAGCTTGGGGAACATATACCAACTGTAAAATATTTTATATCAATATATACAGCACCCATACTTACCTGCCAAGATTTGAGCAATGTACAGATAACCACTTCAGCCAATCATTTTACAATCACTATTCAAGAGAATTGTCCATTATTTTCAAATATTAGATAAAGTTTAATGGAGGGGGATAGGAACTCCTCACATGAAAGTAATTCCAGGTCATGGTTTGTTAACAAAATTAAATTAATTTTATAGACTAGAGGGACTTTAAAGGTTCGTACACACATGCGATCGCGGGACCCGACGTGTGTACGAACCTTAACACTTTATAAATATGAATGTGTCTTTGATTACAATAGCATTACATTTCTGAGATATTACCAGCTAAAAGATTTTTTTTCATGTAACCTTTAATAATGTTTCTGTTTTTACTACAGGATAGCTACAGCTTTTGTATCTGGGTAGCTCAGATCCACTGCATTGGAGCACGGAGAGTCTGTATTGGGGCATTGCAGCACCCAGGCCACAACTCTGGAATAACGAGTGTATCTTCAATTTAAATAGACTAAAATGTTAAAATAGTAATATGACAAAATGGCAGCTCCGATCCTCTCCAATCCAGCACACGTGGGTTGCCCGTCCTGTGTGCAAATGCTGCTCAGGGGACGCTCATTCTTCCCCAATGTATATGAAAGAAAAATCCACCGTTAACTGGTCATTTTAACATTTTATGAAATAAAAAAGAAGAGAGCTGCAGCACCACATGAGAGCTATAATAAAAACAATCTTTATAAAGTACCTGTAAAATCATAGCCTATGATTAAGGACAACTCGTTCGTCCGAAACACGTCAGGGTGATTGCCTCTGTACCCTGGTGATATTGCTGTGACCCACCGGACTTTGTGATTTTACAGGTACTTAATAAAGATTGTTTTTATTATAGCTCTTATGTGATGCTGCAGCTCTCTTCTTTTTTATTTCATAAAATGTTAAAATGTTGACCAGTTAACAGTGGATCATTAAGTGAAGCAAAATTCACAGTATGTTTTAGATCATATAAATAATATGCTTAGGGTTTGACTTTAAATGGTTGATTCTTCAGTTTTGTATAACCCTGTCAGTATCTGTATACACACAAACTATTGGATTTGTGTATGTTAATATTTCTATTTATCCCTCCTGTTTTGTGCTACTGCTTAGCTAAAGCATTATCATGATCCTTTAACCAAAACATTATGTATATACATCACAGAGGAGGCCATTATTCTTTCAAAATGATATATAAACATCTACTGAAAAGTAATTACAGTGTTTAAGAGGGCTAGAATTTTTTTCTAGTCTACTAGCTCATAAATGAATAAATCCAGCTGATGAAAACTGTAAAAATTTTGCTTTTCATACTTAACATTTGGCCACTTACATATTTACCCGATTAGCAGGCCCCAATTTAAAAATTTGCACATTTGTGCAGCATGGTAGAACTAATGTCTACCAATAAGAGACACAATAAAGAGGGGAAAACACACTAACAAAAGATGTATGAGCATGGTTTTTGGTCCAAACTACCGGTTTCATCAATGAGATTAAAATAATCAAAACAACCGACACAGAAACATAGATGTGGTCTGCAAAACCACCAATAAAACTAAACCTGTCTTGGTCGTGCAGCTCTAAATCTGTAGTGGGGTCTGCACCATGTGCAAACAGTTTTGGAAACAGCTCCATGTAAAAAAAATATATATTGTTCTATAAATTAGCTCAAAACATATCAGGTTTTTTAATCAGGCATAAAACTCCCCACAAAAGAGCACATCTTGCCTGATCTAGCAATGCAGTAACTGTCGCAAAGTGGCTACTGGCAAGTCAATGTGTGCTGCTTTGTGACATTATATTGCTCCTTTTGTGTTCAAAGCCACCTTAATTGTGCCCATAAACATTGCAGATATACAACAAATCCCTAGAACAGATGACAACTTCACTGAAGAACTACCGCCATCAGCATCACTGTCATCACTGTCAGTCGACAGACGTAAAAATCCCATTGGTCGGTATCTGCTCCCTCTACTGGAGCAGGATACAATCAGCCACATTCGTTTGTTTACCACATATGGAGAAAAAAGCATCAGTGTGGCCTAGCTCTTTCCTCCCACAATAAAGTACAATAAAAGTGTTAAGGCTCTGCTACCACTCAACACAAAATGGATACTTCACCAATTGATAAAACTTACAGGGAGATTCAATAAAAGTTCTTATTGTTTAAAATGGTGCTAATTTCGCCCCAACCAATCAGATATTATTTAAAATTTGAAAGGTAACATCTGATTGGTTGGGGCAAAATTAGCACCATTTTAAACAATAAGAACTTTTATTGAATAACCCTGATAGATTTTATTCTTCCTTCAATGATAAAACCAAGGCAGAGTGATACATAAGTGGTACACACGGACCTGACATCTTTGTGTCAGAAATGTAATTTCATCAGAGGTTCCACCCTTAATATATTGAACCCTTTTATGCATGAACACGTACCGTATATACTTGAGTATAAGTCGAATTTTTCAGGCTTTAAAATTAGCCTGAAAACCTAACCTCGACTTATACTCGAGTCAAGTCCTAATTTAGCTCCAAATTCTGCAATTACAGATAGTAACCAGTAGGTGGCGCTGTGTTAACCTGTATAGAAAGTTACAGGAGCTGATCTGCCTTTACACTTCCTGCTTCCTGTATTCTGCCTGCTGGACTCACTCAGCACTGTCACTGGATGCTGTAAATCTGATGGGTCTCCTCAGTTTGGGGCAAAAAACAGCTGCTAGTTCAGTGCAAATGACAGCTTGAAACTACAACTCTCAGGTGACATTTTTAACTATTGGGGCCAGAGAATCCTTTACTATATGGGGGTCAGAGTTCCCTTTACTATATGGGGTTCAGAGGGCCCTTTACTATATGAGGTTCAGGAGAATTGTAAATGATGGTAAGCTTAATTAAAAGTTTACTGAACCTTGCCACTCCACATGTTTAGAATCTGAAACTCCCAGCAACAAAGCATGCTGGGAGTTGTAGTTTCCAAACATCTGGAGTGCCAAAGAATTGGAGGTTACTGGTACTGGATTTGGCTATTACTGTATGGGATTCATGTATGGGAATTCTGCTGTCCATTTAAAGGGCAACTAAAGCCTAAAAACAACACAGAATCAGAAGGCAGTAGTGGTGATAATTTCTACCCTCGACTTATACTCGAGTCAATCAGTTTTTACAATTTTTTCAGGTAAAAATAGGTACCTCGACTTATACTCGGATCGACTTATACTCGAGTATATACGGTAATACACACCTACTAAAAATTCTTAAAGACATCACACCCTTTAAAAACACTCATATAATTAGCATAAAAAGAGCCTAATTGTATCCTAGACAGCAGATAGACCCGGCATACATAGCGCATTTAAATTCCCTTTTAAAATTGGAAGCGTAGAATTATTGGATTGACTTTGGATGTAATAGTGAAAATGTCATTCAGATAAGAGAGGTTATACAGTACAATTACCTTGGCCCATAACACCATCTGCGTACTTCCACAAACCATCCATTATATGTTTTGTGACATAACAAAAAAATTACAAAAATAGCTTTAATGATTATAATTATTCTGTATTCCAGAAATAATGTTTCCTTAAAGCAAATAGTTGCCCATTTTATTTTCTGACAAAATGGAGACTGTTAGATAAGAACTCTGGGAGTCATTTAAAATAGGTTAGCTGGAACCAATTATCACTGAAACAAGAATTTGAGGATTTCAACATATTTGTTATTGAAGAGAACATCCAACCCAGTTTCACTTTCTGAAAGATATTGCTTAAAATGTAAGAAAGAGAAAACATTTTTTAGCACAGTTGAGAAATAGCGGTATACATATATAGTGTAATGTAAACTAGTTACTAATATATAGGATCTAATGGCAAACTACCAAGATGATATGAAGTAGAAGTTGTACGTCTTAAATTAGATGTGTATTAGTTTTCTATATACCAATGAAAATTAAAAGAAAAATCAATGAATACAAATGGTTTTTAAGTAACTTTAAGCAATGCACCATCCATTGAGAATCTATGTGCACCTTGTTGCTTTTATTTAGCTCAAGGATTAAATGCTATGCATACACATATAATTTAGATGACGATGTAACAGGCATCGGTCAATGACAAACAAAAATGTACAGCCGATAATACACTACACGGTTGGTCCCACTTATATTGTTTCTACCAATTTTATTTACAACCAACAGGTTACTTATCAGTTTATTGAACTGTTCTAATTAACTATAGCGCACGTTATCGTGCTTGTCTCTGTATATCAGAACAGGGAAGCACTTGGGACCTGTCAATGTGACAGCGGAGGATTTCACAAAAGGTAAGTTTCTTCT
Source organism: Hymenochirus boettgeri (assembly GCA_019447015.1). Lineage (NCBI taxonomy): Eukaryota > Metazoa > Chordata > Amphibia > Anura > Pipidae > Hymenochirus > Hymenochirus boettgeri. The sequence goes on along the minus strand of CM033472.1, from coordinate 83,527,728 downwards.
ATCTTCGTTCCTGGCTCCAAAGGCATTGATTAAATAACGTAAGGTAAGACATAGCTCCTTAACCTCAGGGGCATATCTGCATGGGCCCAAATCCCCCACCCCTGTAAGATTAGAAGCCAGGCCCCTGAGCCCCTCCTCGATCTCTTCCACGATCAGCCGCTTCTAAGCAGCTGGACCAGAAATTCAGGTTTAAACAGCTGATCACGCGCATGTTTCATACGCTCAATCTGACGCTTCTAAGCAGGGACCCGAACTTCCGGTTTAAACAGCTGATCACACGTATGTTTCATTCATGTGCGCGATCAGCCGTTTAAAAAGGGCTGATCGCGGAAGAGATCTTGGGCTTGTGGTGGGCCCTACTACCGTCCGGACCCACCCCACGCAACCACGCCACTGCTTAACCTCCCAGTCTTCAATCAATGCATTAAAGGAATAGTTCACTTTTGCAGTGAACTTTTCCTTTAAAGAGCATATCCAGCCATAAAATAAATTTATATCTTTAGGTTTAGCATCCCCAAACCCCAGAAACAAATATTGTATAAAAATTAATATAACTAGCTTTATTTACAGTTTATTTGCTGCTATTGGTTACATAGCAAATAGTGCCCAAGTCATTACATTCATTTCTGTATGTTATATTTCCTGTACTTATTGTGCTTTCCATGAGACTTTAAAATGGCAAGTCGCATAATCACATTCAGGCTCTGGGATGTGATCCCCTAGAGAAAAACACAGCTCAAAAAATAATCTGAATGACTTTTACTACTATTTCTTTACCTTCAGTAAAACAGGATAATAAAAATGGGTGAACAAATCATCCTCAAATAAAAAACAAAACAAACCTATATCTGCGTTGTCATCCTATAATATCATCCTAATATTTTATTAGAATTGTATTTTCTTCCCATTATTTCTATATATCAAACACACAAACTTGCTCCTAGCACATTTTATTAGCACTGTGTCCATCTCTCCCATGCAGCTTGTTGTAAATATTCTAATGATGAAGTCTTGAAGTGAGACCATTTGCTGTAGCTTCAGGCTTGAAATTCCGATAACCTGTTTCTAGTTAGGAAGACATTAGAAAGATCTAACATTTGTAGCAAATGGCTTCCTGCTTAAATGTAGTTTTAGGAAACCAAACTTCCTGTAAATTTGCTAACCATCAATAATACAGAAATGGGGACCCTTTCATGAAGATCAGTGGCACAATGGTTCACGACCTACCTGAAGGCACTTTAGTTAAACATTACAAATTTGCTACAATGTACAGAACCAAAGAGAGAATGCTTTGCACATAGGGGATACACAAAACCAAGATACCAATTAGTGAACAAGCATTCCTGCAGTAGTTACTTTAAAATGAGCCAACAATCACATCTCTGGCTGGAGCCTGTGAGACATTACATTGGGGTGGATGTTCAAACTTCCTGCTTCCAGTAGGTTGAGTGATATCACCTGACATCTGCCCCGTCCATCTGCCATGGGGAGCATGCTCAGTTAAGCCTTAATGCTGGGGAAATCAGGAAGTACCTGGGAAAAAAATTGACAGTTGAGAATGGGAGCCTATTAATGCAGACAGAGGCTGGTCAAATGACTACAAGCTGGTCACATGGCTGAAAACAGGAAGTGATCAAGCAGGAAGTAATATTACTGAACCTTTCCAGCAATAACTTCTCACAAATTTTTATCTAAAGATGTGGTTTAGAGCTTATTTTGAAGGTAAGATGGAAGGCTTTTTATATAATGCATAATATAAAAAGACCACAGTTACCCTGGGGGCTCATGTAGAAATTTTTAAGTGGGTTTGGAGGGGACTATAAAATATGTCAATGCTCAAACTGAAGCAAATTACCAACAGATTCAGACTCTCCATCCTGCTACCTCTGTGTTTCTTTTCAGTTTTCCAATACAGGAATGACTGGGTCTTAAGCTGGGTACATACATCACGATAAAGGGCCAATCCCTTCGGTACCAATGGGATTTTTCTGTAATGTGAGTACATCCAAATTGACCGTTTCTGATGCAAACGAATGTTCAGTGACTGTATGGCCACCTTAAAGAAGGCTGACAAAGTGATAGATTTTGCCCAAATCATCCTTTTTAGTTGGGCATTTAAGTGTGTAGTGTTATACTAGACAAGTCCATTGGTCCTATTAATGTTGTTTGAGATGGTCATATTGTAATATTGTCAGCTTTAAATAATCTGTTAATATGGAAAGAAGGATATAAATTAACAAATTAAATTGACATGCTATAGAAGCCCATAATAACCATAGAATTTAGTATAATTTACAATTATTAGCAAACTATGTTACATGCAACGTTTAGTTTGTAATTGCGTGAGTAAAACATGCCGATTTGTTCTCAGCAATTATCAATAACTTTCTTCCTGGAACCTTCCTAATATAATGAAACAAGCACCTATTTTGAATTCTTGTAATCTCTGTCAGAACCTCTTCACAAAGGATATACAACATTTTTGAGCTGCATCAGGCTGTGCTATGGTGACTGTGTGTGACCACATCATTTTGGCTCTAACTCTTTATTAGTCATAGAAGCCGTCTGCTTTTCACAGCAATAGAAGCGTAAACAATGTTTTCAATACATTTTATGACAGAGTTTTTGTTAGAGCAGTCATTCCATTTTTGTCTTATGTGGTCACAACAATAAATACAGAAAAGGTCACAACACAGATTTGGTTTAATTAACAAAAACACAAAGCTAAATAAAACGCTCAATATACTGTAAGCACTAAAATTAATATGCAGCTCCAAGATAGTGATGAGGGAGATCTTATCATGGTATATTGGAAAGTATATGTGGTGGAAAAAATAAGGTTTATAGGTGGCCTTTATATATGTTACCTACACTTTTAGACTGGGAACACAAGAGTTTATTTCAGATTGATCCTAGCTCTCTACAAATACCGATCTCTACAACAGCGAGTAATGTGTCAGTCGACAGAAGTCATTTTCGATTGGTCCATGTGTAGAAATACACTAGATAAGGAGAAATTTACCAGCAAGTCCAGTTGATTGCATTTGCTGCTAAAAAAAACAAGTTGGAAAGATCATTCTTTAAGGTTAAAGAGAAAGTTTAGTTGTAAATGTCATTATTTTTTAAAATTCTTAATTTATATTTTACATACCTAATTATTCTAGATATTCTCTTCCATTTTGAAAAAGCAGAATTTATACTTATTTCTATTCTCTGCTGTTGACATTAGTGAGCTGGTGGAATTTCAGGATCCGTAACCTTCCTTCTTCACAAACTGCATGCTAGCGTGGAATGTTCCTAATGGTAATTTTTACTGATTGGTTGTTGGATGAGTCAAACATGCTCATATGTCTACTTGGCAACTGAATTATCCCAGGCGCTGGGTCAAGGGCAAGACCATAACAGTCTCTATTAGTGGTCAGTATTTCAGAAGCATTTATTTATGTACAGACAAAGGTTAAGGTCATTGGAATGGAAAAATACCTTTTCTTAAAAGTATATGTATTTGCAGTGATCTTCCCCTTTAAGTTCTTATGACAAGACCAGCTCATGGTATATCTGTTGTATTCAGTAAGACAACTGGACTTAAAGTTTAACTCGTATCACTAGTCATCTGACTGGCTTTCTCAATTCAGAAATACTTGTACAAGAATCTGTTGGCAATTAAGTATCCAGAAAAGTCCCAATTAGCATAAAACAGCCAGGTGTTAGGGACCTTCTGATGTACAAGCCTTCGCCGAACAGATCAATGCTGTAGACCAAAACATCAAATTTACAAGGGAAGAGGTACAAAACAACACACTGGCTTTCTTGGACTGCTTGGTAGAAGTCAGGGAAAATGTTAAACTGGAAGTAGAGATTTACAGAAAACCAACCCACACAGACCAGTATTTGATGTTTGACCCCCACCACCCTTTAGATCACAAGATGGGTGTCATCAGAACCCCGCAACACAGAGCAGAGAACATTCCCAGTACTGAAAGCTAAAAAAAACATCTCAGAGGAGCCCTTAAAACTTGTGTGTATATGGACTGGGTCTTTGTCAAAAGGTAGAGAAGGAAAGAAAAGAACACAAATACCAACAGTAAAGGGGGAAAGCAAGACAGGAGAAAGAACATGGTCATCCCACATGTAGCAGGGGTCTATGAGAAATTAAGAAGAATTTTCAAAAACACAGTATGCCTGTCTGCTTTAAACCGAACAACACACTGGGGTACATCCGAAAGTACCAATACCAAAACATAAGAAGAGCAACATCATAAAATCAGTGCAGTGCAGTATGTCACAAACCCTCCTGTCCAGTCTGCTTATACACCTATTGGTTATCAGAAAACGTACTCCAAGTAACTGACAAGTCGATGACATAGAACGGACAAGGAGGGGGTAGTGAACAAAACTGATATAACACACACTTAATATTTCTCAATATCTATATGATCACTGCCATCATGACCTACTAAATATATCTATGGGGTTATCCACGCCCCCTAAATTATAACATTCCTGTAAGAAAAAGGTCCCCATCTATATTCTATACACAGTTTTATAATTATATATATATATATATATATATATATATATATTATATTAATATATATATATATTCTAACAATACTCTTCTATAGTAGCAGTACAGGTTCATTTGGGATACACTCAGAATAGGACAAAGCCTTTTAAATGATTTATAAATTATTAAAGGTAACAAAAGAGTGCATAAAAATACAGAAAAGTTAACTTACTGAACATAAAAGGTAACACACAGGTGAGAGTAGAATGGGATAAAAGAAAGAAGCTTAAAAATAAATGGCATCTGAAGAGTCCATGAGCAGTCCAGGAACTTGGTAATCCAATATCGGAATGAATGACAGAGTCCAAATTGATATTCCCTGATGGAAGCCAAATATGGTCCGTCTGATTGGTTAGATGTTCCTTAAGATATTATTAAGAACTCCTGGGCTTAGTCCATACTCCCAATTTACTTTTCTCCTGAATATGGGAGCGCGGTCTGGTCTCTAGAGAGGTGGGTTTGATTCTGCCCTGAAAGGTGTTTCCTATTTTTGGAGGGAATTTTTAATTATATTTTCCCTCTAGGATATACTGTGAGTACTGTACATGCCACATTCAAAATATTAACATGATTGTCATTAACTAATTTTACACAATAAAAAGATACCAAACATGATATATATTGGAGGTTGTAGGCCTAAGAAGGATAATATCCCAAGTTTGGCTCTGGATATCATATTTTGTAAGGTATCTATAATGCAGATTTGATTCTAGTATAAACTGAGAGTACTTATGAAAATATGAAATAATTCTTACCCTGAATTATTAAAAAATATATATATAAATTGCCTTTGAACTGCCATTTGGTTTTAGCTCAGTTCTAAACAAAAGACCACCTGGAGTTCTCCTGCCACAATGTCTTGCTTTTGCTTCTGTGGCAGTGGAGTTTTCACACCTATGGCCTCTTTGAAGACAGACCCCATACTGGTTAAACAACAAACAACAAACGGAGCTAGGTAGGGAAAGAAAAGTCTTCTACAAATTGTCAGGTAGAGCTTTTGTTAACCTTCGACTGCCTGACAGTTAAACAATCTGGGAGCTGCCATACTGTTGACACACTGCTAAGTGGAATAAATTTGAAAATTACTACTGCAATTACAGACATGGTCCTGGGAATTTACATTGCACTCATGTTCGTGACACAGTGCAGTGAAGAACAATCTGATTTGTATGTGTGGGAGACACCACAGCAGCGCTCACCAACGTTGGTCCAGCACAGAAGAGCCAATTCCTCAGGTCAGGACTCAGCTGTGTACCTGTATCTTAAAGAAAAAGGACAATTTTTGAAGATCTTGGCAATGGAACAGGACTGGTTCAAGAGAGGTGTCAAGGAGGCCATTTATGTGAAAATAAAGAAACCATGTCTGAACAGAGGTGTGGTGTGTGTGTGTGTGTGGGGGGGGGGGGTGGACACCAACTGCCTGCCATGTACAATGCTGTTTTGAACTTAAGATGCGAAACCCTTTAAATCCAGTTGATCTAACTGAATACTTAGAAAGTAAGCTTTTCAGGGAAGGGCATTATTACAGATGCTACAGAAACAACACTTTTATCTTATCTAACATTCTTAATATATACTACCAACTGTACTACCCAGTTATGGAAACACATCACATCCATGCAGGAAGACACAACTGGTTTGTGAAACCAGGGGGTGATTGTGATTCAATTTTAATAGTGATTCTATAAATTATAGTGTAGTCGTAGATAGTATGTTTTGTTTTGGCAGTTATAGTCCTAAGGTAGAAAGTAACATTTATTTGATATCCAGGGCCAGATTTATACTTTTTCTCCCCTATTTAGCTAGCTCCCTTAGATCATTAAATGATTTGCTAGGATGATTATCTGCCACCTACATGATAAAAGCATCAAAATTGATGGCAGAATTAAAGATTTTTTTGAGGGGATGAGGTGGTGGAAACCAACCAAGTAAACGGAAAACGTAGGCAAAAAGGAAAAGATAAAGATGATAAGGAAACAAATAAAAAGGTAAAGAGATCCAAACATGAAACTGGGAGAGATAGGAATTGGGCCAGTAACATGTAATCATTTACAATTTCTCTGCAGTTTATCCTTTATTTTTTGATATGTTGCTATTTTGATAGCACTTTTAGCATTTAGAAATACATGAATTTGAACTAAATATATCAACAGGGAACATGGTTTGTAGTATTTCTAGAGATGTAGAACCCAAGGACAATTGAGTTTATGCAATTGGCATTAATAACAGAATCAATACCACCCGAACTTTTAAAAACAACTAATTATGAAGTCTTTTTGCATGAAAGTAAAATATTGAACATTTTGACATTGGCAGTGTGTCCTCATCAGGATCCCCTTGTTTAAGTCAATAATCTATTATGATTTTCATCTTGCAGAAGTAGCACTATTTTTCCATAGGTCTCAGAAATCAATTTAACATTCCGTATATCAGTCTAATAAAGACATCCCAATTAAAAAGTGAATCAGACAACTAAGTTCTAATCAATGAACAATGATAAGAGGAGAAATGGATGCCAGAATCACTAAAGTCACATTATTATTTTTTAACAGTAATATGCATATAAAAATGGTACATTAACGATATATATTGAAAAGGCATATCTTATTAAAGAAAGAAAGAGAGAGAGAGAGAGAGAGAGAGAGAGAAGAAGAACGAAAGAAAGAAGAGAAAGAAGAAAAAGAAGAAAAAGAAAAAGAAAGAAAGACAAGAAAAGAAAGAAAGACAAGAAAAGAAAAGAGAAGAAAGAAAGAAAGACAAAAAGAAGAATGAAGAAAAGAAAAAAATGAAAGAAAGAAAAAGAGATAGTTCTCCTTAATCATTGCCCTGGGGAATAAGTAAGTCTAAAGGCTTAAAATATATTCATAAATAACAGAACAAAAAATACAGATACAGAGTTTTCAGTGTATTGCCCTCCAAGTCTGTTGCAGTAGACATTAGCCACCAGTCTAAAGTCATTTTGACCCTTTCAAAAGTGCTGGGTTTATACAAAGGGTTAATTAACATATCTGAACAATTACAGCAGCACAGTAGCCCCACTATATTGCAATCAGATTTATATTTCGAGGCTCGTCCTGCTGATGTTAATTTTACCTTGCAGTATATAATAAGGTGTAAATTTCCCAAGTTCCAGAATGAATGAAAAGGTCTGTGTCTACCCAATGGTCCAATGCATCAAATATGCCATTTTCAATTTACTAGCATTGGGGAGTCCATAATTAGGACTTATGACACATAAATTAGGACTTATGATTAGGTTATAACACATACGACTTTGACTCAAATTCCTCTATATTTATACACTAATGTATGTTCTATGGTGTTTGAAAGAAGCTAAATAACATACAACACATGTCCTCATGCTAATACTCATCAATTTTAAAGTTCTTTAAAGATGGTGTCTGCTTTTGAGATAAACCAAAAGAACAACTGGTAGGAATAACACTAATTATTGACCAACAAACCTATCACTGCAAACATTAAAAAGATACTGGTAAAGTTTGTGCCAAAAATGTATAGCTAAGGCTACTCATGTTCGCAAGTGGCCATGGGAGGCCTAATTATGCGTTTTGAAAACAGACATTGCCCCCCAAAGAAGAGACCATTGCAAGCTACAGCTTAATAAAAGTTGGCGCCTCCCCCCCTCTAAACAATCACTATCAGGAAATGTCTAACCCTTTTTGAAACAATGGTACACTGCCAGCGGTTGTGGTATTATAGTATAAACTGTCAATACCAAAAGAAGGTATAGTTTACTATGACTGGTAAGGAGTATTGTCCTTTATGTTTCTTTCTTTGTTCTCTTTTTCTTTTCTTTTTACACTGGTAATATTTAATATTTAATGTATGTTAAAAGCATTTCAATGTCTGCTCACAAAAATGTAGTCAATATGGACCCAGTTATATGTACTTATAAAGCCATATAAACTTAATCCAGCAAAGATAAAACTCTACAAATTCAAACAATTACCAAAGTGAAAATAACACACAGAAGAGACACTATCTATAAAATCTATTACATTGATTCTTCTGTATTGGGCTGGATGACAGTATTATACTTCACAGTCATACAGGACAATGCACCCGGGCGCCACTATCGACAACCCGGTGAAAACAGTCCGGTGATGTTATATGCGATAGGGCACCCTCTGGATCCCTCCTGGCTAACATTAAAAAAATTTTTTTTTTTACTCAATACATTTATTGGTTTTATATAAACATTTACCGTAAATGATCATACATTCTTTGCAATATTAGATTTTACTTTGCAACTGGTTTGTGCTTCAATCGTTGTAAATGCTATTGCATACAGAAATTAATATAGTATGTAACAGTAAACAGTTACAATAAAATTTTAAGAAATATGGCAGTTCTATCATATACAAAATATGTTTATTAACTTGCAAGTGTATATATAAGCAGGAGTATTTACTGTATTACAACATTGATCTGGCGTCAGTGTACCAGAGTTCCCAGTGTCTATAGAAGGTTGTGAACCTATTTTGTGAAATAGCAAATTCTTTTTCATATTCCATATTTTGTTAAGGGAGTCTTTTATTTGTTTTATTGTAGGAATTATGGGTGTGAACATAAAACTTGTTTGTAGTGTAAGACCGCTGCCCACCCCCAACCAGTAAAAAATGCTACAAAGGAATTGGAAGTCTACTTACAGCCCTTCCACTTCCGCAGTGCTCTGCATTGCTGGCAGATGCATCTGTGATTGGCTGAGAAGAACTGCGGCATTACCACACAGGAGTTTGAGATCTAAAACAGTGACAATTAACCCTAAATTATTACAAAGGAGTTTGAGATCTAAAACAGGAACTCAAGCAGAGTTGAATGCTACAGCATGTGACCTCTCTCTGCTACATACAGCCGCTATGCTTTCTCTCTGGTGAACTCTGGTGAACTCTGCTGTGCATGAGTGCCCATAGGTACGCAACCAATGGCATAGGGCAAGTTCTGACAGGAATCCCTAGGAGAGGCCATTATGCATATTCTAACTGCACCCAAATAGCCTCAGTCTGAATAGAATATGTGTGAAAACAGGTAAAGAGACAGATAATTAGTGCTGATTGGAGGGGATAAGGAGGGGGTAATGAAGAAAACTGATATAACACACAAAAGTTAACTTACTGAACATAAAAGGTAACACACAGGTGAGAGTAGAATGGGATAAAAGAAAGAATGCTTAAAAATAAATGGCATCTGAAGAGTCCATGAGCAGTCCAGGAAACTTGGTAATCCAATATCGGAATGAATGACAGAGTCCAAATTGATATTCCCTGATGGAAGCCAATATATGGTCCGTCTGATTGGTTAGATGTTCCTTAAGATATTATTAAGAACTCCTGGGCTTAGTCCATACTCCCAATTTATCTTTTCTCCTGAATATGGGAGCGGTCTGGTCTCTAGAGAGGTGGGTTTGATTCTGCCCTGAAAGGTGTTTCCTATTTTTTGGAGGGAATTTTTAATTTATATTTTCCCTCTAGGATATACTGTGAGTACTGTACATGCCACATTCAAAATATTAACATGATTGTCATTAACTAATTTTACACAATAAAAAGATACCAAACATGACATATATTGGAGGTTGTAGGCCTAAGAAGGATAATATCCCAAGTTTGGCTCTGGATATCATATTTTGTAAGGTATCTATAAATGCAGATTTGATTCTAGTATAAACTGAGAGTACTTATGAAAATATGAAATAATTCTATACCCTGAATTATTAAAAAATATAATATATAAATTGCCTTTGAACTGCCATTTGGTTTTAGCTCAGTTCTAAACAAAAAGACCACCTGGAGTTCTCCTGCCACAATGTCTTGCTTTTGCTTCTGTGGCAGTGAGTTTTCACACCTATGGCCTCTTTGAAGACAGACCCCATACTCGGTTAAACAAACAACAAACGGAGCTAGGTATGGGAAAGAAAAGTCTTCTACAAATTGTCAGGTAGAGCTTTTGTTAACCTTCTGACTGCCTGACAGTTAAACAATCTGGGAGCTGCCATACTGCTTGACACTGCTAATAAGTGGAATAAATTTGAAAATTACTACTGCAATTACAGACATGGTCTATGGGAATTTACATTGCACTCATGTTCGTGACACAGTGCAGTGAAGAACAATCTGATTTGTATGTGTGGGAGACACCACAGCAGCTGCACCAACGTATGGTCCAGCACAGAAGAGCCAATTCCTCAGGTCAGGACTCAGCTGTGTACCTGTATCTTAAAGAAAAAGGACATATTTTTGAAGATCTTGGCAATGGAACAGGACTGGTTCAAGAGAGGTGTCAAGGAGGCCATTTATGTGAAAATAAAGAAACCATGTCTGAACAGAGGTGTGTGTGTGTGTGTGTGTGGGGGGGGGGGGTGACACCAACTGCCTGCCATGTACAATGCTGTTTTGAACTTAAAGATGCGAAACATCTTTAAATCCAGTTGATCTAACTGAATACTTAGAAAGTAAGCTTTTCAGGGAAGGGCATTATTACAGATGCTACAAGAAACAACACTTTTATCTTATCTATACATTCTTAATATATACTACCAACTGCTACGTACCCAGTTATGGAAACACATCACATCCATGCAGGAAGACACAACTGGTTTGTGAAACCAGGGGGTGATTGTGATTCAATTTTAATAGTGATTCTATAAATTATAGTGTAGTCGTAGATAGTATGTTTTGTTTTGGCAGTTATAGTCCTAAGGTAGAAAGTAACATTTATTTGAATACATCCAGGGCCAGATTTATACTTTTTCTCCCCTATTTTAGCTAGCTCCCTTAGATCATTAAATGATTTGCTAGGATGATCTTTATCTGCCACCTACATAGATAAAAGCATCAAAATTGATGGCAGAATTAAAGATTTTTTTGAGGGGATGAGGTGGTGGAAACCAACCAAGTAAACGGAAAAAACAGTAGGCAAAAAGGAAAAGATAAAGATGATAATGGAAACAAATATAAAAGGTAAAGAGATCCAAACATGAAACTGGAGAGATAGGAATTGGGCCCAGTAACATGTAATCATTTACAATTTCTCTGCAGTTTATCCTTTATTTTTTGATATGTTGCTATTTTGATAGCACTTTTAGCATTTAGAAATACATGATTTGAACTAAATATATCAACAGGGAACATGGTTTGTAGTATTTCTAGAGATGTAGCAACCCAAGGACAATTGAGTTTATGCAATTGGCATTAATAACAGAATCAATACCACCCGAACTTTTAATAAACAACTAATTATGAAGTCTTTTTGCATGAAAGTAAAATATTGAACATTTTGACATTGGCAGTGTGTCCTCCATCAGGATCCCCTTGTTTAAGTCAATAATCTATTATGATTTTCATCTTGCAGAAGTAGCCTATTATTTCCATAGGTCTCAGAAATCAATTTAACATTCCGTATATCAGTCTAATAAAGACATCCCAATTAAAAAGTGCAATCAGACAACTAAGTTCTAATCAATGAACAATGATAAGAGGAGAAATGGATGCCAGAATCACTAAAGTCACATTATGTCTTTTTTAACAGTAATATGCATATAAAAATGGTACATATACGATATATATTGAAAAGGCATATCTTATTAAAGAAAGAGAGAGAGAGAGAGAGAGAGAGAAAGAAAGAAAGAAAGAAAGAAAGAAAGAAAGAAAGAAAGAAAGAAAGAAAGAAAGAAAGAAAGAAAGAAAAAGAAAAAATGAAAGAAAGAAAAAATGAAAGAAAGAAAGAAAGAGATAGTTCTCCTTAATCATTGCCCTGGGGAATAAGTAAGTCTTAAAGGCTTAAAAATATATTCATAAATAACAGAACAAAAAATACAGATACAGAGTTTTCAGTGTATTGCCCTCCAAGTCTGTATGCAGTAGACACATTAGCCACCAGTCTAAAGTCATTTTGACCCTTTCAAAAGTGCTGGGTTTATACAAAGGGTTAATTAACATATCTGAACAATTACAGCAGCACCAGTAGCCCCACTATATTTGCAATCAGATTTATATTTCTGAGGCTCTGCTGATGTTAATTTTACCTTGCAGTATATAATAAGGTGTAAATTTGCCCAAGTTCCAGAATGAATGAAAAGGTCTGTGTCTACCCAATGGTCCAATGCATCAAATATGCCATTTTCATTATTTACTAGCATTGGGGAGTCCATAAATTAGGACTTATGACACATAAATTAGGACTTATGATTAGGTTATAACACATACGACTTTGACTCAAATTCCTCTATTATTTATACACTAATGTATGTTCTATGGTGTTTGAAAGAAGCTAAATAACATACAACACATGTCCTCACTGCTAATACTCATCAATTTTAAAGTTCTTTAAAGATGGTGTCTGCTTTTGAGATAAACCAAAAGAACAACTGGCTAGGAATAACATAATATTGACCAACAAACCTATCACTGCAAACATTAATAAAGATACTGGTAAAGTTTGTGCCTAAAAATGTATAGCTAAGGCTATCTCATGTTCGCAAGTGGCCATGGGAGGCCTAATTATGCGTTTTGAAAACAGACATTGCCCCCCAAAGAAGAAGACCTATTGCAAGCTACAGCTTAATAAAAGTTGGCGCCTCCCCCCCTCTAAACAATCACTATCAGGAAATGTCTACCCCTTTTTGAAACAATGGTACACCTGCCAGCGGTGTGGTATTATAGTATAAACTGTCAAATACCAAAAGAAGGTATATGTTTACTATGACTGGTAAGGAGTATTGTCCTTTATGTTTTCTTTCTTTGTTCTCTCTTTTCTTTTCTTTTTACACTGGTAATATTTAATATTTAATGTATGTTAAAAGCATTTCAATGTCTGCTCACAAAAATGTAGTCAATATGGACCCAGTTATATGTACTTATAAAGCCATATAAACTTAATCCAGCAAAGATAAAACTCTACAAATTCAAACTAATTACCAAAGTGAAAATAACACACAGAAGAGACACTATCTATAAAATCTATTACATTGGATTCTTCTGTATTGGGCTGGATGACAGTTATTAGACTTCACAGTCATACAGGACAATGCACCGGGCGCCACTATCGACAACCCGGTGAAAACAGTCCGGTGATGTTATATGCCGATAGCGGCACCCTCTGGATCCCTCCCTGGCTAACATTAAAAAATTTTTTTTTTTTACTCAATACATTTTTATTGGTTTTATATAAACATTTACAGTAAATGATCATACATTTCTTTGCAATATTAGATTTTACTTTGCACTGGTTTGTGCTTCAATCGGTTGTAAATGCTATTGCATACAGAAATTAAATATAGTATGTAACAGTAAACAGTTAACAATAAAAATTTTAAGAAATATGGCAGTTCTATCATATACAAAATATGTTTATTAACTTGCAAGTGTATATTATAAGCAGGAGTATTTACTGTATTACAACATTGATCTGGCGTCAGTGTACCAGAGTTCCCAGTGTCTATAGAAGGTTGTGAACCTATTTTGTGAAATAGCAAATTCTTTTTCATATTCCATATTTTTGTTAAGGGAGTCTTTTATTTGTTTTATTGTAGGAATTATGGGTGTGAACATTAAAACTTGTTTCTGTAGTGTAAGGCACCGCTGCCCACCCCCAACCAGTAAAAAAATGCTACAAAAGGAATTGGAAGTCTACTTACAGCCCTTCACTTCCGCAGTGCTCTGCATTGCTGGCAGATGCATCTGTGATTGGCTGAGAAGACTGCGGCTTCCGGTCTGGCCCGTTTGCTAGTTTCGTCAGCAGAGAGCAAGAACAGTGTGCTGCAGGGGCGAGGGAATGTAAGTAGAGTTCTAATTCCTTTTGTAGTAATCTAACATAGCGGTTGGGGATGGGCAGGGGTCACCTACCTTACACTAAAAGATAGACAGACAGACAGAAAAAAAGAAGCAATGACTATTTAACCCACACTACAATATAGGAGTGTGACATAATTGCATTTACCCTAAAACTATAACACTACCACATAGGAGTTTAGATCTAGCCCACAGTGACCATTAACCAGCAACATTACCACATACGAGTTTTATAACCTCCCCAGAGAAAAGTTCCCTACCTGGCTATTTCCTGGTCCCCTAAGGACATATACCACCTCATGCCACCTATGGGTCCCTCAGCAATAATATGCATCTCCAGCACCATGGACAACCAAGGGACACCCCTTCCCTTTTCCCCTCCTGCTGGCCAATCAGCACTGAGATGTCTCTCCAGCACCATGGACTAGGGAGTAATGGGGGAAAAAAATGATAGATACAGAAAGACAATACAGCTAGAGCTGGAAAAGGCCAAACATAATATCTGTCCAAAGGACTTAAAGGGGGGGGTGTTAAAGGACTTTAGGGTCTCAAATTGTGTGTACAGGGTAGTTAACAACAAGTACTAGTCCATTACATTGAAATTCACACACAGAAAGTTTTAAAAAGCAAGAAAAAACACTGACAAAATGGCACTGGTCGAACTACCTTTTATACCCAGGGGGTTGGCACTGCTGAAATTAGCTGGCATTGGTTAATTTGGGACATGTGGCCAGACTGTTTTTTTACAAACTCGATAATGCGATAGTCCACAATAATTCGATAATCCTCAAAACTTTGATAATCATTGAAAGTTCTAAAAGTTTCGAAATCCTGAATAGTTTGAAAAGATAGGGTTCATTGGAACTATTAATTAAAATATTAAAGTTCGATTCAAACTTGGGTTCGAGTTCTAGTCCATCTCTACTTAGGAACAGTGGAATGAAGAAGATTTAAGTGGAGGAGGGAGAGCAGCAAGTAAATTGGGAAAGGTAAGCTTTCCCTATGGCTTAGAAAAATAAGAATAACATAGGGGCATATTTATAAATGAGAGGTAACTTTTCTTGGCCGGTTTTCCCGTTCTTTTCGGCAAAATCGCCTTAAACGCGATTTATAAAATGGCGAAAACTGGCCGCAAAAAGTTAATGCCTCATTAACCTTTCGCGCATCAGCTACCGCTTGCTTCTATTTCTAAAGTGGCGGTAACTGATGCGCTGCGTTAATCTCGCCCATTTGAAACGGCCAAGATCGCTGGGGGTCGGGGCGGGTGTGTGCGTCCAATCCACGGCAGGTGGCTGCAACCCGCCACGCGAGGCATGCCCACCTCGCCCCCAGTGGCGAGGTGGGCACCACCCGCAGCCGCCCCCTTTCCAGCCGGAAGGGCCCACTGAGAGGGTGGAGGGACCCTCCAGTGGGGGCACTGAAAAGTGCCTTTTGGGGCTTAAGAGGTCCTGCAGCTCGTACTGGTGGCCATCAGGGGTACCTCCGGCACCGGTGGCCTTGATGAAGCTAATGTTACCGGTGTCTTGGTGGGACGCAACGTCTTTTGGCTAGTGACACCAACACCACTGTAGTCACGGATGCCAAGCAGGCTCACTGCGGCTGCCAGTGAGCCCGCTGGCACCGCCAGCCTCAGCTGAGACGATGTTTTGCCGTTTCTTTCTTCTGCCATCTGCGATGAGTTCTGAGCTCCGCAGAGGTTTGCTGCTCTTTATATAGGTTTGCAGAAAACCCTAATCCGTTTCTGTTCAAGTCTTCAATGCTTGGTTTACATGGTTTACAGTAACCAATCATATTTCGGAAAATCTGATTGGTTAATGTAAACAGACAGTAAAGGTTAGGTCCAACCCCCACCCCCCCTCTCGCAAACTTTTAGTATTAGGTTAATTGCCTCCTAAAACCTTGCGAGGTTCTTAGTTTTCAAAGTTGCTGGTAAACCAATTTACCAGCCTTTATTCCCTCAGCATTCTTCTGCTTAGCATGCATTTTTCATGGACAGAAGCTGTAGAAGGGGCTGGGCTGGCAGCGGCGCCTGTGATTGGCTGAGACAATGCGTCTCAGCCAATAACAGACGTATTGTATTGAAAACAAGTGTAAAACCCACTATAACCAGATGTTGCATCGGGTTGCTTGGATTTTACACTAATTTCTGTAATATTGAACCCTTTCTAAATATGTATTGCATTAATTTAGCCCTAGAAACACATTGATTTATCTGGTCTTTTTTTCTTAGTATCAGTATGTACAGTACTTGCACAATACAATATAAGAAACTTTGAACGCTCAGCTTACAAACAATAATCTATGTTCTTAAAATGAAGGCAGACAGAAAAATAAAACACAAAAACAAAAAGCTAATATTTGATGTTGGAATACAGGTAAAATAAGGAACAATAAGCTGGATAGATGAGCATGCTTTTATTTTATCTTATTATTTCTGACCTTGTACAAATATATTGGAATTCTAGTGTCATCCAATCTTTAATGTATATGTCTGAAAGAGGAATCCTATCATGAAGTGACAGCAGAAAGCTTCTTTCACTAAGCGAGAAGAACAGTGAGACTTGAGTCAGGAAAGTGTGCTGTGAAATCCAACAGAGAAAATTGCGTGCTTGACATAAGAGCATTCTAAATTAAATTATGCTGCGCTGATTATTTAGAAGAATTGTTTTCTAAATAGAATACATACAGCATTGGAATGAAACACCTAGTGGTGATATAACATCTGTTATATCGGTCTCTCTGCACCAGTGGTTTAAAGGAATTAAAACTTGGTGCAAATATACTTGCTACAGTATAGTTAAGATTAGAGATGTCCGAACTTTGCAAAATCCGGTCCGCTCGCGGATTTTCGAATTTTCAAATTTTTTAGAAAATTCAAAAATCGCGAGCGGACCCTGTAAAATGAAAAATATTTTCAAAATTACGAGATTTCTCGTATTTTCGAAATTTTCGAAATTACGTGTTTTCGCATTTTTAATAATTGTATTGTATATTTTGCCTGATAATATCTTTATGGAGGACTATATCAGTGAATACGTTTATATGAAAGCCTTGACACACATATTAATTAAGAATGTGCTTACATGACAATATCTATTAATCTAAAATAGTCATGTAACATTGAACATATAATAAACACATAGTTATGAATTGACACCAATATTGTTATAACACTATTTATGCTTCCCCTTGTAGGTAACAGTGGATATTCTCTACAAACCTGCCTTCTAACCCCAACTGGGAACCCACAAAATGAAGCAGATAAGAAATACAATGAAGCGCATGCACATACTAGACCGTTGTTTTGGACTTCTCAGAAGTTGATTCCGTTCATTAGACAGATCAAGAGGAACACTACTGTACTGTATAATCCTGTAAAGATTGTGTGTGTAAAATTGTTCTAGCATGTGCAGTGCTTCACAATATATGCGTATACAAAAATGTAACTCTAGAGAATATTGTAGGTGATGAAGCAATTTTAATCTAGTGTTTCTTTTTGACTAAGGAGAAGGAAGGCTTGTACATCACTATGTGATCAGCACTTACTTTGCAACATAAGAAGTCATGTTTAGAAAGCAAATCATCACAAGTATGCTATGTATTTGAATATATGCAATTAGCCACCTTTAGAAGTCATTGAGTATAAAATTTTACATACTATTTAGTCTTAAACTTAACATAAGAATTGTATTACAGTTGAATACTTGCTTAAATATTTGTTTTATTGTAGCTATTGTTCCGTTATGTCACACAGATAGTACATTTTATTGACACATGATTAATAAACTGGTATGTATGTATGTGTATTAAACTTTTTCTATTTTTGGGTTGAACAAACGTGTTGCAAAAATATTTCCTGTCATATTTTTAATAAATATGAGGGCTTTTATGGAGCAAAAGTTTTCATTCACATAAATGATGACAAACAATATTTCAGATTGCATTATCAGCACTGAGCATGTACATATTCAGTAAATAAAGCAACTCTGTCTTGGTCATACGTGTTGGGGACATGACCACACATAGACAAACGAGACCTACATAATTTGTAAAAAAAAAAAAAAAAATATTATATATATATATATATATATATATATATATATATATATATATAGGAGAAATGACACATTACTCTTCTGAAATGTTTTGATCACATTTACAATTTACAATACATAAGGAAAAACTAAATTCTATCCACATTTGTTTATGGCTTTTGATTCTGCAAGAAATGGGTGAGAAAGTGGTGATTCATTATAACGCAATGTATAAAGACTTAAGGTGTGTTTTCTACTACGAAAACACACCTTAAGCTGTTAACGTGACTTTCTAGTGCAAACACTATGTTTATATTGTAAAACATAGTAATATTGAGTGCAAACGCTTTATTGAATACAAGCAACGCCCATTACCTTTAGACCATCTTTGCGATAGCAGGTCTCGATACATAGCCCTGAAAATATATATAAAATTGGAGAGTATGCATCCACACTGGAGCCAGCAGCTTCACGGCTGTGTAAACATCCAAATCCAGCAAAGGGACCAGAGAATTTCAAGGTTAGATACAGGAGCTATGGAGAGAAGGGTATGTATTGCAAAAATGTGGTTTAGGGTGTTACTGCCAAGGGGTTACAGACACATTACTGCCCTGATCGTTTAGGAGCATTGTGGAATTGTATTGCAGATACTGCACTGTACTAATATCCCGCACAGTCTCTCTATTTTTCACTGGCATCCTTAGTTTATGACTGCAGTATGGATGTCATTGTAAACTACCAATTTCTATAGGTAATTTGCGATACTACTCCTTTATTCTTAACGTGGCCATACACGTATAAGCTGAAAATCACTTGTGTGAATCAGTCTGTTTTTGTTATCAGACATGCACAATTTTTTTTGAAGTATTTCTATCGATATAGTCGCAATGTCGCATGAATTATGTGTGCTATCCTGCGCACACGCTACAATTCCTTTGATGTTAACCTATTGCGGCACATGCAATGCACACCAAAAATGGTGATCCCTTTAAAGGGTCAGCAGCGCAGGGCATCGGAAAAAATAGGGCCATCCTCTCCTATGTGGTGTGTGCTATAACACATCGCACAGCACACACCAAAATAGCCTAGTGGAGCCTAGCCTTAAGGTTTAACACACCAAAATAGCCTAGTGGAGCCTAGCCTTAAGGGTTAGGTCCCCTTGACCACGCATCCTACGGCATCAAACATGAAATTTGGAGTAGCAACACAAACTCCTGCGCTAGCACATGCTATGTGGAAACAATTGTCTTAAAAAAATGTAAAATGTATACATCTGCATAGAAACTAGGTCCCATCTACTTGATTCGAAATGCATTTTGCACTACGGCCGCGTTTCCAATTCACATTGCCAATGCAATGCAATCAGAATGGTCCATGCGCTCCAATCTGTTTTTAAAACTAATGCGTGAGTGTCTGTGTATATCACATACGTTCCAGTAATATGTATTCGAGCGCAGCGTATGTAGCAAATAACCATGGAAGTGCATTGCAAAAATCCTGCTTTATTGCTGTGCTTGGGGCCTAACCCTAACAGGAAACTTCACAGATTTAAATAAAATAATATACTGCCAATCTGCCATGATTCATAAGAACCTCCCTATATGTGTCTCTGAACCCTGCACAAGATGAGCTCTTTTAGCTGTTATCAGTTTATAATGCTAATGTTTTGTTGCGTTAAAACCAGGGCCACATCTACCATTAGGCACCTCTGCACTGAAGAAGAAAGGTGGCAGAAAGGCAGTGGGGGGAAATTATTTTCCCCTTAACCAGCAAATGTGCCGAGAAGTGTGAGTGCCGCCTGCATGACTCCAATACACAGTATTTTGACTTTAATATTTTATATGATTAGATTAGCTTTAGTTTGTTAGGCTAGGTAAGTCTAGTTAAGTCTAGTAATTCTAGTTAGCTAGTTAGGGCTTGACATGGTGACAGGCTTACAAATCTTCTGTCTAAAATCTTTTATACTTCAGAAAGTATGGCATTTCTAATTTATTGAACCATCAGTTGAACCATCATGTATAGCACAGGCTATAAAAGAAGTTATATTGATCAACTAAAACCAGAAAGGAGCAATATGGTAGTGGCAACACAAGCTGTTTGACAAAGGGATGTCATATCTGATTCTAGTAATTTACATTATTGCTAGTTGACTGTCTGAGGAACTGTTTAAATACCTATGTGATAGGAAGTTCAAAATCGTAACATTTTACCCATGCCCACCAGTGAAGCCACAGCCATTGGCAAAACCACACCCATGGATAAAGCCACATCCACTTTAACGCAGCGGCACGCAAAGGGCAGAATTCAAAAGTTTGGCTCAGGCAGCAAAAATCCTAGAAGTGCCCCTGGTTAAAACTATACTTGAGGTTAAAGGCCATGTCCACCACCAAACTAAAATGTAACCCACTACTGGCCCCACTGTATAATTTTAAAAAATCCTTACCTTATATCCTTATGGTTCTTCTGCAGTGCTTGTCCAAATCCAGGAAACTAAAGAGTAGGAGTGGTCTTCCTGTCCAAACAGTTTCTGCATCTGATTTGTCCTCTCAGTTGCTTCTGGCAACTCCCCCCACCATCCGGATCCATCCTTGCCCGCACGATAGCGTAGCGTTAAATCCTTTTAATGTAAGGTAGCTCCCCCCTGTCCAACAGCTCTTCCCTTCCGCAGCGTCTCCATTGCCGGCAGGCGCGTCTGTGATTGGCTGCCTCTTAGCCAATCACAGACGTGGCTTCCGGCAATGGAGTGCACCGCAGGAGTGAAAGGCTGTAGGTATGATTTAGATTCGATTTTTAAAAAACTAATACAGAGTTTGGGTCTGGGCAGGGGGTCTACCTTATATTAAAAGTTCAATTGTTGAGTGGACATGTCCTTTAAGACTTAAGCTTCATACAAGTACTATTGCGGGTGCCGAAACGTGACGCACAATGTGTATGCACGGCTGTTTCATATGATAATTGTGCCGTGTTGGGCACTTTGTTGGCCACAACGGCAGTTCGTTCGGAGCTCATTGAAGATCCCCCTGGCGAATTGGGCAACAAGCCCCTACCGAACAGCCAGGGCGGCCGACGGCACGATCATCAGGCTAAATGGTTGTGCACACACATTGTGCATCGCGGGTTGACACCGTGATTGCATGTGCATATGAATCTTTAAGATTCATATACATACACACGTGTGATCGTGGGGGCCGACCCACAATGCACGATGTGTATGAACAGTTTCACTCGATGATTGTGCCGTGTTGGACAATTTATTGGCCAAACGGCCATTTGGTCACTAAAATTGGTGATTAACAAGGCTGATAACTTGCATCAAAGTAAAGGAATAGGGGACACAACTTCAACAGATTTTGCTAAGATTACAAATATTGCTGGGAATATTACACACACTTTTACATCTTAATTTGCATTAATGAGATACTGGGGAACTAATACACTATCATTTCTATCTCTCTTTAGAAAGAATAGAAGTTAATATGTATGTATGTATGTATGTAATTTATTTCTTTTATCGCAATACATATTCCGCAACGCTTTACAATTATTTACTCAATTCACATCAGGCTCTGCCCCGAAGAGCTTACAATCTAATCACTTTATGTACACATACAACCTATCAGTATGTCATTAATAGAGATGTCCGAACTTCGAAAAATCCGGTCCGCGCGAGGATCCGCGGATTTTCGAAAAAATCCGTAAATTAGAAAATCCGCGAGCGGACCCGTTAAAATGTATTAAAATGAAAGTTCGGCAAAATCCGCATTAAAAGTTGTCTAAATAGCCTTGGTAACGTACACTTAATCACTCAGGGACCTGGGTAATGGCCTTAGAAACACGTATCAATGCCTACAATACCTAAAAATTACAGTCCGCCAGCGTGATTTTAAAAAACGGTATTTTCTCGAAAATACGAAGATTTCCGTAATTACGAGGATTCCCGTAAACCCGCGGATCTCCGTAAAAACGAGATTTTCGTAAAAAACGAGATTTTCGTAAAACGAGGAACCGGAACTCTCCTTCCTGCAAAATGGCATCTTCTTTAAGGCAGCTGTATGCCATGAGTACCTCCCTGTCCAGGGGGTATATGACTTCCCCCCTGGAACGTATCGTTGCAGCGCAAAAAGTGCAGGATCATGGAGGGGCTGCAGCGACGGATCCTGCGCCGCTTCGGCTACCAGACCACTGTCTCTACCCTCCAGAGACAGTGGTCGATCTCAAGGGGCAGAGGCCTCAATATGTGCGCCGTACGGCAGATGATGGAGGCAAGTATACTTTTTTTATATTACTGTATTGTAATAAGTAGTAAATATTTTAATTCACTTCTGACAAAAACATATTTATTATATGTTTTAAAACATCAATAATCCTTAAATTGGGCTTGAGAGAGAGAAGAATCCAGTTCTTTGTATTTCTCATTCACTGGTTATTATTACATTATTGTTTTCTTTATATATTCAATATCAGCCCTATTAAATCAAAAAAAATCACTGAAAAGTGACTTTATTTAACATAACACCTATAAATTCAAAATGATACCCACACATAGACATAGGTAAACACACTTGGTGGCCGACCCTTCCATTTCCATGGCAGCCTTATTTAAAGGCTAAGTAAAGTTACCGTATATACTCGAGTATAAGCCGACCCGATTATAAGCCGAGGTACCCATTCTTACCTGAAAAAGTAATAAAAACTGATTGACTCGAGTATAAGCCGAGGCTAGAAATTATCACCACTACTGCACACCTGTATTACCTAAACGGTTAGAAAATGAACATGAATAAAGAGGAGGTCCATGTTTTATTTTAGAGTATTTATTTTCAAATAAAAAACAACCTGTTTTTAGTCCACTATATGCATTAAAGCAACAAAAAGTATGGAAAAATATTTTAACTGGGAAACCTTTTTGCTGAATCAAAGTTCAATGCGCTTAGCAGCAATATGAAACTGCGGTACTCTAATTAAAAATCCTTCAAAGTCAGATTCCTCATCATCATTTCTCCAAATATGCCTCAAATTCAGCTGGGTAATGTCATCTGCATAGACATTATCACACATCATCAATATTTACATCATCTTCATCACTGCTGCTGTGCTGAAACAAACCTCATCTTCTGTACCATCATGGCATTACTTATACCGCATTTCAGAAAAGCACGTTTGATGATGTCTTCTGGAATGTCCTCCCACGCATCTCGTACCCACTTTGCTACTATTTCTATGTCAGCTTCATAGATTTCATCATCCTTTTGTCAATTTGGCTTGACCTGATACATCCATTCATAGCCACATTTTTCGCACACGTCTTTAAAAGGTTTGTTTATAGACACATCCAGAGGCTGTAAAACAGATGTAAGCCCACAGGAAAACAGCCAAAGTAGTTTGAAATGACTTTGCATGTTTTGACATCTTCACATATATGTGCTCTAACATATCCCCAACTAGCAGTGAGGGTTTTTTTTTTAATGCTACTCCTGGTCGTCCATTCCAAATCTCTTCTAGCCATTTTTTTGTTCCTTGTTCATCCATCCACCTTTAACATGTGAACGGAGTAATTCGCGGGGGGAATTTGGCATTCTTAGGCAGGTCTTCTTTTAAAATAATAACAGGCCGCAGCTTGACTCCATTGGCCAAACATGCCAGAACCACTGTGAAATGATTTGTTTTCATTCCCGGTTGTTCTAAGGAAAATAGTTTTTTTCTCCCAGATGCCACGGTCCTGTTACTGGAGATCAAAAGTCATTGCTGTCTCATCCATATCCGATACTTCCAAGGTCATAATTATAAAGCTTTCTTTGTTTTATAATGAATTGATGGAATGACATCACCTTTTCTTCCAGATTCTGGTGGTAGTTTTTGTGAAATCTTCGTTCTCTGTCGCAAGCAAAGTCCAAACCGATTCATGAATCGGGTACACCATCCAGCTGATGCAACAAAGTTCTCAATACCCGCTGTTTATATTCTCATCTTTAGCCACTTGAAGTGCACGTAATCGATTCCCATGCGTGTTACAACAGTACCCATTCTGAGACATTCCACACCCATTTATGCAAGTCATTCTCTAGAGCCCCATTGAGGTGTTAAACCACGACGAGCCTTTTTGACTTTGGCATCTTCTCCAATTCGGACTTCATTTTTCGCCAAACTCGAACCTGTTTTTCGTCAACGCCAAATTCCCGTCCTGCAAAGAATTATTGCTTTCCTCTGCTCTTGAAACAACCTGAGTTAAAATCCAGCGTCGTAAGATCTCGTTTTTGTTTTCTTCACGATCAACCGTTTCTAACAGATTAAAATACACAGAAGAGCCAGTAGAAAACTTGAACCCCATACCTTAAGAGCAGAGTTTACTGTATACCATAGTGAGGCACAGATTACTGCAAGTTTCAAAAAAAAATGTAACTTTCCCAGATGTTTGGAAACTACAACTCCACAATCAAAGCATGCTGGGAGTTGTAGTTCCTAACATTTGTATTGGCAACAGTGAAACAAGAATATAAGTTTTAGTGTGCTAATGAGGTGCCTGCATAAAGGAACCTGCATCCTGCAGGAATGCAGGAATTCTAAACTAATGTGTCCTAGGATCTGCAACTTGTATGTACCTATGTATCAGAGAATAAATGTACCAGTAAAATGCGCAGTATAGATAAGTGTATGCCTTTTTACAAAATTATTACTGTAATTGATAACAGGCTGCCCTAAGTTCTAATAAGGACTAATAAGGACCTAATAAATGAGAACCTTCAACAAGACTAAAAGGAAAACTTACGGTCGCACAGTCCGGACAGGAGCATCGCTCCTTCCCTGCTCCTCATTCCGAGCAGTACAGGTACCATTACGTGCGGTTACGTAATGGCGCGCCCACGCTACGTGCCCGCGCCCGCAGCACATTCCCTGCTTCTCAGCTCCCGACGTCCAGCTGCCGGTGTACAAGTGCTGGTGTCCGAGGCTGGTGTCCGGTGTCCAAGGCTGTGCAGATAAGGGCTGGTACGTGAAAAACTTTTTTTCCGTAGATTTGAGCTTGACCGAGTATAGCCGAGACAAGGATTTTAGGTTTATTTTTAAAACCCTAAAATCTTGGCTTATACGGAGTATATACTGATCGATCATTAAAAATTTATTCTTTTTATCTTATAAATGCACACCGATACCGACACATAGACAACAGTTAAACACACTTTACTGGCCCACCCTTTTAGTTACATGGCAGCTCTATTTGAAGGGAAAGTAAAGTCAAAAATAAAATGATCAATTATTAAAAATTGATTTTTACACTCCAAAATTAAAAATGTTGACTTTTAAAGAAACTATAACATATTGCCTTATTTAATCTGTATTTTCAAGCAGAATTCAAAGTATATAATTAATATAATCCTTTAGATATATCATTCATTATGTATTTTTTTATTTTAATTTGCAGGGGAATCTTCCTCGGATACCCCACCCCCACCACCGTCCCCGCCAGAGGAAGAACGTAAGTGCAGCCTATTGAAAAAAAAATTTATTTCTAAACCTTTCATTTGTCCAAGGCCACATTACAGCGCACACAAGCGCAAGTGCTCCAGAAACATTGCCGTGCGAGTGCAGTATGATAGCATAATTGTGCAAAAATTGAGGATCACATTAATTGTGCCACACTATTGTGAGCTTTTTAACACGTTGATATGTCCAAGCCCTTTATCCAATGTTTGCATAATTTTTGACAACTTCTCCGAGAATTGTTTTAGTAATGTATTCGAACTTTAAATCATGAGAGTAAAATAAATTTCCTTTTTTTTTTAGCACTACCACCAACTAGCCCCCGGCTCTCCATTGCCCCCACGGGCAGTCCATTGCCCTCTCGGGCAGCCCATCGCTCACTCTGGGCTCTCCATTGCCCACTCCGGGCTCTCCATTGCCCCCACCAGGCAGTCCACTCCGAAGTGGAGGCACCTGGCACCAGCCAGACACGTAAGTGCATCCTAAGCAATTTTTTTATCTTTTTTTGACCTTGATTGTCAGCAAATAATTAGTGAAATTCATCTAATTAAGTGAATTTTATTATTTCACTGATAAAAATTTTTGTTAAAAAAAATGCCACAATCTTTAATTTGGCTTGATAGACAGATCACAGTTCTTCTCATTTCTCATTCCATTTATTGTCCCCGACTCTGGGCTGTATCTTGTCCCTCAGTTTTGAGCTTAAGTTACGAAATTCGGTCCAAACATCCAAAATTATCCAAGAAATGTTCACCACATGCCTTTTAGGAAATGTTCTTATACATGTAAATATTACTAATGGATTGGACGGTGATTGTTGAAATAAAACATTTTTTTTCTACAGGCCCTCCACCTTCTCCATGCCCTCCACCCTCTCTCAGCCTCTCCACCCTCTCAGCCCCTCCACTCTCCCCCCTCTCCAGCCCCTCCAGCACTTCCAGCCTCTCCAGTCCCTCTGGCGGCCATGCTTGAGAATCGTAAGTATCATTGCAACGTTAATGAAATGTTATATAAAACATTAATATCTGTATTTTCCAGTGTAAAATCCACGCACATGATGCAACATTGGGTACGGTGGGTTTGACAATGCTTTTATGGGGGCTGCACCCACTTCCAAAAATTTGTATGTAGCACAGTCCTAGTGATACAAAACCAAGAATGTTCTGATACAATTTGCAATAACGTAATGTTTTTTATGCCAGCATTACCTACTGCTGTTATCAGTGATCCCCATGATGCAATAATATCGCTTTAAGTGGAAGTTCAGTGATAATATATATATACTTTTAAGAAAAAAAGAGCAGTATTTATCCATCCCAATACCTTAATCTGCCCATTCATCAATCAGCATGGTGTCTGTGTATAAATAAATGCAACGAAATAAACGACTTCCTGTTTGCAGGACCCCTAATAGAGACCGTTATGGTCTGCCCTTGACCCAGTCCCTGGGTTGATTCAGTTGGTCTAGATCTGAGCATGTGTAACCATCCAACAGCCAATCAGTAGAATCACATGTTACCATAACTAGGTATGCATAATATAAACTAAGAATTTTAGAAATAATGATATCTTATACTGAGCTTTCCTTTTATGACATACCGCAACATTATAGCATTGCAGTACCATGTTATGTGTAAGTAGTTATCAGGTGCAAAATTGCATCTACTGCATGGTGCTTTAGGAAATGTGCTCTTTTTGCTCAAACATCTTCAACACAATTCTCTCAATATCTTCCTCCACAGAACTACAGAGCATGCGGCGGGAATGCGCCACATGGTGCGGCGCCTGGACCGCCGCCTGACCAGACTGGAGAGGAGGGTACACCAGTATATATATATAAAAAAACTGTTAAAAAAAATGGCTTTATTTTTCGATATATCAAATTATTCAGATAGATTCATAATCAATTTTTATTTGAAAAATTAAAATAACACATATCTATTAGCTAGCTATATGCCTGGTACTTATAATTTTGTATATCCCTTACCATTAATGCCATTCCACCACCACATTGGCCACATTCCCCTATATAGTAGTTTGCATACAACAAGGAAAGAAGGTGATGGGGGTACTGGGTTACATAAGTGTTCACTGCGGTTTGCCACCATTGTTGTGGGGCAGGCAGTCTTAGCCCCACTGGACATACCCCTCACCCCCGTGGCTACTCTCCCTCAAGTATGCTTCAGCAAGGGAAGCAGGTGAAAGGGTAGCTTCGTAGAACAGCACCATTGAGTTACAGCAGGCCCATGCAGTTTGCCACCATTGTTGTGGGGCTAGCAGGCTTGCCCCACTGGACATACCCCCTCACCCCTTGGCTACTCTCCCTCAAGGTATGCTTCATGCAAGGGAAAGCAGGTGAAAGGTAAGGCTTCGTAGGAACAGCACCATTGAGTTACAGCAGGCCCACTGCAGTTTGCCACCATTGTTGTGGGGCCAGGCAGCTTGGCCCCACTGGACATATCCCCACCCCATGGCTACTCTCCCTCAGAGTATGCTTCGTGCAAGGGAAAGCAGGTGAATGGGTAGGAAACACCATTGAGTTACAGCATGGCCCACATTTTAATTGGAGTACTGCTCTGTGCCAGGCAGGATTGACCCAGCTGAAAACATTACCACAGAGTAGCTGTTGTGGCTGTATGAGATGGTCAGAGTAGGTGACACAACAAAGGTGCCTCATGGAGAGAGAAGGAAGAACAAATATGGAGTACTGCTCATGCCCAGGCAGGATTGACCCAGAGCTGAAAACATTAGCCACAGAGTAGCACTGTCAGCTACACAAACACACAGACACTGACACAGATACAGAAAGACAAACAAAAAAACAGGACACCTAGACCTCTAAAAGGTCTAACACAAAATTTGTTCAGGACTTATAAGAAGGTTAGTCCTAGGTTGGTCAAAAGTAAAAGGACTGTTGGTCTCAGATGTTGAATACAGGGGTGGGTAACAACAAGTGCTAAACCACCACACTGAAACCCCACACAGAAAGCTCAAAAAGCGCAAAAATCTCTCTCCAATCCTACACTGTCAGGTCTCCACTAAACCACACTCCAACCACTGACAAAATGTCGCCTGTGAAGCAGCCTTTTATACCCAGGGGGCTGGCAATAATCATGTTACTGCATTGGCTAATTTGGGTCATGTGGCTTGCTCCGTCTTGAAAATAATCCCCAAAATGCGAATTTCAGAATTTCTCGTTTTTACGAAAATTCTCGTAATTACGAGAATCCGCGTAATTACCGAGGATCTTCGTTTTTTCCGGGTCCCGAAAGATCGTAGATTCTCGTATTACGGGGATACTCGTATTTCGAAAATTTTGGGAAAAAAAAATCCGTGGTTCGGAAGTTCGGAAGGCAGAAAATCCGGAATAATCCCCTTCGCGGATGTGATAAATCCGCGGCGGATCCAGGTTCGGGTCCGTGAACCGGCCATCTCTAGTCTTTAATGCTGGTCAATATTTTCATAAAATGCAGCCTGTATCAGTTTTAGTGTAGCATACTGCATGCATTTCTTGCTTGCAGCATATTTATTTCATGGGACTGGAAAGAGATTTCCTTATGACTGAAAGAGATGACCAGTAAACAGAGGGATGTGCACTTTACAAAGAATGAAACGCAAGTGTACTGCCTAGTTCCTGCAATGTCGAGGACAAATACGATTTATTTTTTGTAAGCTGAATGCTAAAGCTTGTTTTTGTCATTTTTTTTGTTAACCTACAACATATGTACCCTGTAGGGAGAGAATCACACACGTCTGTGGAATTCTGAGTAAACTATGATCATTCATGGAAATGTGTAAAAAGAATGTTGGTAATTGTCACTTCAAAAGTTGTCAGTGAGTTCCTATAATAACGATACTTTTCTCACCACCTCACCCTAATATCGCCAAGATTCAGCAGGGTTACACATTTAATGAAGCGCACCACCTGGAGGGAAAATTTCCTTGATATTAAAATATGCTTACATAAAAGGTGTTAACCGAGTGATTCGCGAGGTGGTGAATACAAACCGGGCTCTGAACAATTATACTTAGACAATTTTACAGTTGGTTTACAGTATGTTTCTGTGGAAAGCTTACACTCTGTTCTTTTGTATTGGTTTGTATATATATTTCTATATTTAGTTATTTTGTTTTATTTTGTTTCTTCTGACAAAAGGCAAAAAAATGCATTTACTATTAAAATATTATGAAAACAGAGGCATAACTACTAAAGATATACTAGAACTTGACCTTGACGTGGGAACGATGGGATTTACTCATTATCGTCGGTGTGTAGGGGCTTAAGCCGACTGACTGAAGTGATTAGGAACGACCGTAGTCTGCATTACGGTTGGTCGGGAAAGACAGAAAATATTGATATCCGATTGTTCTGTGTATGGCCAACTGATCCCCATGGTCAATGTGATCTGTCGGCACAATGCTATAGGGATCACATGTGTATGGCCACATGCGATCCCTATGGCCACCTTAACAGAGACTGTTATGGTCTGGTCCTTGACCCAGCACCTGGGTTGGTTCAGTTGCTTATTAGATATCTGTGGATGTTTGACCCATCCAACAGCTAATCAATAGAAATTACTGTTAGGAACATTCCAAGGTAGTGTGCATCCTGGGAAGAAGAAGGACCGTTAGAACCTGAAATGGCAGCTCACTAATGTCAACAGCAGGGAATAGCAAGTGGTATAAATTCAACAGATTTTTCATAATGGAGCAGAATATGTAGAATAACTATGTATGCCTAATCATATAAAAGAATTTAAAATAAAATGATATTTTCCACTGAACTTTCCCTTTAAAGACCCTCCACACACATTTTTATAGAATGCCCAGGGAACACTGCCGAACTTACCTTACCGGCGCTTCACTCGGCTCCTTCTCAGCTGTCAGGAGCGCTGTCACGACAGAGCGCTGATCAGGCAGTGTGGCTGACAGCTAAGGAACAGCCGCGGGTGGAGCGCAGGTAAGGTAAGTTCGGGCACTGTCCCCCGGAGGGGGAATAAGCATTCTCACCTCCCTGTGAATAACAGATTTTAGGTATTTATAATTGCCAGTTTAGTGTCCCTTTAAAGAGTGTGGTAGTTTTAGCTAAAAGGCAGCCAATCACAGACGTGGCTGCCGGCAATGTAGAGCGCTGTGGGAGAAAATGGCTTTTTTTTAGTAATCTGACATAGCGGTTAGGGATGGGCAAGGGTATCCTAAAATATAGATAAAGGTTTTTATGCTAGGTGGCAGGTCAGCCAGGGAGGGATCCGGAGGGTGGGAGGGAGGGGGAAAGGGCTCTCCTGCGCATGTTACAATCCCTCCTGGAGGACAGATTAGAGGCAGAAACCTTTTGACAGGAAGACAGCTTCTACTCTTCAGCTTCCTGGACTTTGGACAAGCATTGCACAAGATGTAAGGTAAGGATTTTTTTAAACTTCCCAGTGGGGACAGTAGTGGGTTAAATTTTAGTTTGGGGGAGGACATGCCCTTTAATCCTCTTGTATAATAAAAAAAATTCAGAGACAGATTTGAGATATTGAATTATCAAATAATATAGAATTTTCAGGATAATTATCAAATGCAGAAAATAGAAGAAGAAATAGGGGGCAGATCAACAAAAAATGATACAGTGGTGGTTGGGAAAAATGATAGTTTCCATTTATGGTCAATTTAAAATAACCTATTTTTCAGTATAGATGCCCTTAAAGTTCCGGATATTTGTACGTTTCCCAGACCAGGTCCCAGAGCCATGTACAGTACGTTACCAATGGGATGGCCAGTTTGCGTATCTGAACCCGGATCCACTGCGGATTTATCCCGTCCGTGAACAGCGGATTACTCCGGATTTTCTGCCTTCCGAACCGCGGATTTCTCGTATTTTCGAAAATACAGGAAAATACGAGAAATTCTTGTAAATTCGCGGAATTTCCGCATTTTGGGGATTATTTTCAAGCCACATGTCCCAAATTATCCAATGGCAGCTAACATGATTATTGCCAGCCCCCTGGGTATAAAAGGCTGCTTCACAGGCGCCATTTTGTCAGTGTGTTGGAGTGTGTTTAGTGGAGACCTGACAGTGTAGGAGTTGGAGAGTTTTTTGTGCTTTTTGGGCTTTTTTTGAGCTTTCTGTGTGTGAATTTCAGTGTGGTGGTTTAGCACTTGTTGTTAACCACCCCTGTATTCACACATCTTGAGACCCAACAGTCCTTTTAAGGACTAACGTTCCTTGTGAGAACCAAAAGTCCTTTTAAGGACTAATCCCCTATAAGTCCTTTGGACAAATTTTGTGTTAGACCTTTTAGAGGTCTAGGTGTCCTGTTTTTTGTTTGTCTTTCTATATCTGTGTGTCAGTGTCTGTGTGTTTTGTGTAGCTGACAGTGCTGCCTTTAGCAGCAATCAGCAGCTTTTGCTGTCTGATCTGCTGTTTGCTGTCAGTTGTGTCTGTGTCCTATTTGTGCTTTTAGTGTAAAAAAAAAAAAAAAGCTTTGTGTTTAATTTGTTTGCTTCTGTTGGTTGGTTGTTTTTTGTTTCTTTCGTTTTTGGGTTGTGTGTGGTGTGTAGTTATACATATACAATATATATATACATTAATATATATATATATATATATATATATATACATTTTTTTTTTTGTTAAAATTTGGGAGAGGGAAATGCCTGGCAGGGCAAGAGGGAGAGCCAGGAGCAGGGGGTGCTTCTGCATGTGGAGGGAGAGGGAGAGGCAGAGGAGAGCCTACTGAAGGCTCTGGCCAGGAGCTACCTGGCAGGGCAGCCGGGTAACCGTACCCGATATGTTTAGCGGTAGCCGTGCAAGGGGTATCCCTTCTGATCAAGGAAGGCGGGTAGTAGACTACCCAGCCTTTCTCATCCACCTCCTCACAGTCACAGAGCAGCCGAGCTGCCACTGTGCCTGCTCCTTCCTCACCTGAGGCTCCTACTGTGGGCATGGACCCTGATCCTCTCTATCAGGAGTTCATTGCCCACATGGCCCGTACCTTCGGGGATCCAGAGGAGGAGTCTCAGGATCTGTTTTTGCACACTATGTGTGGGGCTAGTGTGCTTGAGGAGGAGCTGTGCACTGATGCACAATCTTTCCTGTCGCCCGAGGCAGAGGAAAGTGCTCAGTGCACAGGGGGACAGGAGGATGATGATGTCACGCAGCAGTCTGTGAGCAGCCAGGGAACTAATGCAGGGGGTGAGGTTCCAGATGCTGCTGCTGTTAGTGACGCAGCCCCCAGTATTGAGGAGGTGGAAGTGGACGATGAGGTCACTGATCGTCCATGGGTGCCCTCTGTGAGAGAAGAGGATAGTGTCTCTGAGTGTCCCTCAGAGCATGAGCACGATCCTGAACCCAGAGGCAGGACTGGGGGCAGGGGCAGAGGCAGTGCACCTAGTGGTGCACGTGGAGGTACGGCACCAATGAGATCTGGTGCCAGTTCCCCACAGCAGCAGGTGACCTCTGCTCCGAGTCGTGCTGGTGGCTCAGCGGTGTGGGAGTTCTTCTCACTGGCTCCAGGTGACAACACGGTTGCAGTGTGCAAGTTGCGCCTGCAACGTGTTAGCCATGGGAAGACCACATCACATTTGGGCACCTCCTCTATGAGGAGACATATGATAGTGCACCACTTTGCCCGGTGGGAGCAGCGGACAGGGAACATACAGGCACCCACACGTTCCCTACCACATGCCCAGGTAGCCACCGTTCCTCCTCCCCCTCCGGCCCCATCAGCTGCTTCCTCGGTGGAAGTTATGGAGGAGAGGCAGCCTTTGGCCCCAGCACGCGGTGTTAAGAGGCCTCTTGACACTGCTGCTGGAGCATCAGCTAAAAGGCAGGTCTCTCTTCCCCAGTTGTTGGAGCGGAGGCAGAAACTGTCCCCTAGTCACCCCCAAGCCCAGCATCTCACTGCCAGCTTAGCAAAACTCCTGGCGGTGCAGCTGCTACCTTTCAGCCTGGTAGACAGTGCAGTGCACCACAGTGGCAGGTCTCTGGCCATAGGTACTTTGCCCAGAAGGCAGTACCAGCCCTGCAGCCCATCTGCAGGGCAATATTATCTGCTTTGCTGGACCACAGTGTGGGCAAGTGTGTCCACATTACTATGGACGCGTGCTCCAGCAAGAACGGCCAGGGGCAGTATGTGTCATTTACCACCCAATGGGTCACTCTGCTTGGTGGCAGAGACACGGCATGGAGCACAAGTGGGGCAAACTGCAGTGGGCCTGCTGTAACTCAATGGTGCTGTTCCTACAAAGCCTTACCCTTTCACCCGCTTTCCCTTTCCGAAGCATACTCTGAAGGGAGAGAAGACAATAGTGTGAGGGGTTATGTCCAGTGGGGCCAAGCCTGCCTGAACTCTTCAACAATTGTGGCAAACTGCAGTGGGCCTGCTGTAACTAATGGTGCTGTTCCCTACAAAGCCTTACCCTTTCACCCGCTTTCCCTTCCAAGAAGCATACTCTTGAGGGAGAGAAGCATGGGGTGAGAGGTATGTCCAGTGGGGCCAAGCCCGCCTGCGCTCTTCAACATGGTGCAAACTGCTGTGGGCCCTGCTGTAACTCAATGGTGTGGTTCCTACAAAGCCTTCCCATTCACCGCGCTTCACCTTGCACGAAGCATACTCTGAGGGAGAAAGCCAATGGGGTGAGGGGATGTCCAGTGGGGCCAACTGGCCTGACTCTTCAACAATGTTTTGCAAACTGCAGTGGGCCTGCTGTAACTCAATGGTGCTGTTCCTACAGCCTTACCCTTTCACCCTGCTTTCCCTTGCACGAAGCATACTCTGAGGGAGAGAAGCCAATGGGGTGAGGGGTATGTCCAGTGGGGCCAAGCCTGCCTGGCTCTTCACAATGGTGGCAACTGCAGTTGGCCTGCTTGTAACTCAATGGTTTTGTTCCTACAATAAGCCTTACCCTTTCACCCCTTTCCCTTCCAAGCAGATCTCTGAGGGAGAGAAGCCAATGATGTGGGGGTATGTCCGTGGTGGCCAAGCCTAGCCTGGCTCTTCAACAATGTGGCAAACTGCAGTGGGCCTGCTGTAACTCAATGGTGCTGTTCTACAAGCTACCTTTCAATCCCCCGTTTCCTTGCACGAGCATACTCTGTATGGAGAGAAGCCAATATGTGTAGGGGTAATGTCCACTGGGCCAAGCCTGCCTTGGCTCTTCAACAATGGTGGCAAACTGCAGTTGGGCCTGCTGTAACTCAATGGTGTGGTTCCTACAACCTTACCCCTTTCACCCGCTTTCCCTTTCACGAAGCATACTCTGATGGGAGAGAAGCCAATGCTGGTGAGGGGTATGTCCAGTGGGGCCAAGCCTGCCTGGCCCCCAACAAACCGCAGTGGACACTATGTAACCCATACCCCACCATCGCCTTCTTTCCCGGTTGTGGGGGGGGGGGTGCAACTACTATATAGGATAAGGTGGCCAATGTGGTGTTTTAAGGCATTACTGTAAGGGTATATACACTTAATAAGTACCAGACATATAGCTAGACTAAATAGATATGTGTATTGTAATTTTTCAAATAAAATTTGATTATGAATCTATCTGAATAATTTGATATATGGAAAAAAATAAGCCCAAAAACTTTTTTTTTTTAAATAACAGTTTTTATATATAATAATATATAATTTTTCTTTTTTTTTTTTTTTTTTTTTAAACTATATACATAAAAAAAATAATAAAAAAATCACTGGGGTTCCAGCCTGGATCCCTCCTCTCCAGTCTGGTCAGTTGCGGCTGTCCAGGCGCCGCCCCATGTGGCGGATATTCCCGCTGTACGCTCTTGGTAATCTGTGGATGGAAGATATTGAGAGAATTGTGTTTGAAGATGTTCGAGCACATTTCCTAAAGGCACCATGCGGGTGATGCAAGTTTGCACCTGACAGCTAGTTCACATACATGGTACTGCATGCATAATGTT
Organism: Hymenochirus boettgeri; assembly: GCA_019447015.1. NCBI lineage: Eukaryota > Metazoa > Chordata > Amphibia > Anura > Pipidae > Hymenochirus > Hymenochirus boettgeri. Next base: position 83,491,938 of record CM033472.1, on the reverse strand, counting down.
TGCGGTATGTCATAAAAGGAAAGCTCATGTAAAATCATTATTTCTAAAATTCTTAGTTTATATTATGCATACCTAGTTATGGTAACAGTGATTTTAACTGATTGGCTCTACTAAGCAACTGAATCAACCCAGGGACTGGGTCAAGGGCAAGACCATAACGACCATAACGATCTCTATTAGGGGTCCTACAAACAGGAAGTCAGTATTTCCGTTGCATTTATGTATACACCGACACAATGCTAAATGGGCAGATTAAGTGGAATAAGTGGACCATGATATAGTGTCATTTAAATGGTTTGCAAAAAAACTAAAGTGCACTGGCTTAACAAAAACTTTTAACTTGTAGAAACTAATTTTTATGGCTGTTAAAGGAATCGCCTCCTGCTTATAGACTGGGGGAACTGATTCTAGTAAGATACTGAGCAGATGTGGACCACTTTTAAAGGGATATGTAAACTATTACATTTCTAAATCTGTGACCTTTAGGTAACAAGTGTAAAAAATGAGGTCCACTCCTGTATGTCTTAATGCTCGGTAAAAAGGGAAAGGGAAAAAAAGAAAAAGGCTTTTAAAATTTTAAAACAGAAGGACAGAACAAGGCTTACAGGGAGTACAAAAAGCCTGTAATAAAGATGGGCAAGAAAGCAATTAACTAGCTAAAATAGAAAATGAAATACGGATTGCCGAACAAAGCAAGTCCCACCGAAAATGTTTTTTAATATATAAATGGTAAAGATGAGGTCCTGAGAATGTTGGACCATAAATAATAGGCTGTGGTGGTTGTAAGAGGATGCCGAAAAGGCTAATCTGCTAAGCGTTTTTTTACATCAGTTTTTTACTGTTGAGAACCTTGGTCCTTACAAATGGGATGTAATAATATTGCATGGGAAGAATGAAGAGTATTCACAATTGGCTTAACAGAGGAAAGGTACGGAAACAATTCGACAAAGTTAATATCATAAAGCGCCAGGACCAGATGGATTGGCATTCCTCTCGGATTTTAAAGAGCTTAGTTTCATTTCTATCTGTAACCAATGTTTCCTTCTCATCTTTTCACGATTCGCTTTTTGTCTGGGGATGTGTCCGCTGGAATTGGGAAAAAAGCCAAGTAATACCAATATTCAAAAAAGGTTAGTCTTCACAAGGCCTGGTAACTATAGCCCTGTAGCCTAACATCAGTGTAGGAGAAGTGATATCCTTGGGGGGGCAGATTTATAAAAGAGCGAAAATGGCGAAAAGTTTTCGTCGGTTTCGCTTTCGCATGGTTTTTTTTCGCCAAAAAGAGACAGTTAACGCTAATTTATAAAGGTGCGTTAACGTAATGGCGAAACCGTTTTTGCCTCCTTCCCCGCGAGCTTTCGCTAAACCCCCTTCCCCTTACTTCGCCATACATCGCACTGGTAATTTTAAAAAAGAGCGAAAAGGGAGTGAAAAGAGGAGCGAAAAAAAAACATAACGCGATTTATAAAAGAGCGAAAAGTGGTTTTTGGCGTTAAAATAGCGAAAGATTAAGCGCGATCCTGAGGTGGTGACAAGTCTTGTTTTGAGCGAAAGGCCATGTTTGGTAGCCTGTTGTTGGGAATTTGGATTGGTTCCTGATTTTTAAGGCAACAAAAATGTAAAAGCCATTCATACAAATTGTCTACAATGTTTTTTGGACACACTCTATGAAGTATTGCTTTTTTCCATTTGTCTGTATAGAGATAATTGTTAGCTGTGACTTCAAATGAAGTTCTGCTATTTTGCGTTCACGTGAACGCAACCGTTCACCCCCCTTCTTTCTCGGTGTGTTTTAAGCGTTTTCAATGTAGGCTTTAATTTTCATTTAAATTGGCGAGGTCAATTGTTGGCTTTCCAGGGTGCGTGCTTAAGTAATGCTTCTGTTCTTTTTGGTGGCGTAATAATGGGCTAGGGCAACACTGCGCTTTTTTTCCACACTTTTTCGCAGCAAATACCAATGCGTTTGGTAAAATGGAAACTTGCGGGAACGCGTCAGGTTCCTCAATTTCTGATGTGCATCGATTGTTCCTACGTTCTCCCTTTTGGTTAGCGTAACGTGTTCCACTATTTTTGTGGCTTGTTAATGCATGGCATTTCCATAACCGAAAAGTATGAAAATTGCAGCAACGCAAACGCCAAATGCAGAAAGCTTTTGCGTGCACAATTTGTGCATATGTTTCGTGATTTGTGTGTGCGAATGTCGGGTGAGTTGCGTTGGCCTCAGCCTGGCTCATGGACACCTTGACTGCTACGCACAGGAACGGGACACAAATTTGCAACGGCTATTGGCCGTGATTGTTGTACGTATGTTTTTTTGTGCATGCGTTTTTTTCCGTCTTGCTGTTAGGAAACGATTCGTTAATGCAGACAATCCCAAATGGTGAACGCATATCAGGGTGTAATTCAATAAAGTTCTATCGTTGAAAATGGTGCTAATTTTTGGCCCAACCATCAGATGTTAGCTTTCAACGATTTAATAAAGATTTTTGATTGGTTGGTCAACATCTAACCAGCATTTTAAACGATAAGAGACTTTTATGATTTCTCCATGATATTCTCCATAACGAACGGACTTGCAATCGAAATCAACGCAAAAACACGGAGCAAAAACGCAAAAAACGCGCTTGTTTGGCTTCAACCCTTTCAAAAATCATTGTCTGTTCGTCTTCTAATGCGCGATCGGTCTTTTGATGCCGCGTTCGCCCTTCCTACTGACCCTACACCTACGCCTACACTCCCCATCTGCTAATAGCGCGTTCGCTTTCCCGTATGCGTGTTCGCCTTTTGTAATGTGCGGTCGGCTTTTTTAATGCGCGTTCGTCCTTTTTGAATGCGCGTTCGTCTTTCGAAGGGGCGTTTTTGTCTGGTGAATAGGCATGTTGTTCACACTTTCTTGGTGTTTATTCTCCAATTCGCCCAATTTTCGTATAATTGAAATATCTGCAATAACGTTTAACAGCTGGCCTGTCACTAACACAAGATCGAACGTGGTTTTCCTTATTTGACACAAATTGGAGCGACTTTAGAAAAGATGAAAAATAAAGTTTTGATTGATAACAAACACTATTTTAAACCAGCAGATGAATGCTGATCTGTGTGGGTAGAGAAAATGAGTAGGAGGAATCCTGATTGTGGCCTGTGCAATCTAATTGCGTCATCAGCTCGCTGTGGTGTGCTGGATTAGGAGGAAACACAGGCAGCGGGAGTGCAGAGAAGGGACATTTTTCAGTTAGGATCAGACAGCCTCGTTTCTTTCTCGAAGGATATTTTGTCTTCTGGACAAGCTGTCTGATTGAGGATGTTGTGCGTCACTTTCGCTAAATCGCCCAGCGCGTACAGCGGAGTTTATGGTCAAACTGGCGATTTGTTGAGCCAACAAGCAAGCAGAATGTGGCATTGCCTGGGATGACAAAGCTTTTTGTCCCTGTCCTTTATTTTTTTGGCATTGCCACTTCCAGCCTTGATGTCACACAACTCCATGAGCATGAGTCAGCCAGCTTTTTGTTTTTCTCAGGAGTCCTGCCCCAGGTTCTGAGTCACTTTTGGCCCTGTGCCAGACAATCAATCCAGTTTCCATCCAGTTAAGTCCAGAGTGGCAAAACATCAAATCTTTTTTCAGCTAGGAGGGGTTTGTCTCCAACTGCCTCGGAGCCATTGATTGTACGCAGTATTGCACTTGCACAACCACCTAAACATGAAATGGAAGTGTATCTTAAACAAGCAAACACTTCCATTTCTCTGAATGTTCAGGTGGTGGTGCGATTCCACCTGCGCATTATGAGATAAAAGTGCGTTTCCTGGAAAGTTGCCACGACTCCCATATTTTTGCGTGCCAGTCCGCTCTCTACTCGCAAGTTTACCATCCCCGCGACGATGCCATAGGGCTGGCTTGTGGGTAAGTGGTTCTTTTCCCCTCCATTTTCAAGGAATGTGTATCCAACATGACTTCATCCATTATTTCCCCTTTCCAACAGGAGACGCAGTGGTATGGGATCTTCCGGCTCATGACCCCCCCTGAGGAATCCAGACACCTGCAGGAGCAGGCGCTATAATTAGCACACGTCACACAAGAAACGTGATTGAAAGACTCTTCGAGTCTGGAAATCCGTTTCCGGTGTCTCTCATCTACCGGTGGGAAACTCCTTTATTCTCCCGCCCGGAAGGTGCAGATATCATCATTGTGTGCGCTATGCTCCATAATTAGGCAATAAGCATGGGGTACAGCTTCACAATGACTGATATGCTGGCAGCCGAGGATGAAGGGCCGTCTGTAGATGTCTGAGGATTCCTCTGAAGATTGGACATAGTACAAGAGGGCAGAAGTATTGCTTCTTTTTTGTCAAGGGTACTTTGAGATGGACCAAGTTAGGTATTTTACTATGTTTATACGTGTTCCAAAAAACATGTTTATGTCCATACGGTATGTTATACTGATTATCTTCCCCCTTTATTAGGAACCTACAAGAAGGCTTGACCTGCCCCTACCTGCCACTGTTTTTGGACTGCTACTCTCTTTGGGTATGGCTGGATTTTTGTACCAAGTGTTTCATTACTATTCCTATGCTATTTGTAGAGGACCAGTAGATGAATATCAATAGGGAATGTATTGGTTACCTCCCCCCCAACATCCCCATACTGGTTGCATAGCTCCCTGCACACACCTCCGTTAGGTTTCTCCCTCTATTACACACCAGACGTGGTTTGACGGCACTATAGCAAGCACTGGTTCATGTAACACGTTTTGCTCTCGCTTCCACATGCGCCAGTTGAAGCGAACATTATCTAGGCTAAACATCGAAACAATGTTGGCCTTTCCAAAGAGAACCTTCAACATGTCTATAGATTACTTGGAAGATAGTTTAAATGATTGTGGTGTTTCTTATTCATACAAGGGGCGTAGCTACAGTGGTGCAGGGGAGTGGACTAACACCAGGTCGCCTTGTCCAAGAAGCGGCCCCCATTTTGGTGGTAGTTTTAAATATACCAGTCTGTGTGCCAACTGTTTTACCAGTGGTCCTGGTACAAAAGCCTTTGTTACATATCTGTTGTCAAGCCATTTAACCATGCCCTGGCTGTGCAGTTGCCATTTTCCCCAACAATTTATCAGTGTCTGTATCCAAGCATTTCACCAGCTTTGTGTCAACAATGTTACCCCATTGTTACATGACAGCACTTTTGACCAGTAATCTTTGTTGGCCGTACATTGGTTTTGTGGAGTGTTTGAAGCGGCCTTTCTTCGTGGCACACATCCTGTGAGGACTAACTGCAACCCTGGTTTGTGGAATAATATGACAGACAACAACTTAGATTTGCTTATAATTTTTTATCCACAGCCTTTTTTTTTTTTAATCTTAACTGTTTTTTTTTTTGCCTTTAGAACGTTGGGGCCCACATTGTAACATATATTGTATAACTTAATAATAAGAAGAAGACAAAAACAAAAAGAAAAAAACTATTTTGCGGGATGAAAAAAGCCATCCCTCTTCTTCAACAATGGTGGCAAACTGCAGTTGGCCTGCTGTAACTCAATGGTGTGGTTCCTACGAAGCCTTACCCTTTCACCCGCTTTCCCTTACACGAAGCATACTCTGAGGGAGAGAAGCCAATGGTGTTAGGGGTATGTCCAGTGGGGCTAAGCCTGCCTGGCTCTTCAACAATGGTGGCAAACTGCAGTGGGCCTGCTGTAACCTTAATGGTGCTGTTCCTACAAAGCCTTACCCTTTCACCCGCTTTCCCCCGCTTTCCCTTGCACGAAGCATACTCTGAGGGAGAGAAGCCAATGGTGTAAGGGGTATGTCCAGTGGGGCCAAGTCTGCCTGGCCCCACAACAAACCGCAGTGGACACTATGTAACCCAGTACCCCCATCGCCTTCTTTCCCTTGTTGTGTGCAAACTACTATATAGGAGAATGTGGCCAATGTGGTGTGTGTAATGGCATTAATGGTAAGGTATATACAATTATAAGTACCAGACATATAGCTAGCTAAATAGATATGTGTATTGTAATTTTTCAATAAAATTTGATTATGAAATCTATCTGAATAATTTGATATATAGAAAAATAAGCCCAAAAACTTTTTTTTTTAAATAACAGTTTTTAATATAATAAAAATAATTTTCTTTTTTTTTTTTTTAAACTTATAAATAAAAAAAATAATAAAAAAATCACTGGGGTTCCAGCCTGGATACCCTCCTCTCCAGTCTGGTCAGGCGGCTGTCCAGGCGCCGCCCCATGTGGCGGATATACCGCTGTACGCTCTGGTAATCTGTGGAGGAAGATATTGAGAGAATTGTGTTGAAGATGTTCGAGCACATTTCCTAAAGCACCATGCGGGTGATGCAAGTTTGCACCTGACAGCTAGTTACACATACATGGTACTGCAATGCAATAATGTTGCGGTATGTCATAAAAAGGAAAGCTCAGTATAAAATATCATTATTTCTAAAATTCTTAGTTTATATTATGCATACCTAGTTATGGTAACAGTGATTTAATGATGGCTCTACTAAGCAACTGATCAAACCCAGGACTGGGTCAAGGGCAAGACCATAACGACCATAACGATCTCTATTAGGGGGTCCTACAAACAGGAAGTCAGTATTTCCGTTGCATTTATGTATACACCGACACAATGCTGAATGGGCAGATTAAGGGAATAGTGACCATGATATAGTGTCATTTAATATAGGCTGCAAAAAACTAAAGTGCACTGGCTTAACAAAAACTTTTAACTTTAGGAAAGCTAATTTTATGCTGTTAAAGGAATCGCTCCTGCTTATAGACTGGGGGGAACTGATTCTAGGTAAAGATACTGAGCAGATGTGGACCATTTTAAAGGGATATTAAACTATTACATTTCTAAATCGTACCTTTAGGTAACAAGTGTAAAAAAAATGAGGTCCACTCCTGAATGGCTTAATGCTCAGGTAAAAGGGAACGGGAAAAAAAGAAAAGGCGTTTTAAAATTTTGAAAACAGAAGGCACAGAACAGGCTTACGGGAGTACAAAAGCTGTAATAAGAGTGCAGAAAGCAATTAAACTAGCTAAAATAGAAAATGAAATACGGATTGCCGAAACAAGCAAGTCCAACCGCAAAATGTTTTAAGTATATAATGGTAAAAAAGATGAGGACTGAGAATGTGGGACCATTAAAATAGGGCTGAGGTGGTTGTAGGGAGTGCCGAAAAGGCTAATCTGCTAAAGCGTTTTTTTACATCAGTTTTACTGTTGAGAATCCTTGTCCTTAAAGTAGGGATTGTAATAATTGAGGAAGAAATGAAGGATTCACATTGGCTAAAAGAGGATAATTGGTTACGGAAACAATAGACAAAGTTAATATCAATAAAGCGCCAGGACCAGATGGATTGCATCCTCGGATTTTAAAAGAGCTTAGTTCAGTTCTATCTAGACCAATGTTTCTCATCTTTTCAGATGTCGCTTTGTTGGGTGATGTGCCGCTGGATTGAAAAAAGCCAATGTAATACAATATTAAAAAGGTAGTCTTCATCACAGCCTGGTAACTATAGACCCTTAAGCCTAACATCGTGTAGGGAAGTGATATCCTTGGGGGGACATTTATAAAAGAGCGAAAAGTGGCGAAAAGTTTTCGCGTTCGTTTTCGCATGGTTTTTCGCCAAAAAGACAGTTAACGCTATTTATAAGTAGCGTTAACGAATGGCGAAACCGTTTCCCGCGAGCTTTCGCTAAAAACCCTTTTCGCCTTACTTCGCCATACATCGCACTGGTAATTTTAGCGAAAAGGGAGTGAAAAGGAGCGAAAAAAAACATAACGCGATTTATAAAAGAGCGAAAAGTGGTTTTGGCGTTAAAAAGAGCGAAAGATTTAGCGCGACCCTGAAGGTGGTGAAAAGTCATTGTTTGAGCGAAAAGGCATGTTGGAGCCTGTCTGTTGGGAATTTGGATTGGTTCCTGATTTTAAGGCAACAAAAATGTAAAAGCCATTCAGACAATTGTCTTACATGTTTTTGGAACACATCTATGAAGATATGTTTTTTTCCATTTGGTCTGTATGGAATAATTGTAGCTTGGACTTCAAATGAGTTCTGCTATTTTGTCGTTCACGTGAACGCACCGTCACCCCCCTTCTTTCTCGGTGTGTTTTAGCGTTTTCAATGTAGGCTTAATTTTTCATTTAAATTGCGAGGTCAATTGTTGGCTTTCAGGGTGCGTGCTTTATATGCTCTTCTTTTTGGTGGCGTTAATAGGGCTAGGCAACCCACTGCGCTTTTTTCACACGTTTTCGCCTGCAAATACACATGCGTTTTGGGTAAAATGGAAATTGCGGGAACGCGTAGGTTCCTCAATTTCTGATGTGCATGCGATTGTGCTACGTTTCCCTTTTGGTTAAAACGTGTTCACTATTTTTGTGGCGTTAATGCATGCATTTCCATAACCGAAAAAGTTGAAATTGCACACGCAAAGCCCAAATGCAGAAGGTTGCGTGCACATTGTGTGCAATAGTGTTCGTGATTTTGTGTGCGATTCGTGGGAGTTGCAGTGTGGCCTCAGCCTGGCTCAGGACACACGTGCTACGCACAGGAACGGGACACAAAATTGCAAACGCTATTGGCCGTGATTGTTGTACGTATTTTTTTGTGCATGCGTTTTTTCCGTCTTGCGTTATGGAAACGCATGCGTTAATGCATCCAAAATGGTGAACGCATATACAGGGTTATTCAATAAAAGTTCATATCGTTGAAAATGGTGCTAATTTTGCCCAAACCAATCAGATGTTAGCTTTCACATGTTAAAAAGATTTGATTGGTTGGGTCAAATTACCAGCATTTTAAACGATAAGAACTTTTATTGATTTCTCCATGATATTCTCCATAAGACGAACGGACATGCAATCTGAAATCAACGCAAAACACGGACGCAAAACGCAAAAAACGCGCTGGTTTGGCTCACCCTTAAAAATCATTGTCTGTTCGTCTTGCTAATGCGCGATCGTCTTTTGAATGCGCGTTCGCCTTCCTACTACTACCAGCTCATTGCTTGCTAATGCGCGTTCGCTTTCGTAATGCGTGTTCGCCTTTGAATGTGCGGTCGCTTTTTTTAATGCGCGTTCGCCTTTTGAATGCGCGTTCGTCTTTCGAAATGGGGCTTTTTTTCTGGTGAATAGGCATGTTGTTCACTTTTGGTTTAGTTTCTCCAAATTCGCCCCAATTTTTCGTATAAATTGAAATATGCCAATAACGTTTAAAAAGCTGGCTAGTCACTAACAAAGATCGGACGTGGTTTTCCCTTATTTGGACACAAATTGGAGCGACTTAAAAAGAGGAACAATAAAGTTTGATTGATAACAAACACTATTAAACCAGGCAGATGAAGCTGATCATTGTGGGTAGAGAAAATGAGTGAGGAGGAGATCCTGATTGTGGCCTGTGGCAATCTAATTGCGTCAGCAGCGCTGTGTGCTGGATGAGGAGGAACACAGGCAGCGTGGAGTGCAGAGGAGGAACATTTTTCAGTTAGGATCAGACAGCCTCGTTTCTTTCGAGAGATTTTGTTTCTGGACAAGCTGTCTGATGAGGAGGTTTGTGCGTCACTTTCGCCTAAATCGCCCAGCGTACAGGAGTTGTATGGCAAACTGGGCGATTTTGTTGGAGCCAACAACAAGGCAGAATGTGGCATTGCTGGGATGACAAAGCTTTTGTTGTCCTTTATTTTTTTGGCAATGCCACATTCCAGCCTGTGATGTCACAACTCCTTGGCAGAGTCAGCCTTCTTTTTTCTCGGATCCTGCCCAAGGTTCTGAGTGCAATTTTGCCCTGTCCAGACAATACATCCAGTTTCCATCCAGTGAGTCAGAGTGGCAAAACATCAAATCTGATTTTTTCAGCTAGGGTTTTCCAACTGCCTAGGAGCCATTGATTGTACGCATATTGCACTTGCACCACCTAAACAGAGAATGGAAGTGTATCTTAAACAGAAAACACTTCCATTCTCTGAATGTTCAGGTGGTGTGCGATTCCCACCTGCGCATTAGGAGTATAAAAAGTGCGTTTCCTGGAAGTTGCCACGACTCCCATATTTTGCGCGTGCAGTCAGCTCTCTACTACCGCAAGTTTACCAGCGGACGGATGCCAGAGGGGTGCTTGTGGGTAAGTGGTTCTTTCCTCCATTTTCAAGGGAAATGTGTATCAAATGACTTACATCCATTATTTCCCCTTTCCAAACAGGGACGCAGGGTATGGGATTCATTCCTGGCTCCTGACCCCCCTGAGGATCCAAGGACACCTGCAGAGAGGCGCTATAATTTAGCACCACTGTCACACAAGAAACTGATTGAAAGACTCTTCGAGTAGTCTGGAAATCACGTTTCCGGTGTCTCTCATCTACCGGTGGGAAACTCCTTTATTCTCCGGGAAGGTGTCAGATATCATCATTGTGTGCGCTATGCTCCATAATTTAGCAATAAAGCATGGGGTACAGCTGCACAATGATGATATCTGGCAGCCGAGGATGAGGGGCCGTCTGTAGATGCTGAGGATTCCTCTGAAGATGGACAGAGGACAAGGGCAGAATTAATTGCTTCTTTTTTTCAGGGTAAGTTGAGATGACCAATGTTAAGGTATTTTACTATGTTATACGTGTCCAAAAAAAACATGTTTAATGTCATAAGGTATGTATACTGATTATCTTCTCCCTTTATTAGGAACCTAAAGAAGGCTGACCTGCCCCTAACTGACACTGTTGGACTGCTAATACTGTTGGGTATGGCTGATTTTGTGAACAAGGTTTCATTACTTCCTAATGCTATTTGAAGGACCAGTAGAATGAATAATCAATAGGAATGTATGTTACCCCCCCAACTCCCCATACTGGTTGCATAGCTCCCTCACACACCTCCGTTAGGTGCTCCCCTCTATTAAACACACAGGGTTTGACGCACTATAGCAAGTCACTGTTCCATGTAATCACGTTTGCTCTCCTTCCACATGCGCCAGTTGAAGCGAACATTAATCTAGGCTTAAACATCGAACAAATGTTGCTTTCAAAGAGGAAACTTCAACAATGTATATAGATTAACTTGGAAGATAGTTAATGATTGTGTGTTTTATTATACAGGGGCGTAGCTACCAGGGGTGCAGGGGATGCGACTAACACCAGGTCCCTTGTCCAAGAAGCGGCCCCCATTTTGTGGTAAGTTTTCTAATATACCAGTCTGGGTGCCAACTGTTTTACCAGTGGTCTGTGTACAAAAGCATTTGTTACATATCTGTGTCAAGCATTTAACCAGTGCCTGGCTGTGCAGTGCCAGTTTCCCCAACAATTTATCAGTGTCTGTATGCCAAGCATTTCACCAGCCTTTGTGTCAACAATGTTACCAGTGGTTAATACCAAAGCATTTGACCAGTAATTCTTTGTTTTGCAGTACCAATTGGTGTTTGTTGGAGGTGTTGATGCGCCTTTCTTCGTGGCAACATCCTGTGAGGACTAACTGCACCCTGGTTTTGGAATAATAATGACAGACAACTTAGATTTGGCTAAATTTTTATACAAGCCTTTTTTTTTAAATCTTAAAACTGTTTTTTTTTTTGCCTTTAAAAACTGGGTCACACATTGTAAACATAGATGTAATAAACATATAATAATAAGAAGAATACAAAAAACAAAAAGAAAATAAACTATTTGCGGATGAAAAAAGCCATCCTCTCTCAGCCGTAACATTCTTCGGCTCATGCCGTCCAATTTGCATGAGGACCTCGCTATGTTTAGAATGAGGTCCCTATCTCTGTGGTGGTGTGGAGGGCTCCTCGGTGGGGGAGGTGTTTGCTCTGGGGAGAGCATTGGTGGCGTGGAGAGATGCAGCTGCTTGCTCCTCCTCAAACCTCTCTCCTCCTGTGGAGCTGTTGTTTCCGCTTCATCTGGAAATGATGGTAAATTAAAAAAGGTTGAAAAGTGTGATGTCATGTTATGTGAAATCTTTCTTAGAATAGCCTTTGAATGGCGTAAATAGGAATCCCTGGTCCTCCCAGCAAAAAAATGATGTGGCCCTCTATCCATGCTTCCCCCACGGTGGTTTTAGGAAAGAAGGCTAGACTGTGTAGACGATAAATGAGAAGGGGCCCCCTTGGCTCCTGGGCCCCCGTTGTTGCTCCCCTGCAGTTACACCCCTGCTTTGTGTAATGTGTATGGCACATGATATGTGCTATAAATGTGCACAATGCAATCGTTGTTTAAACCTTTGTAGGATTCTATGTTCTTACTGACACATTATATGAAGTAATCAGGTTATAGTGTTAAAACTTCGAACAATACATGTAGGAATATTTATTCATTATTTCTCACACTAATATGAACTTTGAAAAGTACCTTCATCCATCCTCCTCCTAGTGTCTTGGACATACTGGGGCCTCCTCTCTTCAAATCACTCCAATTTCTTTGGAGCTCCTTCAGGCTCCGATCCACCCAATCTCCGCAGGATCTTTTTGGAGACTCTCCATTATCGCTTTTTTTTCTCCTTCCTGTTGGTTGTGCCAACAGGGAGGCAATCATAGCTTTCTGGTGAGGTACCTCACCATCACCCTCGATACCTCCTAGTCATGGTGGCTGTGTATATAGAGCGGAGAACAACCAATCCTCCTTGCCTGTGGCGCACTTCGGCATAAAAAGCGAAAGTCGCTAGCGGAAACAACCAAAAAAAAGCGAACAATCAACCAAATTCAGGGGAAGGCGAAATTCGGAAAGTGAATTAAAGAGCGTATGCTGTGAAATAATATTTGATGCACAATATTGTCTCAATGGTTTTAAATGAATATTTTTACATTGTTCAGAAACAATACAGCATTGCTATCTAATTAATGACCATTCTATTTCCGCATCTTCAAAGTCCGCATCTTCGCCTTCGCTTTTCGTCTTTCGCTTTTCATCTTGGAGTTTAGCGGAAGCGAATAGCGAAAGCGAATAGCGAAAGCGAATAGCGAATGCGAATAGCGAATGCGAATAGCGAAAGCGAGCATGTATTTTCGCGTTTAAGAGCGCGGCCGTTTTGACGCCAAAACAAGGGGGTTTGTTTTCGCTCTATTCAGGATGACGAGGCGTTACTTAAAGCTGATGGTGAGACAGCTCACCAAAAAAATTATGACAACTTGCCGTGGGGACCACAGATAAAAAAAGAAAGAAGCGCCTGATTATGGAGAGCCTCCAGAGGAAAATAGGGAGGAAATATGACATCCAACTGTCACTCCAGGACCTGCAAAGGAACTGGAGTGACCTAAAGAGAAGGAGGCCTGCATTTGTGCAGGACATTAGGAGCAGGATGCGTACAGGTATTTTTTATAATGCATATTATTATTATCCAACGAATATATTCTTATTTTTTTGTTTTGTAAGTTTGAGAATAGAAACTGATAACTGTATAAAATGTGTCATTAAGCAAATATAATCCTCCCAATGTTTAAAGGACAGATGTAATGATGCAAATTGTGCACATATCACGTGCCTTAAGCCAAGGCAACACATACACACCAAATCAAGCCCGCAATTGTGATCATTGTCGCACACGATTTTGTGCACAATTCTGTTCGTTTTGCGTTTTCACGTGTTTTCCCATTTCCATTATGGAAACGCATGCATTAACGGCACAAAAATAGGGAATGCATTGTGTTAACAAAATGCAAACGACGCGCAATCAACTGGACTAGGCACATTACGCGTTTTTTAAGCGTTTGTGCATGCGTTTTGCGTTGGCAAAAGCGCATTGCGATTGGTTAGAATGGAAAATGCAGGAACGCAAATATCCACGCAATTTCCCATGTGCATGCGATTGGCATCCATTTCCGTTTTGGTAACCATGCATTGCCATAACAGAAAACAGCCAAATCGCATGGGCAAAACGCACGAGCAAACGGAAATCGCACAGAATGACGCAAAAATGGGGAACGCATGCATTACCAAAATGGAAACGGATGCACATAGCATGCGCAGGTAAATCGCGGGGAATTTTGCGTTCCCGTGATTTCCATTAAACCAAATCGCATGCGCATTTGCGAACGCAAAACGCCTAGCCATAAATAGCATGAATTTGCGTGTTCCGACATTTCCATTTTAGGCCAAATCACCGGGGCAATCTAGTGCAAGCTAGTGTGGCCTAGACCCCTTAACATGGCATTATAGTTGACAACTTCTTGAACTTTCTTCTAATTTCAAGGTGACAGGAACACCAGAGAGGAGAGAGGAGGAGGAGGAGGAGGAGGGCCGGACCATTGCTGAGGAGGAGGGGGACCATTGGCCGAGGAGGAGGCCGGACCATCGGCTCCAGAGAGCCTTCCACCACCCACCTATCCCCAGTCTCCGTAGCAGCATCCCCACCACCCCTGGAGCAGGATCGGAATGGCATTGTGGAGGCGGATGTCCGCCAAATTAAGAAAAGGCTGCTCCGCTGGAGCGCAAGTGGCTCTTTTAAGGAGCAGAGTTTATTTCTTTATTTTTTGTTTTGACCTAAAAAAAATATTTTACAAAATTTTACAAGTTTATAGTTAAATATATACTTCATATTTAAATCAAACTGTAAAGTGTCTGTCTGTTTCTTCTTACCTAACTATTCCAATTCTATCTTTTATGATATTAAGGTGACCATACAGTAGGAAAATATTCCATACATAAGATATTTGATGTAATGTCTGCCTATTATATGTCCAGATTGGCTTAATTAGTCTCCCCAAAGTTAAGATAGGATAGATTCTATTTCAAACACACATAATGAATTCTGCAAAACAATGTTCCATCCTTGCATAGGCAGGGACACTTATCCACATAACATGCCATATTATTCCTAACAGATTAGTAATGTAAGGCTGGGTACATATTAGAATTTAGTTTAAAACGAATGATTGTGCATCATACGTGGCACAAAAATAGATTAACAGTGTGTGCAGGCCAAACAAGGTAATTCCCCCATTTTTCAGAATTGCCAATCAGGTATGATTGTGCGGTTCCCTATAGGCCTGCATGATGGGTCCTGAAAACAACAGCCACGTTGTGGCAACATACACTCATTTGTCCTGACCAAACGCTTGATAGTATCAAACACTCAGTTGTGTTTAGGGGGTGCGAGCGCAATATGCGTACAATCAATGGCTCATAGGCATTTCTGAAAAACCCTTAAGATAAAAAACACTTGTGTGGTTTTTTCCACTCTGACTCATGACTAGACGGAAAGGTGATGTATGCCATAGACCAGGTAAAATTGCATTCATCACCTGTGGAAGGCTCCGGAAAAAGAAGGCTGACTCCTGACAAGAAGATGTAAGGTCACAGGCTGGAGATGAGCATTGCACAAAAAATACAGGACAGAAAAGAATTGGGACATTGTCCCTGTGCCTGCTGAGGTTGTGGGGACCCACCGTAAAAGCCATCGCCACATTAGAAAGGCAATCGTACATTATAAGGGGAATATGGCTTCGAAAGCGATTGCACTTCTAGGGTAATAGCCTGGAAAAGCGAACGCGCATTAGAAAAGGCGATCGCGCATTAGAATGTAATATGCCTTGGAAAAGCGAACGCGACATTGAAGGGCGAACGCAAATTAGAAAGGCGACCGCGCATTATAATGGATATGGCTTGAAAAGGCGATCGCGCATTAGAAAGGCGAACACACATAGAGTGTAATATGCCTTGGAAAAGCGAACGCGATAGAAAGGCGACCGCGCATTAGAATGTAATATGCTTGGAAAAGCAACATTAGAAAGGCGACGCGCATTAGAATGTAATATGCCTTGGAAAAGCGAACGCGCATAGAAAGGCGACCGCGCATTAGAATGTAATATGCCTTGGAAAAGCGACCGCGCATTAGAAAGGCGGACCGCGCTTAGAAGGGTGAATGTGCAGTGCAAAAGAGAATTATATTCCAATTGGAAATTCTAAAAGATTGACTAAATAAGACATGGCTGACTGTTGGTAAATGTGAGGTGGCCATTTGAACTTGACATCATTCCTAGTGGGCTTTTCTGGTTTCGAATGGTTTTCGCAATGCAGTCTTCTTAGATGCGTTAAGTTTTCGCTGCGATACTTTTCGCTCTTTATCGCGCCCGTTCGCCCTTTTCAGATGCGAAGTGTGGTTTTTTTCCGCTTTTTTATAAATAAGAACGAAGCCCCAAATGGCGCTATTTCCGCTGCGATGTACTGCGCTAATTATTTGGCGAAAAAGACAATCCTTTATAAATATGGCCCCTTGACTTTGTCTCCAGATCATCTTATTAGTAGTAGTCAGCATGGATTTATGAGAAATAGATCATGCCAGACAAATTTAATTGGTTTTTATGAAGACTTGAGTAAGAAGTTAGATTCAGGCACAGCAGTGGATGTGGTATATTTGGAATTTGCAAAAGCTTTGATACTGTGCACATAGGCGACTAATGTATAAACGGAGGACTGTTGGCCTTGAAGAAACATTTGTTCATGGTGGAGAACTGGTTATTGGACCGCAACAGAGAGTGGTGGTTAATGGAGCTACATCTATGTGGGCTAAAGTCTGAGCGGAGTGCCTCAGGGTCTGTACTGGGGCCGCTTCTGTTAATCTGTTTAAAGACTTGGGCATTGAGAGCAAGCTCTCTGTGTTTGCTGATGACACTAAACTATGCAGAGCTTTGGAAACTTCCAGATGTGCAAGTGCTGCAAGCAGACCTAGATAGATTATCAAAAAATGAGCAGTAGAATGGCAGATGAGATTCAATGTTGATAAATGTAAGGTGATGCATTTGGGATTTAATAATCCCTGTGCCATCTACACCATATTAACTCTGTGTTAAGTGCATCTGTAATGGAAAAAGATTGGGGGTTCTGGTAGATAACAGACTTAGCTATAGCAAACAATGGCAGGTAGCACGGCTAGAGCTAGCAAGATATTGTCTTGTATAAAAAGGGGAATAGATTCAAGAGAGAAAAAATATTTGGAATCCCTATACAAAAGGGCATCTTGGAAATTGAGGCAGTTCAGAGAAGGGCAACTAAATTAATAAGGGGAATGGAGGGGCTTGACGACTATGCAGGACAGATTAGACAAGTTAGGGCTGTTTACATTGGAGAAGCAACGTTTGCGTGGGGACATGATACCTTATACAATATATTAATGGCCCATACAATGAACACTCTGGTGCATTGTTACTAACAGGTCATATCAGAGGACACGTGGACATTTAAGGTTGGAAGAAAAGAAGTTTCATCTTCAGGTTAGGAAAGGTTCTTTACAGTGAGAACGGTGAAACGTGGAACTGTCTTCCAGCAGATGTGGTAATGGCAAGTTCATAAATAGCTTTAAAAAAGGCCTGGATACGTTTCTAAAACTAAAAAATATTGAGAATTACTGGTATTAATGCATATAGATCTGGTTGATCCAGGATACTTCCGATTGCCGTTTGGAGTCAGGAAGGAATTTTTCCCCTTTTTAGCTGTTTTTTTTGCCTTCCTCTGGATCAACTGTTAGGTAGGGTTAAAAAAAAAAAAAAAGGGGTGAATAGGTTGGACTTGATGGACGTATGTCTTTATTCAACCTTAATTACTATGTTACTATGTAAGGTCATTGGGATGGATAAAATCTTAAAAGTATATATATTATCACTGAACTTCCAGTGATATTATTGCATCATGGGGGATCACTGATAAACAGCAGGAGGTAATGCTGGCATAAAACATTATGTTTATTGCTAAATTGTATCAGAACATTATTGGTTTTGTATCACTAGGACTGTGCTACATACAATTTTTTTTGGAAGTGGTGCAGCCCCCATAAAAGCATTGTCAAACCCACAGTACCCAATGTTGCATCATGTTGCTTGGATTTTACACTGGGAAAATACAGATATTAATAGTCTTGTATATAACATTTCATTAACGTTGCATATGATTTCAATCATGGCCACCAAAGAGACTGGAGAGGCTGGAGGGGCTGGAGGTGCTGGAGGGGCTGGAGAGGGTGGAGGGCCTGGAGGGGCTGGAGAGGGTGGAGGGCCTGGAGGGGCTGGAGAGGGTGGAGGGCCTGTAGAGGCTGGTCCTGCTTCTAGAAAAAAAAATGTTTTATTTCAACAATCACTGTCCAATCCATTTGGGGGTACCTATACTAATGTTTCAGTTTTCTGGGTGTGGTTGAAGATACCCCTTAATAGTGGTATATATATTTCTGCAAGAGGAGCTAGTTTTATTGTAACATTGTTTGACATGTGTTTTTAAAGGGGGTGTCAACCCATAATTTAAAAACTAGAATTAAATATCCTCACTCACCCTACATCCTGCTTCCAAATGGTTCTACTGTAATGTACCTGTAAAGTCCCAAAACTGGCACAGGAGGAGCCAGGCAGGGAGGGAAATGGTTCTGCCTCTGAGGGTGTCCTCTCAGAGGTTTTGGCTTGCTCGAAGTTAGCCGTTCCCCCCCCTCCCACTCCCCTCTCCTCCCTCCCTCCCATTTTTGCTCTCCTCCCCCTAGCAAATAAAACCCTTTGGGGTTACTGTTGGTCTTCCTACACCAGCCCCCAACCGATATTAAATTGCAGAAGAAGAAGCAGAAGAAACGTCAACCGATCTTTACTTACCGTACCTGATGGCCGGGGGGGGAAGTGGCATGAGTGGACATGCCCTTTAAGCAGTAGGAATAGAAGAGGTGGGTCCTTTGAGAGTATGAACTCGTCCAAACTAAACCTAGGTCCTTAAATAGCAAGTCCTCTATTGCTCGTGTTGTGGAATAATTTTGCAATTACTGACGTAATAAGCAATGGGTGTGTGGCACACCTGGATGTGCCACAAAATAGTGAATGCGGTTTGTGGTTGATTCGTTGTTTTGAATTGAAAATTTGTATGAGATTTGCCCATACAATATAGTTAGTCATACCACATGTACCAAGCGGTCTCATAAATTGTATTTGCCTTCATTAAAGTTTTAAATATGGCCCATATCATTTTCCAGGGTTGGACTTCCGTCCAATATATCTGCCCACAGAATTGAAATATTACTAAGGGAGAGTTTATATATTATCAAATCAACAAAATTGTAAAACACAAACTGGGGGACATTACAGAAAGGTTTAAAGTGTGCTAACAAAGGTTAGTTTCAGGTTACGAAGGGTGAAGACATGGATTGCAATTTTTAAAGAAGATCTCCAAACCCCCCCCCCCCCCTCCCCCCCCCCCCGCCCCCCCCCCCCCCCCCCCCCACCACCCCCCCCCCCCCCCCCCCCGCCACCCCCCCGCCACCACACCCAACAAGCCAAACACACCCAACCCCCCCAAACCACCAAAACCCCAGCCCAACACAAACCACAAAACAAAAACAAGCAGCCCAAAACACTAAAAAAAAAAAAAACATAAAAAAAAAACACAACACACCAAAAACAAAACAAAAAAACGAACAAAAGAAAAAAAAATAAAGAGAGAAAAAAGAAAAGAAAATAAAAAGAAAACACAAAAAAAAAAAAAAGAAAAAAAGAAAAAAAAAAGAAAAATAAAAAAAAAACACAAAAAAATAAAACAAAAAAAAAAAAAAAAAAAAAAAAAAAAAAAAAAAAAAATAAAAACAAAAACAAAAAAAAAAAAAAAAACAACGACAAAGCAGAAACACCAGAAAAACATAAAAAAAATAAAAACAACAAAACAAAAAAAAAGAAAAAAAAAAAAAAAAAAGCAAAAAAAAAAAAACAAAAAAAAAAAAAAAAAAAACAAAACGAACAAACACCAACAACAAACACCCCCCACCCACCCCCCCCCCCCCCCCCCCCCCCCCCCCCCCCCCCCCCCCCCCCCCCCCCCACCCCCCCCCCCCCCCCCCCCCCCCCCCCCCCCCCCCCCCCCCCCCCCCCCCCCACCCCCCCCCCCCCCCCCCCCCCCCCCCCCCCCCCCCCCCCCCCCCCCCCCCCCCCCCCCCCCCCCCCCCCCCCACCCCCCCCCCCAACCCCCCCCCCACCCCCCCCCCCACACACACAGGAAAGCAGAAAAATCCACTTATTGCACTTCTAATGGCTGATAAACTATTGCTCCCAATTCCCAATGTTATGTAAACTTACTCACCAGCCTCATTCCATCGCCGTTTTTTCTTATGTGCTTTTAACCCGATCGTGAAGGGGCCAGAGAGGCAGAAGTGGTTCTGTCCGATACTGCGAGCATGCCAGCCAGAAATAAGTGGAAAGCAGCACCTGTACATCACCAGCTCCCTTAGGCCATTTGGTGCAGTCGAGACCTCTCCGATCCCCCCGACTTATTCTCTATAAAATTGTCCATGGCGGGGGTGGTGCTCACTGTGCTCTGGGGATCAAGGCAGGAAGAACGTTGTTTCAATACATCAATGAATGGCTTTGTCACTATCGCCAACATATAGGCCAGGTGAGATGTTCCTTGTGTTCCCACTATTCCCATTGTGTACCGGACTTAGTGGTGTGACGCTGAAAAGTCACTGGTACGACTTTTCTTGTACTATGATTTATCCCGGTCTATAATAGACGGGGGTGTGTGCCACCACCTGTATTTATCCGGAGATGTTTTTGCACAAGTGATTGCTTTGATTGATCCGCAACATCTTACTGTATCTCTTGGAGGATTTAGAGCTTGTGTTGCCCTGTTTATGTACTTTTGGATTCCAGCATCTGACAGTCTCGAGTCCACTGATTCATACCCCATTTATTTGTTTTCTTTTCTTTTTATATACTATAGATCACGTATTTTATAACTTGTTGCTATTATAGGTTAGTTCCTTTAGAGCTGGAACAGCTCATTTTTCATACATCTTCCCACACACAGTGTGCTTGGTCTGTTATATTACTTAGGTATATAGTGGTGTATTTTAGGTTTATATAATATTTTTGAAGGCGGTATTATAGCATCTGTTTCTCATGCGGCTTTTTTTGGTAGATTTACTAGGTTACATCCTTTTTAAAAATTTTGTGTTCCCAGATATTCCACCCTGCCGAATCACTGCGATGGCGAGTGGGAGAAGGGCCGTGGCCTAGTGAAGTGACATCACTGGCGTCACAAAATGGGCACGAGCTAGAATGGTGACAACTCTGTGTGATGTAACTTACGTTACATTTAGAGGCTGTGGACTATGTGCGTAGGTGGGGGCTTGTTGGACGTATTTACGTCACATAAGAGGCTTGGCCAAGGGTGGTAGCAGAAAAAACGTAGGAATCCGGAGGGCGGATTGACTGGTAGGTTCTGGGTCGCGGGAGTTTGGGGTAGACTCCGCGACTCTGGTGAAAGGTCTGTACCTGGTTTCCATTCATAATTCCTTTTGTCAGGAACAGTTTACACAGTTGCTGAAAAAAGTATTTCTTTAACAATGGTAGTGTTCCTTCTAAACCATTTGATATGATAACCTATTTTTCTTGCCAATGACAGATACAAAATAATTGAATGTTATTTATACGGATTACCGTACATATCGTTAAATGTGTTCGATTTATCTTATAGCAAGATTCTTTCACAGCTTCTAAATGAATAACTAATTTTGATTACTTTTCTAACAAAAAGTGTTCCATGGCAACACAATTCATTCCTTGATTTTGCTCAAAGTTACGTTTATTTGTAATTGCAATATCTTCCATAATATAGCCTTAATGGTTGGGGTTTGTTGACAATATATTTAATTCTGAATTGTTCTAAAAAAAAAAACTATTTGCATTTATAGCTCCTCTCATCTTGGAAGACAAATGTGAAGGCAGCAGTAGTTAATGGTCATCATAAACTGATATAATAGGATATATATGTTGGATAACGGTTTTAAATGTCCTAAAGCAGGCAAGGTTTTTTTTAAAAAACTGGCTGACCCACCTTTCTATTTTTTTGGGATTATATTATGGTAATATGATTAGCTGAAACCCTTTAGAAGGTAACTGGATGTCACTCCACTTAAGTTTTTCATTTATTTAGCTCCTGTCACAGATCTAAATCTTGCAAATGCCTTTTTTTAAATAATTGATTACTTGTTTTTTTTATGTGGCAAGTGCTGTACGTTCTCCCTTTAATCTCAATTGTTATTATAAATACTAAAAGGTAAACCCTACGGTATTGGGGCATTTCATCAGACAACACTATTCTTGCCAAAAGTAATTGAGATCATCTGATGGTGATAGATTCTCTGTCACTCTTTAAAAATTCTAGATGAGGCATCTTCTCGAAAAAGCTTTTATAATGTACGATCCCCCTCTCTCTACTTTGTACATCACCAACTGATTTTTTTAACAGATGAATATAGTCTTAAATCTAAAGATGCACCACTTTTTAAAAAAAAAAAATGTTTTTTTTTAAAACCCCAGAATGCTTTAAAGATCACAAAACCAAGAAGGGCATTATCCACTCCTCAATAGAAGAGTGAAAGATGATGTTATAATGGTATTATGTAAGAGATATTATGAAGACTAGTACCCACCTAATGACATTGCCAGAAACCCATTCATATACGTGGGTGGCCATATTTTATGTTGCCTTCACTACTGAAAAATGGGAAGGGAAACATGATCTAGAAAAGAATAGTGTTATATCTACATGTCCAACACCTTTTTTTCGTTTGAGAAGGCATAGTTTCATTCTCCGGTCTTCAAAACAGACCACACTGTGCTGTAAGATGCATACGACTTTTATAGATAAATAAACTAAATTGCTTTATTATTTTATTTAGGATTCTTAAAGAACAATAAACTGTAAGTGCAGTAAATCTGAATCTATTATTTACAGGGAGGTGAGAACATTCTTCCCACCTCCCTGTGAATAATAGAACGCCTGGGGAACACATTATCTTTTGTATGCATGCAGAGAATATAGGCAATTGGTCAGGAAGCGCGCCTGACTACTGATTATAAGCCATGTGGAGCGCTGGCAGGTAAGTCTTGCACTGTTCCCCGTGCAATCTTATTCACAGATGGTGGGAATAAAAGTGTTCTCACTCCCTGTGAATAACAGATACAGATTTCATAAGTACATGAAAATCAGTTTAGTTCTCCTTTAATCATGCACTGCTGTATGTTTGTACAGTAATTTGGCATACAGACAAGAAGAAATTCGAATTTAGAATTCTACTAAATACATATTTAGCATATAGCATATGCATATTTAGCATGTAAATGGTCATCATTTAAGGCATGGCTCTGGGAAAAAATAAAGTCCCTGTCCCACAGATCTTACATCTAATAGGCAGAGCATATAAATTGTCATGATCACAATAGCTACAGTAAGATTTTAAAGAGTGCTATTAGTCCAAAGTAACTTAAATGGTCAGCTTTTTAATATTTTACCCAGGTGTCACTCCATTCGTTGTGGTCATATAAAAAAATTACCCATCTAGGCATATTAGCACCATGCCATTTTAGGTACAAGATAGTCCTGTCCATGGCACATGAGGGAATTCCTATCTCTGAATAGTACTATCAGCCTTCCTGTAAGGATGGATAAATTACATAGAGGAAAATAATGAACAAGGCAGCAACATTTCTCAAAGTTACAGATATTTACACCTAGGAGGAGATGTTTAGCACAGTCAGTTGACAACATTTTGTTATTTCCGTGAGAAAATAGAATTATTCAACACATATGGTTTTTATGCAGAATTTTATCTTTACCATCAATATTTGTGGGTAATATTTGGCAACACAGTATTTTCTGTGATCCTTTCACGATATAAATAGAATGCCCTGACTAAAAGGAACACTTAAAGTGAAAAAAATGTCTATCTTTTCTTATATTCTTAGTGCTGCCAGAATCTCTTTTGCTTTCAGTGCTCCCTGTCATATTGATGTATGTCATGTTTCAGCTCACTCCTAGTTAGTATGCATGTCTCCTCTCTTGTTCCCCCCCCTACTATACTGATCCACAGAGTAGGGGCATGTAAGTGGAAGATGCGTCTGTGCCTCCAAACAGCCAATAGCATTCACCTCGGTGATTTTGTATTATAGTGAAAGTAAAACTGCTTTGCTATGGGGAAGGTAAGCAGCACTGGGAGCTGTAAACAACTGCTTCAAGGGCATCTATAGTGGGAGGGAAAATGAACTTTTTTTTTTCTTATTTCCTATGGTGTTTCTATAATTTCCCCCAACCCCAGAGTGTGTTTTCATTTGTTCAGATCCCCTCTGTGTCCTGAGATACACAATTCAGAAAGAATACGTGATTGCATTACCTCTACTCCTACTTGTACTGTCAATCAAATCCCTGTTACGTGATCCTCTTCCCTGCTTAAGTCCCTCCCTCCTCCATGCTCTGTAATAAACATAGAGATAGAGCATAGCAGGGGAGGAGAGTAGGTAGCTTTGCTGAGAGAGATGGCTGCACTTGCCCCCCCTTCTTGATCGCTTCACTGATTGTTGATGTGATCACAAAGAGAGAGATCGTATTTTAGCAAGGAAACAAAGAGTTCTGTGTCTCCAGGACAGCTTGCTTCTATTGGCCACTGTGCGTGGTGTATTTTTTTCAGGATGTTGAACTATTAACTCCTACTGCACATGATAAGCTTGTCGGGTAGCTGGAGTTGAGCCATGGAGGTAACAGACAGAAGGAGAGGGGAGGGGAGGGTGAGTGCTGACAGAGAGATCTGACACACCATGGAAAAACAGAGTCAACTGACAGAGACAGATAAAGGCGCACAGAGTACACTACTTTAACTTTGCAATGGGCCAATGTGTTTTTTTCACTATAGATGCCTTTCAACAAAGAGAGATTTTCTTTTAGCTGTAGGTTTTGGAAGGGGAGTGTGTGTGTGTGTGTGTGGGGGGGGGGGGGGGGCACTGGATTGATTTCTTTTGTTACTGTCTACAGTACATTGGGACTCCAGTACACAAACAGCACAGACAGTAGATAACTGCAGGATTGGGTGTAAGGCTTGGTACACATGATGGGATCTTTGTTCCAACTAACCGTTTGAGGCTTGCTGCGAC
Source organism: Hymenochirus boettgeri (assembly GCA_019447015.1). Taxonomy (NCBI): domain Eukaryota; kingdom Metazoa; phylum Chordata; class Amphibia; order Anura; family Pipidae; genus Hymenochirus; species Hymenochirus boettgeri. Next base: position 83,467,071 of record CM033472.1, on the reverse strand, counting down.
CCCTCAGCCCGAATAAAGGACTGACGTCACGGCTGACAGTTTTGCCCCAACTGGGCGTGGTCCTAGAGGTCCACCACCATTGCCATGGTTTTCTGACCCTGCCCATTGATCTGATTTGGACTAACGAACAGTAAATATTGGAAGTCCGACTTCATGGAGCTTCAGGGACCGTCGGGAGGTATGAAATTATAATGATCCAGGGGCTTGGGGTGTTGTGAAGGTTTGTAGTCCAGGTTTGAGGAAAATGCCATTTAAACCAATCTTGCTAGTACTTTAATTTTACTCTAATTATAGTGCTACATTTGATTCGAAATGGTGTCAATATGCTTTATCATTCCTTGCATGTAAATTCGTACTTTATAAATGATATATAACAATATGATCTGCATACACAGTACACTTTGCGCTCATATTTCACTATCTAAAATAAAACATATTTAAGCAAATCACACACATGTAACATATACCAACGATCGTTCCATGTAAGGTGTAAGGGGTGTTGGCTGAATGGCTCTTTGTTTTGGATGATGATGATCGGCCTGGCAAATCAGGCCACAATCCCCAACCAAATGCCCATTTTGGGGTGACCAAATTTAGAAATAAGCCAAGTCATAGTCAACATCGATCAGAATAATAAACTAACACAAACACAGGCCCTAGCATTAGAACGGGCAAGTACACCTGACAAAGAAAGACACTGCCAACAAGATGATTTAAGAAGCAGACATGTAAACAAGGGAAGACCAAGAGAGATTGCGAGAAGTTCCTGATGAGCCAAAGTTTTGACAGAAGAAACTGATTTACCCAATTTGGAAGACCAGTGGCAAACTCCTGAAAGATGTTGTGAGCAATTACCTTACCTGGTCCCATTCCCGCAGCATCCTTCCTCTCGTTTTGGCCATTGCATTTCAGGCCCACGTGGGCAGCGTGCATGCCACATCTGGGGTCTTCCCCTCAGTCGGCTATCTCTTTGCAGTCCGTCTCCGAGGGAGAGGGTGTATTAGCCTTGACCTCTCCATCTATTCTATTGGTTTCCTATCTCTCTTTTAGCTTTTATCTTCTATCCTGCTTTGCTGCTTTTTTTGTGGTTATCTCTAACTAGTTGTGTGTCCTGTATTCTTTGTTTGCCTGGTTCCTGACCTCTGCCTAGTTTTCTGTTATGCTCATTGCCACCAGTCTTGCATTGACTACCTTTATCTTAATGCTGTACTGCTCCACTGACTGATACCTGTGTCTTAACATAGGTATCAGTCTGCACTACACTTTTCCAGCTCTGAAGTAGTACCATTTGGTACCATTTGGTACCAAAGTACCATTTCCATCTGTTGCATTCCAAGTTTTTCTTGAGTATCCCTGGCCTCAGCACAGTTACCTTGCAATTTAAGAACAGGGGGCAGCATTTCTGTGAGGCACTACAAGCATCCTGGAAAATGAGGGCTTGACTATTGGGGTTGGGGTATCTGTGCTGAAGGGGTCCTCTGGGACTCTGGATCATTACAGATGTAAAGATGAATACTGACAGATGTTCAAAAGTAAGTTTTTACTGCTAATAAAAAAGTATTTCTTACAGTTGCCTAGAAGTATGTTATATTCATCTGCCTTTTTATTGTAGGGAACTATATATAGTTACCCTTTAGTTCTTGTTCTTACAGGATTTGGCCAGTAGGGGCACTGTGTAAAGTATAAAAGGGAGAGCACTCATGTGTTTCTGCCTCTTTCTGCTTCCTGGAGTGTCCCCAGAGGAGAGGGGACCTGATAACAGTAGACCTAGTAATGTGAGATTAGATTCGTGTTATAGATCACTCCAGGGTGATAGATAGAAGTATGGTAGCTAGTGAGTAGCCTGAGCTCACAAGGGAGATTAAGTTAAGGATTAAGTAATGCCATCTAGTTGCCATCTGATTTCCATTTAGAGTCAGGAGAGATTTTTTCCCCTTTTATTTAGCGTGTGTTTTATATATATTATATATATATATATTTATATATTATAATATAGCATTACCCAACAGATACAGCGCACTCTGGGGTCTTTTCATAAATATCCATTTATATAATCCGTTTTTATATAGGAATTTAAAGGTTTTTTATTCATCTTTTAATATAGGACAGTATTTGGCCATATGATGTACTAGAATTATATGTGGACAGGTCTTCATTTACCTTTTGGCTCAGTAAACAAGGAGCGGGCAGGGGTGGTTTTGGTTTGATTGAGGGCAGATCACATAGTTTTTACTACTGCATGTCACAAATTCGTCACATCCTGATGACGGCTGTAGTTCACAGCCGAAATGCGTAGATGTTTGCACTGCATCAATAAACGGATATTTAGGAAAAAGACCCAGGTGCTCTATATATGTGGTATGCTATATGGACTTCTAATAATAGCACCGGCGGACGAAGCAGAAAGAAGGAGTGTGTGGGGACCCACTGCTTATATATATATATCTATAATATATTATATATATATATATATGTGTATATATATATTATTATATATATATTGTAATGGTGGATAGTCCTCAGCACACCCTTATACGAAATACGAAATAGCCGCTCGGTGCATCGGTGCATCACAGGAATTATCAGAGAAGGAAAAAACCGAAGCACTCACAGGATTTATTCATGGAACGTGTATCAATACACGCTGAATATAAAGTGCGTTCCGTGAAAATAAAGTCCGTGAGTGCTGCCGGTTTCCTTTCTCTCTCTCTCTCCCTCTCTCTCTCTCTCTCTCTCTCCTCTCTCTCTCTTCGCTCTCTTCTCCTCTCTTCTCTATATGATATATTAATAGATATAATATATACATATATAAAACGCCAAAGGATTAGCTGTATATATACTATTGAACAGTCCCATAAAAATGTATATCATGATGTCTCCGTCATTATATTTATGACCAACAATGACCAACTCTGGATCAATATAAGCAAGACAATCAACAACTGTTGTATATAAAGTGTTGAAAAGAAAAAACTTATCAACTATAGCAATATTAAAAGATCTAGTTCTGTTTTTTCAGGGGGTTTGAGATTACTACTGATACAACAGCTGCTACCGTTTTAATTCATTATAGTTCGTTGAATTGTAACCAGTTAGGAACTCCAGAAAAGACAGGGTCACATTTGCTAATTGAACCCCTGCGTGGTATCATATTTTTGTTTGTATCTAGGTGGACATCATCAAAAAGAAGGGAACTATATGTGTCTATATTCAGAAAAGCATAGGAGCCAATTTTACTATCAATCATATCTAATCACATAAGCTATTAATGCAATGTTATTATTGAAGATTTCCAAATCCATCTCTGCCCTGTGGTTGTTCCTGACAATTATGTTTCTCTGATTTTAATAAATGCATTGAAATCTCACCTCTGTGAGAGAAAAGGAGCTATTATAGGGCATTAGAATATGCGCTAAAATGCAAAAGTGCCTTTGTTTCGAATGAAAATAGAGATGCTTTAATTCTAAATAACCAGATTCTTTCAGAACATCCTGCTTGTTCTGACATCTACCTTTTCTATGCCCTTTATAGAATTAAAGCAGAACTAAAGCTCTAAACAATTTGTGTGTAACCTGATAAACTGGGTCAACATTCAGGGCCTTGGAAAATGTGATTGCCACCTGTGTTCAGGAAGCACATTGTACCAAAACATACTACTCTGGCAACATTGGAGCCATTGGAGTCTGGATCGTAACTTATTTACCTGCATCATTGTTGGGTATATGCCCCAGTAGCTCTAAATATCCTCAGTAGCTCCAAATAACAAGTATACGAGGGAAAATATAACATACACAAGAGATTATTATTAATCAGAATTTAAGACTACTGCAGAATATATTACATTCTATATAGCAATACATCCAAAGCAATAGTCAATTTAATTGGAAACTTGTACCTTGAAGGTCTAAGGCATTTCTTTTTGGTGAACCTTCTTAAATCACAATTATACTCATTACCGCTATTTTTGCTTTTCGCCATACATCCTGCGATAACCGTTTAAGCATAATTATAAAATTGCAAAAGAAAGTGTTTTATTGCGTAAGTTCAGCCATTCAAATTGTATGTCTGAGGTGGCGAAAATGCATGTGGCCATATTTAGCTTGCCAATTGGTGCATGAATGGTGTCAATACATTGTGGAGTGTTTCTTAATAAACACCCTGGGGGGTGTTAGACTATTTCCCAGCATTTATAGTAAAGGTTCGTACACACGCTCAATTTGCAAACGATCCACAACCTCCGACACCGGGCTCTACACGCGACGAATGACCAGTTCTGACGAGAATCGTCTGTGTGTAAATGCGTTTGGCCGGGGTCATTCAGCGATCCACTGGGCGGATCAACGAACGACCCCCGACCGAACACATACACATGGATGATTCTCTCCACTGAGAGTCGTTCGGCGCGTGTAGCGCTCGGTGTCGGGGGTCATGGATCATTGGTACATACGTGTGTACGAACGTTGGTATGTAGGTGTGTACAAACCTTAATACAATCTAAGATTTTAAAGGTTTTTCTTTTTTTTTCTCGCTTTTTTAAGATCACTTTTTTTAAGGTTCCGGTTTTCTTTATTTACCAATAGTGAAATTGGTAAATAATTTGAAAGTGAAATGGGGGTCTAAGGGAATATATTTATAAAGGGGCATTCGCTTTTTGTGCCACCAGACTTCCACAAATTTTTTAACTTTCAACTTTTCTATAAGTTATTAGAAAGGCGAATTTATCAAAGGCAAAAATTTTGAAGTAAAAAGCACTATAATGCTGAAAATGTGGAAAAAGTTAAGTTCAGCACAAGCATGAAAATGGGGCAAAAAGTTAAGTTCAGCGCGAATGAGGCAACACTCTGGTGTATTGTCAAATTGGTTAATTTACAGTGGGGGTGCTGAAAGAATTTTGGAGTTTGAAACTATTCGCCCAATAAATAAGCACTTGATTTGCAATTTCAGTGCTGTTTGGCGTCCCTTCTTTATTGTTTGCTGTTAATACACACTGAACACCTATCTTTGTTATTTAAAAATAGCCAACATAATGCAGGGAGATTCAATAAAAGTTCTTTCATTTAAAATGGTGCTAATTTTGCCCCAACCAATCGAACGTATGTAACATTTGAAAGCTATATCTGATTGGTTGGGGCAATTAGCAACTTTTTTAAACGATAAGAACTTTATTTAAATAACCCCCCATTGTGTTTTTTTTTCCCAGAAAAAATATGCTAAATAGTGTAAAACTCACCCGGCGAAATTTCTTCTATTTTATTAATAGGACACTTTTTTTAGTATTGCTTATTTTCAGCAAACAGCAGCTAATTACCAAACCAGTTACATTAATATGGGAACATACCATAGTGCTGGGTAAGATAGTCATGTAATGGAACATTCCAGTAAGTATGTGTTTGGCGAAAAATCTTGTAAAACTGCCAAAAAAATGCAACAAGGGAGAAAAGAGGCAAAATGCAAAAAGCGAAAATCACCTATTTACAAATAGCTTAAATAAAAAAGGATAAAAATAGCTCTGAAACTTCATTTCTCCGGTCTGGTAATGCGCGACACTAGAGAGCAATTTCTTCTCGCTGCGATACCAGACTTACGAACAATGAATAGAACAAAGACTACTGTCACACATCCCTGCAGCGTTTTTATAAATACAGTTAAAATAGCGCTCTTTGTCATTGCTATGTCCTGTGATAGCGAAATGGCGAAAATAGCCAACTGTTTTATAATATGCCCCTTGGTGTCTTTTTCTGAAATCTGGCACTGACTGGATGAAAAACTGTGTGTATGATGCAATGTCTGGCCACACCCCTGACCTCAGTCACAGTTCCTTTGCATAATTGCCTGCAATAGGATTGACTAGGGATTACTAGTGGGCATGGCCATCTGTAACAGGTTTATGAGAAGCTTGGGACTGCGCATTTGTAAAGACCATAATGGTCTTTGACCATACTTTGCAATACTGGAATCTGGGAAATAAAAATGCGACTCAATACTAGAAGTAAATATCCAGCAATAAAATTAAAATGAGGGCCAAGCACAGATTACTATTTTATCTTATGTCAAGGTGCTCTGCCTTCTGATTCAGTTTTGCTCTGAGGCTTTGGTTGTCCTCATTTTTTTTTTTCAACTTTTAGAGCAATGGTGAATATGTTCCTTCAACAAAAAACACTTTGCTCACTTTTTTTTTTATTTCTTTGATTAGCTGCTTGGACAAAGAGCATATGGGTTGAACCTTCTATAAACTGGGGGAGATGCATAACAGTGTGGTGCTCCTCTTTGAACAGAACACATGCAGCAACGTACACATTCAACAAATGTTGCTTAAAGTTATTACTTTGTATATTAAGCAAAGTGATTTCTCAGTATTGATACATTTAACTTCATTAGAAGTTAAAGGGCATCATACTGAATACGTCATGACGTCACTCGTGTGCACAGAACAAACTGCCCCTGCATTTTTAGACCCAAGCCGCAACGAGTCCAGAAGTCTCGGGGGCGGAGTTACCTGACTGAGACATTATAGACTCAAATAGATCTGGTTAAACCCGGGTACTTTACGATTGCTGTTTGGAGTCAGGAATTTTTCCCCCTTTTTTGCTGGTTTTTTGACCTCCTCTCGTCAACGTTAGGCAGGTTAAATTAAAAATTAAAAAATAATTTAAAAATAGGTGAATAGGTGGACTTGATGGACTTGATGTCTTTATCTACCTCAATTACTATGTTACTATGGTACCCTATTCCAAGATGGCTAGACCACAGTAGGCACCGAAGGGACCTAAAAAAAAAAAAGGGGGGGAGAAGGTTAGTTAAAGATACTTATCTTATCCTTAATGTGCATACCCACTTCAGACCAAGCAGTTTCCTTATTCCTTATCTCCATTAAGATTGTGTCTTGTCCTCACTTCGTGTGCTGCTGGTGTGTGTGTGATTTTGTGGAATTAAACTGCATTAGGGTCTCATGGTATTAGTGGACAACTCCCATAATCCATCTCTTTGGTGGAAGTCTACATGTACACAGTAAACAACAAGGAAGCTGGAAAAGTTTGAAAGCTGCCGCGTTTGAGTGATTTGAAACAGGTGTGTCTAAAAGTAGAGCATTAGACCACTGACCAACAATGAGAGTTGGTACATTAAAAGTTTTAAATAGAAACCGTAAATAGTGGGTTCAGTGGCATGGATAATCGGTGCACATGCTCACAAGGCTCTTTAAAGACTATCAGGGAGATATAATAAAAGTTCCTATTGTTTAAAATGGGGCTAATTTTGCCCCAACCAATCAGATATTAGCTTTCAAATGTTAAATAACATTTGATTGTTGGGGAAAAACTAGCACCATTTTAAACAATAAGAATTTTTATATTAAATAACCGGTATGTGAGCTATAAGTTGTACTGTCAACAATATGGAAACCTTTTTTGTTACAAAATCTGCTTCTTAATGTACATGATTGCAACTTATTAGATAAGAATCTTGCAATGTAGGTATTATGGGAAACAAAGTTTCACATTAGGATAACAAAAATTAAATTAAGTTCTTTTAAGCTTTTTTAAGGGGAACTGTGGTCTCCATACAAGTTCTTTCTGCTGGGCTAGAGTATCTTCACTACACTCACAAACTTCTAATAATTTTTTAAGATCGACACCAAGCCCAAATTTTTTTCTCTCTTTTCCTAAAGCTGTGGTCCCACTTCAGCGCATGGGAGAACGCGTAATTGTGCATTCTTCTCTGTGTGATTCAGTGTGCATGCAATGCACTTCCGTTTGAGCCTTATCAGAGCGCATGCAATACAGACCAAAAATGGTGATCAGATGTGCTACAATAGAGCACAGAAGTGCAGTGCATGAGTGGGCCAGGCAATAGGTTTTACATACCCTGCATTTCCACTAGCGATGACGAATCGAATGATATTAAAACGTGCTAGTGGGGCTTAGCCCTAAGGTGTCCAGAGGAATGTATAGAGAATGGCTGCATGTCTGTAACTAACTCTAAAAAAGATAATTTTTTTGCAGTGGGGCTTTTTAAGCAGTTCATCATGTACTTATCACATACAGACAGGACAGACACTTACTAGCCTACAACTTAAGATTCAGGGAAGCTAAGAGACATCATCCTAGGTTTATTTGAAAGGCTAGTTTTCAATAAATGACACTTGTATGGATATAACAGTACCTTACTTAAATGTCCACATGACATAATAGTTAAGAGATGTTTGAAACTGTTGAGTTTCGTTTCCATTTTCAGATTTTCAGAAAATTCGAGTTTCGATTTTCGTCTACTTTCGATTTTCGAAAATCGTCTACTTTCGATTTTTCGATAAAAATCGAAAATTCGAAAAATCCAGGTTCCATGAAATTTGGGAGATCCGGAAGTTTTGTCAGGACTTCGAAACCCTCCGATTCGATTCAAAATGGTTCTTTAGAAACCACATTACATCTCTATAATAGTTAATAGCACAGTTTTTCCCGATATGGTGCTGCTTTAGTATTTCGGGTTTTATTGGGTTTTATGGTAATGTAGTTCTATGTGAAATGATAAAACATAACATTTCATTTCTAAGCTCTAATTTGCAGAGTTTACCAACTGACACCTATGATAAGAATGCTCTAATGCTAATCAACATTTGAAATACTTTCTAATTGGCTAAAAAAATCAACCCATATGGAGTCGTGAGTCTGGGTATTACAGATTACACAATATTAATATTTTCAAAAAATGATATGGCAATCAAATGTGTATGTGTTGGGAAAAAAAGCAGGAAAAAAAATTTAGAAACAAAAGCCAACAGATTATTCTTACTAGTTAAGATAAAGTTATATAACATTTTTAGAAATACTATTAAGGAATGAAAGATTATTGAATAGCCAGTTAATGTACACTATTTAAGCATCTGGTTTATAACATGTCCTCATTAAACACTACTGTAACTATATAAAAAAATGCACGGTGTGTATCATTTTAAATGAACCTAGTACTTTGCACACTGAAAATTGCACATTTTCAAGTGTGAATTATGAAGGCTCTTTCCACCTTGTTTACACATCTACTTTTTTATCCGTAAAAAAAAAACAAGAAAGAAATGTGTACTGACATCTGTAAACGTTTCTTCCCAGTTTATGATATTGGCAATTACTGCAATGCTTAACAATTTTTAAATTTTTAGGACATCTAAAGTCAGAAAATTTTTTAATTAGAAAAGATGTTTATGCATAGTGATTACTGAACTAGCTACAAGTTAAGGCAGCCATAAGATCCCTACTAGACCCTATTCTGTCCACTGGGGGGACCATCCTTATATATTTAGACAAGGTTGCCCTTGTGACCAGTGCTCCTTGCATTTTTAAGGGCAACTCCACCCTCATAACAACATCTTTAGAAAGAATGGCGTCTTTAAAATTTGTTGATATATAATGTTGTGCTATGAATCATTATGTATGCCTGCTATGTCTCTGGATGCCTCGTGGAAACTGAGCAATTTAAAAACCTGTACTGAGCCTGAGCATGCTGGCATCCTTGGTGTGATCAACTGCAAATCCATAACTGACGTTGCTAACTGGAAGAACAGGAAACAGAAAACAGGGCAACAGGACATTGTGCAGGATTTCAGGTAGACTTATATATTTCACATTTTGAACTATTACCGTGTTTTGGGGGGTGATTTACCTGTATGTTTTAATTTTGGGGCTGGACTTGCCCTTTAATGTGCACTGCTGTAGTAACCTTCAAAATACTAGAGTTGCCACCTAGCCAGAAAGTACTGTCCCTCGTAACATGGTTTGTGTAGAGCTGGGGTAAGACACATGACATTTTATAATATAGGATGAACTATTTATTTTAAAACCACTCATTATAGGGCTGTTACCTACCCTGTTATCCTAGTTAATATAAGATAGATGTAATCTGGACATCCCGAGATGTAAAACACTTTAATGGTAATATGGATAGACTGTATGAATGGATATGGTAAATGGATATATGCACGATATCAAAGTGGAACCTTAGGGCTGTATTTCATTGCGATCGCCTATACAATCCCATAACCGTAACGTACTAGCGCTGGTATTGTACACCTCTATGATAGTACATTTACTTTTATTAATTAGGAGTGTTAGCCTTGCATTTTTTACCTCATCAGCATGGCACTTCGATTGTCTACAATAGCCGCGAATGTTAAGGGAAGTTTTATAGACACAAAAATTAGAATTATGAACCCTCCGCCTGGGTCCCCACAAGATGGAGGCCAGACCCCTGGCAACATCCCACCCTTCCTCTGAGGCTCCAGATCAAGGATTTTAAACAGCTAATCACACATATACAGTAAATATACATGCAATCAGCTGTTTAAAAGGCCGGAACCGAACCAGCAGAAGTTCCGGTTCGGTTCCAGTCTTTTAAACAGCTGATCACATGTACTTTACTGCATACGTGCGATCAGCAGTTTAAAAACTACTGTCATGGAGTGTTTGGGAAGGGTATCACAGGCCCTCTTACCCCACCCCCCCACCCATTGGGGCCCTGGGGTCTATGCCATGTGTAAAAGTAACTTTAGTACTAAAAAAATGCTTTCACGCTACTTGATTACAGTTGTTTCTGTCCCATTTGAATTAAAGAAAGAAAGAAGAATAGTCACACACTACACCTCTAAGGGAGACAGAGCACTGGGGACTGAAATAGCCCATGGTACACAAATCCCCTATAAAGTGTGGTCAGTCTAGAAATATAATATACACCGTAGGAAAAAAAGGGGTATAATTAAAATTAACTTTTGCTAAATATACATTAAAATTGAACAAAAATATAAAATCTGGACCCACAACCAGCCATCAGAAAGACATGAAATAGAAGGAAATACTGAACAGACTAGTTTTCCCTCAGTTTGTGGGAGAAGCCTCTCCCCAAATGCTAGCCCTTTGCTATAAGGTAGCCCTAGGCATCAGTGCCCTCTAGTCCAAGCAGATAGATAATTGCTAGTCTAAAAAACCTATTGCCAAATGGCAGCTGTGGTGTTAATTAAAATCAAAAGTCCGTGGCTCATCCTGGGACCCCCATTGTGGCTCTTACAAGGGCCCTTGGGACTTAAGGGGTCAAACAGGGACCCCCTTCCCCAGCACCTAAAAGTGATTTTTTTAAGTAATCACAAAAAAATTGGAATCACCAGGCCCACAACAAACTTTAATTGGATCCCTCTAACTGCTTCATTTCAAGTGGTTTTCTGGGAGGGGGGGTAGGATGTTGCAGTCCCCATGAAGTGGTTTCTTTTCTTGTATATTTTAGAAATGGCAGAACTTCCCAAAAATCTGGTCCGATTTCAGATTTTTGAACTTTTGAAAAAGTTGAAAATAAGAAAATGGAAATCTGACCCATAAAGTTAAGGTTGACAAATAATTTTAAAAAAATTTAATTAAAATAAGGTTATTAAAAGAGCAATGGTAACTAGAGATGTCCGACTTCGCAAAATCCGGTCCGTGGGGATCCGGATTTTCGGAAAAATCCGAAAATTCGAAAAATCTGCGAGCGGACCCGTTAAAACGTATTAAAAGAGAAAGTTCGGCAAACCGCATATAGTGGTCTAAAAGCCTTGGTAATTACACTTAATCACTCAGGACCTGGGTAATGACTGGAAAACGTATCAATGCCTCAATACCTAAAAATTACAGTCCGCTAGACTGTAATTTTTAAAATACGTATACTGTATTTTCGAAATACGAGGATTTCGTTAAAAAGAGGATTTCCGTAAAAACGAGGATTTTCGTAAAAACGGAATTTCCAAATCGAGACCGAACCAGAACTTCGATGATTCATTGCTTTTTACTACATCCTGCCTGCAAAATGTCTAGCTCTGCCAGGCAGCTCTATGCCACCCAATACCTCCTGGCTAGGGGGTATGATAATTTTGTGCCAGGTACCGGCCTGTGCGGCGCAGGAAGCGGGCAATAATGGAGAGCCTGCAGCGCCGGCTGGCGCACCGCTTTAACTTCCAGACCACTGTCTCTACCTCCAGAGACAGTGTCTGATCTTAAGAGGCAAAGGCCTCATTATGTGGAAGCCATACGCAATTTATGGAAGGCAAGTATACTTTTTATTATATTACTGTATTGTAATAAGTAGTAAAATATTTTAATTCACTTCTGACAAAAACATATTAATATAATATTTTAAAAACATCAATAATCCTTAAATTTGGCTTGAGAGAGAGAGATCCAGGTTCGTTGTATTTCTCATTCACTGGTTATTATACATAATTATTATTCTTTATTATTCAATATCAGCCCTATTTAAGGGTATAGTAAGTCAAAAAATAAATCACTGAAAAGTTACTTTATTTAACATATCACCTATAAATTCAAAATGATACCCACATAGATACAGGTAACACACTTGGTGGCCCACCCTCCATTTCCATGGCAGCCTTATTAAAGGCAAAGTAAAGTTAAAAATGAATCGATCTTAAAAATTGATTTCTTTTTACCTTATAAATGCACACTGTCCCACACATAGACACAGTTAAACACACTTTACTGACCCACCCTTTTAGTTACATGGCAGCCCTATAAAGGGAAAGTAAAGTCAAAAATGAAATTTTCATCAATTATTAAAAATTGATTTTGTCTTTTAAAAATGTTCCTTCAAATATTTATTTTTACACTCCAAAATTAATAATGTTGTGTTACCCACAAATCTATACAATACAACTACACACAGCTACTGATGCTCCCTCCACCCAACAACTTTCCTTTCCATGGCTAATACACACCAATAAAAAATAAGTACTTAGCCAGAATAAGGTATGCAATCATTGCCAGAGAAATATGATTGACTTTTATAGCAACTATAACATATTGCCTTATTAATCTGTATTTTCAAGCAGAATTCAAAGTATATAATAAATATACCCTTTAGAATATATTCATTATGTATTTTTTTTTTAATTTGCAGCGGAAATCATCCTCTGATACGCCACCACCACCACCTTCCCCGCACAGAGGAAGACACCATGGGAGGCTCCTGTGCCTGTGAAGAAGTAAGTGCAGCCTATGAGAAAAAAAAAAAAAATCTAAATTTTTCATGACCAAGGCCACATACAGCGCACAACTCCAGAAACAGCATACAAGCGTTGTGTTTCCGGTGCACCATTGTGTATTGCCGTGCGAGTGCGTACGATTGCGCAATTGAGAATTCCTTCCTTGCGCTTGAGGAGACAGATCACAGTTCTTCTCATTTCCATTCCCATTTATTGTGGCCGACTCCTCATTGTTTGGGCTGTATATCTCCCTCAGTTTTGAGCTTTAAGTCACGAAATTCGGTATGAAAAAAAATGCATGTAAATAATTGTAAAAACGTTCCAAAATTATTTCAAAAGCAATGGTCACTAGTAGCTTTAGGGAAATGGTTCTTACTAATAATATATCTAAGGACGTATGTCTTTATTCAACCTTAATTACTATGTTACTATGTAAGGTCATTGGGATGGATAAAATCTTAAAAGTATATATATTATCACTGAACTTCCAGTGATATTATTGCATCGTGGGGGATCACTGCTAAACAGCAGGAGGTAATGCTGGCATAAAACATTATGTTTATTGCTAAATTGTATCAGAACATTATTGGTTTTGTATCACTTGGACTGTGCTACATACAAATTTTTTTGGAAGTGGTGCAGCCCCCATAAAAGCATTGTCAAACCCACAGTACCCAATGTTGCATCATGTTGCTTGGATTTTACACTGGGAAAATACAGATATTAATAGTCTTGTATATAACATTTCATTAACGTTGCATATGATTTCAATCATGGCCACCAGAGAGACTGGAGAGGCTGGAGGGGCTGGAGGTGCTGGAGGGGCTGGAGAGGGTGGAGGGCCTGGAGGGGCTGGAGAGGGTGGAGGGCCTGGAGAGGCTGGAGAGGGTTGAGGGCCTGGAGAGGGTGGAGGGCCTGTAGAGGCTGGTCCTGCTTCTAGAAAAAAAAATGTTTTATTTCAACAATCACTGTCCAATCCATTAGTAATATTATTAGTAAGAACATTTCCTAAAAGGCTACGTAGTGAACATTTCTTGGATAATTTTGGACGTTTTTACCGAATTTCGTGACTTAAGCTCAAAAACTGAGGGACTAGATACAGCCCAAACATGAGGAGTCGGGGACAATAAATGGGAAGAGAAATGAGAAGAACTGGATCTGTTCTCAAGCCAAATTAATAGATTGTTGCATTTTTTTTTCAAAATTTTTATCAGTGAAATAATAAAATTCACTTAATTAGAACTGATAATTCACTAATTATTTGCTGACAATCAAGGTCAATAAAAGATAAAAAAATTGCTTGGATGCACTTACGTGTCTAGGCTGATGCCAGGTGCCTCCACTTGAGGCGGATGGACTGCCCGGAGGGGGCAATGGACTGCCCGAGGGGTAGTTGGTGGTATGCTAAAAAAAAGGAAATTTATTTTAACTCTACTGTTATTAAATGTTCTAATACATTTACTAAAACATTTCTCGGAGGAAGTTGTCAAAAAATATGCTAACATTGGATAAAGGGCTTGGCCACATCAACGTGTTAAAAAGCTCACAATAGTGTGGCACAATTAATGTGACCCTCAATTTTGCACAATTGCGCAATCGTACTGCCTCGCACGGCAATACACATGAGTGACCGGAAACACACGCTTGGATGTTTGTTCTGGAGTGTGCGCTTGTATGTGGCCTTGGTCAAATGAAAATTTAGATTTTTTTTTTTTTTTTCAATAGGCTGCATTACATCTTCACAGCACCAGGAGCCCCCTGGTGCTTCCTCTGGCGGGGAAGTGGTGGGTGGTGGCGTATCAGGGATGATTCCGCTGCAAATTAAAAAAAAAAAACATATGAATGATATATCTAAAGGGTATATTTAATTATACTTTGAATTCTGCTTGAAAATACAGATTAAATAAGGCAATATGTTATAGTTGCTAAAAAGTCAATCATATTCTATGGCAATGATTTCATACCTTATTCTTGCTAAGTACTTATTTTATTGTGTGTATTGTGAGCATGGAAAGGAAAGTTGGTTGGGTGTAGGGGAGCATCAGTAGCTGTGTGTAGTTGTATTTGTATAGATTTGTGGTAACACAACATATAATTTTGGAGGTAAAAATAAATATTTGAAGATGACATTTTTAAAGACAAAAATCCAATTTTTAATAATTGATGAAAATTTCATTTTTGACTTTACTTTCCCTTTAAATAGGGCTGCCATGTAACTAAAAGGGTGGGTCAGTAAAGTGTGTTTAACTGTGTCTATGTGTGGGTATCAGTGTGCATTTATAAGGTAAAAATAAATCAATTTTTAATGATCGATTTCATTTTTAACTTTACTTTGCCTTTAAATAAGGCTGCCATGGAAATGGAAGGGTGGGCCACCAAGTGTGTTAACCTGTATCTTAGTGTGGGTATCATTTTGAATTTATAGGTGATATGTTAAATAAAGTAACTTTTCAGTGATTTATTTTTTGACTTTACTTACCCTTTAAATAGGGCTGATATTGAATAATATAAGAATAATAATTATGTAATAATAACCAGTGAATGAGAAATACAACGAACCTGGATCTCTCTCTCTCAAGCCAAATTTAAGGATTATTGATGTTTTTAAAAATATATATATAAATATGTTTTTGTCAGAAGTGAATTAAAATATTTTACTACTTATTACAATACAGTAATATAATAAAAAGTATACTTGCCTTCCATAAATTGCCGTATGGCTTCCACATAATGAGGCCTTTGCCTCTTAAGATCAGACCACTGTCTCTGGAGGGTAGAGACAGTGGTCTGGAAGTTAAAGCGGTGCGCCAGCCGGCGCTGCAGGCTCTCCATTATTGCCCGCTTCCTGCGCCGCACATGCCGGGTACCTGGCACAAAATTATCATACCCCCTAGCCAGGAGGTATTGGGTGGCATAGAGCTGCCTGGCAGAGCTAGACATTTTGCAGGCAGGATGTAGTAAAAAGCAATGAATCATCGAAGTTCTGGTTCGGGTCCGTATTTACGGAAATCCTCGTTTTTACGAAAATCCTCGTTTTTACGGAAATCCTCTTTTTACGGAAATCCTCGTATTTTCGAAGAATACAGTATACAGTATTTTTAAAAATTACAGTCTAGCGGACTGTAATTTTTAGGTATTGTAGGCATTGATACGTTTTTCCAAGGTCATTACCCAGGTCCCTGAGTGATTAAGTGTACATTACCAAGGCTATTTAGACCACTATTAATGCGGATTTTGCCGAACTTTCCTTTTAATACGTTTTAACGGGTCCGCTCGCAGATTTTTCGAATTTTCGGATTTTTCCGAAAATCCGCGGATCCTCGAGCGGACCGGATTTTGCGAAGTTCGGACATCTCTAGTTACCATTGCTCTTTTAACCTTATTTTAATTAAATTTTTTTAAAATTATTTGTCAACCTTAACTTTAATGGGTCAGATTTACAATTTTCTTATTTTCAAACTTTTTCAAAAGTTCAAAAATCTGAAATCGGACCAGATTTTTGGGAAGTTCTGCCATTTCTAATAAATACAAAAGAAACCACTTCATGGGGACTGCAACATCCTACCCCACCTCCCAAAAAACCACTTGAAATGAAGCAGTTAGAGGGATCCAATTAAAGTTTTGTTGTGGGGCCTGGTGATTACCAATTTTTTGGTGATTACTTAAAAGATCACTTTTAGGTGCTGGGGAAGGGGGTTCCTGTTTGACCCCTTAAGTCCCAAAGGGCCCTTGTAAGAGCCACAATGGGGGTCCCAGGATGAGCCACGGGACTTTTGATTTTAATTAACACCACAGCTGGCCATTTGGCAATAGGGTTTTAGACTAGCAATTATCTATCTGCTTGGACTAGGAGGGCACTGATTGCCTAGGGCTACCTTTTTATAGCAAAGGGCTAGCTAATTTGGGGGAGAGGCTTCTCCCACCAAGCTGAGGGAAAACTAGTCTGTTACAGTATTTCCCCTTTCTATTTCACTGTCTTTCTGATGGCTGGTTGTGGGTCCAGATTTTAATATTTTTTGTTCAATTTTAATGTATATTTAGCAAAAGTTATATTTTAATTTACCCCTTTTTTCCACTGTGTATATTATTAATTATCTAGACTGACCACACTTTATATAGGGGATTTTGTACCATTTGGCTATTTCAGTCCCCAGTGCTCTGTCTCCCTTAGAGGTAGTAGTGTGTGACTATTCTTCTTTCTTTCTTTAATTCAAATGGGACAGAAACAACTGTAAGTTAAGTAGCGTGAAAGCATTTTTTTAGTACCTAAAGTTACTTTTACATGGCAGTATGACCCGCAGGGCCCGCAATGGGGTGGGGGGTGGGGGTAAGAGGGCCTGTGATACCCTTCCCAAACACTCCATGATCAGTAGTTTTTAAACTGCTGATCGCACGTATGCAGTAAAGTTACATGTGATCAGCTGTTTAAAAGACTGGAACCGAACCGGAACTTCTGCTGGTTCGGTTCCGGACTTTTAAACAGCTGATTGCATGTATATTTACTGTATATGTGTGATTAGCTGTTTAAAATCAGCTGATCATGGAGCCTCAGAGGAAGGGTGGGATGTGTGCCAGGGGTCTGGCCTTGTGGGGGACCCAGGCTGACGGTTCATAATTCTAATTTTTGTGTCTATAAAACTTCCCTTAAACATTCGGCTATTGTAGACAATCGAAGTGCCATGCTGATGAGGATAAAAAAATGCAAGGCTAACACTTACATTAAAAGTAAATGTACTATCATAGAGGTGTACAATACCAAGCGCTAGTACGTTACGGTTATGGTATTGTATAGGCGATCGTACAATGAAATACAGCCCTAAGGTTCCACTTTGATATCGTGCATATATCCATTTACCATATCCATTCATACAGTCTATCCATATTACCATTTAAAGTGTTTATTACATCTCGGGATGTCCAGATTACATCTATCTTATATTAACTAGGATAACAGGGTAGGATAACAGCCCTTATAATGAGTGGTTTTAAAATAAATGAGTTCATCCTATATTTATAAAATGTCATGTGTCTTACCCCCAGCTCTACCAAAACCATGTTACGAGGGACAGTACTTTCTGGCTAGGTGGCAACTCTAGTATTTTATGAAGGTTACCTACAGCAGTGCACATTAAAGGGCAAGTCCAGTCCCAAAATTAAAACATACAGGTAAATCACCCCCCAAAACACGGTAATAGTTCAAAATGTGAAATATATAAGTCTAACCTGAAATCCTGCACAATGTCCTGTTTCCCCTGTTTCTGTTTCCTGGTTCTTCCAGTTAGCAACTGTCAGTTATGGATTTGACAGTTGACATCACAGCCAATGATGCTCAGCATGCTCAGGCTCAGTACAGGTTTTTAAATTGCTCAGTTTCCACGAGGCATCCAGAGGCATAGCAGGCATACAGTAATGAATTCATAGGACAAACTATGATATATCAACAAATTTTAAAGACGCCATTCTTTCTAAAAGATGTTGTTATGAGGGTGGAGTTGCCCTTTAAACAAGTGCAAGGAGCACTGGTCACAAGGGCAACCTTGTCTAAATATATAAGGATGGTGCCCCCCAGTGGACAGAAGTAGGGATCTTATGGCTGCCTTAACTTGTAGCTAGTTCAGTAATCACTATGCATAAGGTACATCTTTTCTAATTAAAATAATTTTCTGACTTTAGATGTCCTAAAAATTTGAAAATTGTTAAGCATTGCAGTAATTGCCATATCATAAACTGGGAAGAAACGTTTACAGATGTCAGTACACATTTCTTTTCTTGTTTTTTTTTTACAGGATAAAAAAGTAGATGTGTAAACAAGGTGGAAAGAGCCTTCATAAATTCACACTTGAAAATGTGCAATTTTCAGTGTGCAAAGTACTAGGTTCATTTAAAATGATACACACCGTGCATTTTTTTTATATAGTTACAGTAGTGTTTAATGAGGACATGTTATAACCAGATGCTTAAATAGTGTACATTAACTGGCTAATTCAATAATCTTTCATTCCTTAATAGTATTTCTAAAAATGTTATATAACTTTATTCTTAACTAGTAAGAATAATCTGTTGGCTTTTGTTTCTAAATTTTTTTTCCTGCTTTTTTTCCAACACATAGCACATTTGGATTGCCATATCATTTTTTGAAAATATTAATATTGTGTAATCTGTAATACCCAGACTACACGACTCCATATGGGTTGATTTTTTTAGCCAATTAGAAAGTATTTCAAATGTTGATTAGCATTAGAGCATTCTTATTTCATAGGTGTCAGTTGGTAAACTCTGCAAATTAGAGCTTAGAAATGAAATGTTATGTTTTATCATTTCACATAGAACTACAATTACCATAAAACCCAATAAAACCCGAAATACTAAAGCAGCACCATATCGGGAAAAACTGTGCTATTAACTATTATAGAGATGTAATGTGGTTTCTAATAGAACCCAGTTTTGAATCGAATCTGAGGGTTTCGAAGTCCTGACAAAACTTCCGGATCTCCCAAATTTCATGGAACCTTTTTCGAAAATCGAAAGTAGACGAAAATCGAAACTCGAATTTTCTGAAAATCTGAAAATGGAACGAAACTCAACAGTTTCAAACATCTCTTAACTATTATGTCAATGTGGACATTTAAAGGGTAGCTGTTATATCCATACAAGTGTCATTTATTGAAAACTAGCCTTTCAAATAAACCTAGGATGATGTCTCTAGCTTCCCTGAATCTTAAGTTGTAGGCTAGTAAAGTGTCTGTCCTGTCTGTATGTGATAAGTACATGATGAACTGCTTAAAAAGCCCCACTGCAAAAAAATTATCTTTTTTAGAGTTAGTTACAGACATGCAGCCATTCTCTATACATTCCTCTGGACACCTTAGGGCTAAGCCCCACTAGCACGTTTTAAATCCATTCGATTCGGTCATCGCTAGTGGAAATGCAGGGTATGTAGAAACCTATTGGACCGGCCCCACTTCATGCACTGCACTTCTGTGCTCTATTGTAGCACATCTGATCACCATTTTTGGTCTGTATTGCATGCGCTCTGATAAGGCTCAATAACGGAAGTGCATTGCATGCACACTGAATCACACAGAGAAGAATGCACAATTACGCGTTCTCCCATGCGCTGAAGTGGGACCACAGCTTTAGGAAAAGAGAGAAAAAAATTTGGGCTTGTGTCGATCTTAAAAAATTATTTAGAAGTTTTGTGATGTAGTGAAGATACTCTAGCCCAGCAGAAAGAACTTGTATGGAGACCACAGTTCCCCTTAAAAAAGCTTAAAAGAACTTAATTTAATTTTTGTTAATCCTAATGTGAAACTTTGTTTCCCTATAATACCTATACATTGCAAGATTCTTATCTAATAAGTTGCAATCATGTACATATAAGAAGCAGATTTTGTAACTAAAAAGGTTTCCATATTGTTGACAGTACAACTTATAGCTCACATACCGGGTTATTTAATAATAAAAGTTCTTATTGTTTAAAATGGTGCTAGTTTTTCCCCAAACAATCAAATGTTATTTAACATTTGAAAGCTAATATCTGATTGGTTGGGGCAAAATTAGCCCCATTTTAAACAATAGGAACTTTTATTATATCTCCCTGATAGTCTTTAAAGAGCCTTGTGAGCATGTGCACCGATTATCCATGCCCACTGAACCCACTATTTACGGTTTCTATTTAAAACGTTTTAAATGTACCAACTCTCATTGTTGGGTCAGTGGTCTAATGCTCTACTTTTAGAAACACACTGTTTCAAATCCTCAAACGCGGCAGCTTTCAAACTTTTCCAGCTTCCTTGTTGTTTACTGTGTACATGTAGACTTCCACCAAAAGAGATGGATTATGGGAGTTGTCCACTAATACCATGACCCTAATGCAGTTTAATTCCACAAATCATCCAGCAGCCACAGCGAAGTGAGGGACAAGACACAGCTTTTTGTATCTTTGTAACTACTCTGTGTATTGTGAAAATGTCTAGGTAAGCTTTTAAGACAATCTTAATGGAGATAAGGAATAAGGAAACTGCTTGGTCTGAAGTGGGTATGCACATTAAAGGATAAGATAAGTATCTTTAACTAACCTTTCTCCCCCCCTTTTTTTTTTTAGGTCCCTTCGGTGCCTACCTGTGGTCTAGCCATCTTGGATAATAGTAACATAGTAACATAGTAATTGAGGTAGAATAAAGACATCAAGTCCATCAAGTCCAACCTATTCATCCTAATTTTTTAAATTATTTTTTATTTTTAACCCTGCCTAACAGTTGATCGAGAGGAAGGTCAAAAAACCAGCAAAAAAGGGGGAAAAAATTCCTGACTCCAAACAGCAATCGTAAAGTATCCCCGGGTTTAACCAGATCTATTTGAGTCTATAATGTCTTCAGTCAGGTAAGCTCCGCCCCCAAGACTTGCTGGACTTCGTTGCGGGCTTGGGTCTAAAAATGCAGGGGCAGTTTGTTCTGTGCACACGAGTGACGTCATGACGTATTCAGTATTGATGCCCTTTAACTTCTAATGAAGTTAAAGTGTATCAATACTGAGAAATCACTTTGCTTTAATATACAAAGTAATAACTTTAAGCAACATTTGTTGAATGTGTACGTTGCTGCATGTGTTCTGTTCAAAGAGGAGCACCACACTCGTTATGCATCTCCCCCAGTTTATAGAAGGTTCAACCCATATGCTCCTTTGTCCAAAGCAGCTAATCCAAAGAAAATAAAAACAAAAAGTGAGCAAAGTGTTTTTGTTGAAGGAACATATTCACCATTGCTCTAAAAGTTGAAAGAAAAAAAAAAATGAGGACAACCAAAGCCTCAGAGCAAAACTGAATCAGAAGGCAGAGCACCTTGACATAAGATAAAATAGTAATCTGTGTCTTGGCCCTCATTTTAATTTTATTGCTGGATATTTACTTTTCTAGTATTGAGGTCGCATTTTATTTCCCAGCATTCCAGTATTGCAAAGTATGGTCAAAGACCATTATGGTCTTTACAAATGCGCAGTCCCAAGCTTCTGCATAAACCTGTTACAGATGGCCATGCCCACTAGTAATCCCTAGTCAATCCTATTGCAGGGCAGATTATGCAAAGGAACCTGTGACTGAGGTCAGGAGGTGTGGCCAGACATTGCACATACACACAGTTATTTCATCCAGTCAGTGCCAGATTTCAGAAAAAGACACCAAGGGGCATATTTATAAACAGTTGGCTATTTTCGCCATTTCGCTATCACAGGACATAGCAATGACAAAGAGCGCTATTTTAACTGTATTTATAAAAACGCTGCAGGGATGTGTGACAGTAGTCTTTGTCTTATTCATTGCGTTAAGTCTGGTATCGCAGCGAGAAGAGAAATTGCTCTCTAGTGTCGCGCATTACCAGACCGGAGAAGATGAAGTTTCAGAGCTATTTTTATCCTTTTTTATTTAAAGCTATTTGTAAATAGGTGGATTTTCGCCTTTTTGCAATTTTGCCTCTTTTCTCCCTTTTGTTGCATTTTTTGCAGTTTTACAAGAATTTTCGCCAAACATCATTACTTACTGGAATGTTCCATTACATGACTATTTCTTACACAGCACTATGGTATGTTCCCATATTAATGTAACTGGTTTGGTAATTAGCTGCTGTTTGCTGAAAATAAGCAATACTAAAAAAATGTGTCCTATTAATAAAATAGAGAAATTTCGCCGGGTGAGTTTTACACTATTTAGCATATTTTTTCTGGAAAAAAAACACCAATGGGGGGTTATTTAATAAAAGTTCTTATCGTTTAAAAAAGTTGCTAATTTTGCCCCAACCAATCAGATATTAGCTTTCAAATGTTACATACGTTCTGATTGGTTGGGGCAAAATTAGCACCATTTTAAATGATAAGAACTTTTATTGAATCTCCCTGCATATATGTTAGGCTATTTTTAAATAACAAAGATAGGTGTTCAGTGTGTATTAACAGAAAACAATAAAGAAGGGGACGCCAAACAGCACTGAAATTGCAAATCAAGTGCTTATTTATTGGGCGATATGTTTCAAACTCCAAAAGTTCTTTCTCAAGCAACCCCACTGTAAATTAACCAATTTGACAATACACCAGGGAGTGTTGCCATCATTCGCGCTGAACTTAACTTTTTGCCACATTTTCATGCTTGTGCTGAACTTAACTTTTTCCACATTTTCAGCATTATTAGTGCTTTTTACTTCAAAATTTTTGCCTTTGATAAAAATTCGCCTTTCTAATAACTTTATAAGAAAAGTTGAAAGTTAAAAAAATTGTGGTAAAGTCTGGTGGCACAAAAAGCGAAATGCCCCTTTATAAATATATCCCTTAGACCCCCATTTCACTTTCAAATTATTTACCAATTTCACTATTGGTAAACTTTACTATAAATGCTGGGAAATAGTCTAACACCCCCCAGGGTGTTTATTAAGAAACACTCCACAATGTATTGACACCTTTCATGCACCAATTGGCAAGCTAAATATGGCCACATGCATTTTCGCCACCTCA
The DNA here is from genome assembly GCA_019447015.1 of Hymenochirus boettgeri. Lineage (NCBI taxonomy): Eukaryota > Metazoa > Chordata > Amphibia > Anura > Pipidae > Hymenochirus > Hymenochirus boettgeri. Next base: position 83,443,565 of record CM033472.1, on the reverse strand, counting down.
GACATGACAAATTTGAATGGCTGAACTTAACGCAATAAAACACTTTTTGCAATTTTATAAATATGCTTAAACGGTTATCGCAGTGATGTATGGCGAAAAGCAAAAAGTAGCGGTAATGAGTATAATTGTGATTTAAGAAGGTTCACTCAAAAAGAAATGCCTTAGACCTTCAAGGTACAAGTTTCCAATTAAATTGACTATTTGCTTTGGATGTATTGCTATATAGAATGTAATATATTCTGCAGTAGTCTTAAATTCTGATTAATAAATAATCGTGCTTGTGTATGTTATATTTTCCCTCGTATACTTAGTTATTTGGAGCTACTGGAGATATTTAGAGCTACTGGGCATATACCCACATGATGCAGGTAAATAAGTTACGATGCCAGACTCCAATGGCTCCAATGTTGCCACAGAGTAAGTATGTTTTGGTACAATGTGCTTCCTGAACACAGGTGGGCAATCACATTTTTCCAAGGCCCTGAATGTTGACCCAGTTATACAGGTTACACACAAATGGTTTAGAGCTTTTAGTCTGCTTTAATTCTATAAAGGGCATAGAAAAGGTAGATTGTCAGACACAAGCAGGATGTTCTGAAAGAATCTGGTTATTTAGAATTAAAAGCATCTCTATTTTCATTCGAAACAAAGGCACTTTTGCATTTTAGCGCATATTTCTAATGCCCTATAATAGCTCCTTTTCTCACAAGAGGTGAGATTTCAATGCATTTATTAAAATCAGAGAAACATAATTGTCAGGAACAACACAGGGCAGAGAATGGATTTTGGAAATCTTCAATAATAACATTGCATTAATAGCTTATGTGATTAGATATGATTGATAGTAAAATTGGGCTCCTATTGCTTTTCTGAATATAGACACATATAGTTCCCTTCTTTTTGATGATGTCCACCTAGATACAAACAAAAAAATACTGATACCAGCAGGGGTTCAATTAGCAAATGTGACCCTGTCTTTTCTGGAAGTTCCTAACTGTGTACAATTCAACAGAACTATAAATGAATTAAAACGGTAGCACTGTTGTATCAGTAGTAATCTCAACCCTCTGAAAAAAACAGAAACTAGATCTTTTAATATTGCTATAGTTGATAAAGTTTTTTTCTTTTCAACACTTTATAATACAACAGTTGTTGATTGTCTTGCTTATATATTGATCCAAAGAGTTGGTCATTTGTTGGTCATTAAATATTAATGACTGGAGACATCATGATAATACATTTTTATGGGACTGTTCAATAGTATATATACAGCTAATCCTTTGGTTTATATATGTATATATATTATATTTTATATATATATATATATAATAGAGAGAGAGAGAGAGAGAGAGAGAGAGAGAGAGAGAGAGAGAGAGAAAGGAAAACCGGAGCACTCACAGGACTTTATTCACGGAACAGAACTTTATTCAGCGTGTATTGATACACGTTCCATGAATAAAGTCCTGTGAGTGCTTCGGTTTTCCTTTCTCTGTATATTCCTGATGGATGCACCGATGCACCGAGGCGGCTATTTCGTATTTCGTATAAGGGTGTGCTGAGGACTATCCACACATTACTATATATATATATATATATATATATACACATATATATATATATATATATATATATATATATATATATGTATAGTAATACACACCCTTCCCCCATAGCTCTCTGCCCCGGTGCTACTATTAGAAGTCCATATAGCATACCAACATATATAGAGCACTCTGGGGTCTTTTTCCTAAATATCCGTTTTATTGATGCAGTGCAAACATCTACGCATTTCGGCTGTGAACTACAGCCGTCATCAGGATGTGACGAATTTGTGACATGCAAGTATTTAAAAACTGTGATCCTGCCCTCAATCAAACCAAAACCACCCCCTGCCCGCTCCGTGTTACTGAGCCAAAAGGTAAATGATGACCTGTCCACATATAATTCTAGTACATCATATGGCCAAATACTGTCCCATATATATAAAAGATGATATAAAAACCTTATAAAATTCATAATATAAACGGATATATAAATGGATATTTATGAAAAAGACCCCAGAGTGCTCTGTATCTGTTGGTATGCTATATAATATATATATATATATATATAAAAAACACAGCTAAATAAAAGGGGAAAAAATCTCTCCTGACTCTAAATGGCAATCAGATGGCAACTAGATGGCATTACTTAATCCTTACTTAATCTCCTTGTTGGAGCTCAGGCTACTCACTAGCTACCATACTTCTATCTATCACTCCTGGAGTGATCTATAACAGAATCTAATCTCACATTTACTAGGTCTACCTGTTATCTAGGTCCCCTCTCCTCTGGGGAAACTCCAGGAAGCAGAAAGAGGCAGAACACATGAGTGCTCTCCCTTTTATACTTTTACACAGTGGCCCCTACTGGCCAAATCCTGTAAGAACAAGAAGACTAAAGGGTAACTAATATATAGTTCCCTACAATAAAAAGGCAGATGAAATATAACATACTTCAGAGGCAACTGTAAGAAATACTTTTTTATTAGCAGTAAAAACATTACTTTTGAACATCTGTCAGTATTCATCTTTACATCTGTAATGATCCAGAGTCCCAGAGGACCCCTTCAGCACAGATACCCCAACCCCAATAGTCAAGCCCTCATTTTCCAGGATGCTTGTAGTGCCTCACAGGACAATGCTGCCCCCTGTTCTTAAATTGCAAGGTAACTGTGCTGAGGCCAGGGATACTCAAGAAAACTTGGAATGCAACAGATGGAAATGGTACTTTGGTACCAAATGGTACCAAATGGTACTAGCTTCAGAGCTGGAAAAGTGTAGTGCAGACTGATACCTATGTTAAGACACAGGTATCAGTCAGTGGAGCATAGTACAGCATTAAGATAAAGAGTAGTCAATGCAAGACTGGTGGCAATGGAGCATAACAGAAAACTAGGCAGAGGTCAGGAACCAGGCAAACAAAGAATACAGGACACACAACTAGTTAGAGATAACCACAAACAAAAGCAGGCAAAGCAGGATAGAAGATAGAAAGCTAAAAGAGAGATAGGAACCAATAGAATAGATGGAGAGGTCAAGGCTAATACCACCTCTCCCTCTGAGACGAGCTGCAAAAGAGATAGCCGACTGAGGGGAAGACCCCAGATGTGCATGCACGCTGCCCACGTGGGCCTGAAATGCAATGGCCAAACGAGGAGGAAGGATGCTGCGGGAATGGGACCCAGGTAAGTAATTGCTCACAACATCTTTCAGGAGTTTGCACTGGTCTTCCAAATTGGGTAAATCAGTTTCTTCTGTCAAAACTTTGGCTCATCAGGAACTTCTGCAATCTCTCTTTGGTCTTCCCTTGTTTACATGTCTGCTTCTTAATATCATCTCTGTTGGCATGTGTCTTTTCTTTGTCAGGTGTACCTTGCCCGTTCTAATGCTAGGCTCTGTGTTTGTGTTAGTTTATTATTCTTGATCGATGTTACTGACTTGGCTTATTTCTAAATTTGGTCACCCCAAAATGGGCATTTGGTTGGGGATTGTGGCCTGATTTGCCAGGCCGATCATCATCATGCCCAGAACAAAGAGCCATTTCAGCCAACCACCCTTACCCTTACATGGAACGATCGTTGTATATGTTACATGTGTGTGATTTGCTTAAATATGTTTTATTTTAGATAGTGAAATATGAGCGCAAAGTGTACTGTGTATGCAGATCATATTGTCTATATTATCATTTATAAAGTACAGAATTTACATGCAAGGAATGATAAAGCATATTGCACCATTTCGAATCAAATGTAGCACTATAATTAGAGTAAATTAAAGTACTAGCAAGATTGGTTTAAATGGCATTTCCTCAACCTGGACTACAAACCTTCACAACACCCCAAGCCCCTGGGATCATTATAATTTCATACCTCCCGACGGTCCCTGAAGCTCCATGAAGTCGGACTTCCAATATTTACTGTTCGTTAGTCCAAATCAGATCAATGGGCAGGGTCAGAAAACCATGGCCAATGGTGTGGGGCAAACTGTCAGCCGTGACTGTCAGTCCTTTATTCTGGCTGATGGGTCGCAAGCCTCAAACGGTTAGTTGGAACGAAAGATCCCATCATGTGTACCCAGCCTTACACCCAATCCTGCAGTTATCTACTGTCTGTGCTGTTTGTGTTACTGGAGTCCCAATGTACTGTAGACAGTAACAAAAGAAATCAATCCAAAGTGCCCCCCCCCCCCCCCCCCCCACACACACACACACACACTCCCCTTCAAAAACCTACAGCTAAAAGAAAATCTTCTTTGATTGAAAGGGCATCTATAGTGAAAAAACACATTGGCCCATTGCAAAGTTAAAGTAGTGTACTCTGTGCTGCCTTTATCCTGTCTCTGTCAGTGACTCTGTTTTTCCATGGTGTCAGATCTCTCTGTCAGCACTCCCCCCCTTCCCCCTCCCCTCTGCTCTGTTACCTCCATGGCTCAACTCCAGCTACCCGACAAGCTTATCATGTGCAGTAGGAGTTAATAGTTCAACATCCTGAAAAATACACCCACGCACAGTGGCCAATAGAAAGCAAGCTGTCCTGGAGACACAGAACTCTTTGTTTCCTGCTAAAATACGATCTCTCTCTTTGTGATCCATCAACAATCAGTGAAAGCTATCAAGAAGGGGGGGCAAGTGCAGCCATATCTCTGCCAGCAAAGCTACCTCTCTCCCCCTGCTAATGCTCTTATCTCTATGTTTATTACAGAGCATGGAGGAGGGAGGGACTTAAGCAGGGAAGAGGATCACGTCACAGGGATTTGATTGACAGTACAAGTAGGAGTAGAGGAATGCAATCACGTATTCTTCTGACTTGTGTATCTCAGGACACAGAGGGAATCTGAACAAAGTGAAAACACTCTGGGGGTTGGGGGGAATTATAGAACACATGGAAATAAAGAAAAAAAAAGTTCATTTTCCCACTATAGATGCCCTTGAAGCAGTTGTTACAGCTCCCAGTGCTGCTTACCTTCCCCATAGCAAAGCAGTTTTACTTTCACTATAATACAAAATCACTAGGTGAATGCTATTGGCTGTTTGGAGGCACAGATCATCTCCACTGTACATGCTCCCTACTCTGTGGATCAGTATTAGTAGGGGGTGGATACAGAGAGAGGAGACATGCATACTAACTAGGAGTGAGCTGAACATGACATACATCAATCTAGTGACAGGGAGCACTGAGAGCAAAAAGAGATTCCTGGCAGCACTAAGAATATAGAAAAAGATAGACATTTTTTTTCACTTTAGTGTTCCTTTTAGTCAGGGCATTCTATTTATCGTGAAAGGATCACAGAAAATACTGTGTTGCCAAATATTACCCACAAAATATTGATGGTAAAGATAAAATTCTGCATTAAAACCATAGTGTTAATAATTATATTTTCTCACGGAAATAACAAAATGTTGTCAACTGACTGTGCTAAACATCTCCTAGGTAGTAAATACTGTAACTTTGAGAAAATGTTGCTGCCTTGTTTATTATATTTTCCTCTATGTAATTTATCCATCCTTACAGGAAGGCTGATAGTAGCTATTCAGAGATAGGAATTCCCTCATGTGCCCATGGAAGGACTATCTTGTACCTAAAGGCATGGGGTGCTAAATATGCCTAGATGGGTAATTTTTTTTAATGATCCACAACGAATGGAGTGACACCTGCTGGTAAGATATTAAAAAGCTGACAAATTTAAGTTATTGGACTAATAGCACCTCTTTAAAATCTTACTGTAGCTATTGTGATCATGACAATTTATATGCTCTGCCTATTAGATTGTAAGCTCTTGGGACAGGGACTTTATTTTTTCCCAGAGCCATGCACTTAAATGATGACCACTTTACATGCTAAATATGCATATGCTATATGCTAAATATGTATTAGTATGAATTCTATCAGATAATCTTCTTCTTGTCTGTATGCCAAATTACTGTACAAACATACAGCAATGCATGATTAAAGGGAAACTAAACTGATTTTCATGTACTTTGAAAATCTGTATCTGTTATTCACAGGGAGTTGAGAACACTTATTCCCACCTCCCTGTGAATAATAGATTGCACGGGGAACAGTGCAAGACTTACCTTGCCAGCGCTCCACATGGCTTATAATCAGTAGTCAGGCGCGCTGTCCTGACCAATTGCCTATATTCGTCTGCATGCAATACAAAAGATAAATGTGTTCCCCAGGCGTTCTATTATTCACAGGGAGGTGGGAATAAGTGTTCTCACCTCCCTGTAAATAATAGATTCAGATTTACTGCACTTACAGTTTAGTGTTCCTTTAAGTAATCCTAAATAAATAATAAAGCAATTTAGTTTAATTTATCTATAAAAAGATAGTATGCATCTTAACAGCACAGTGTGGTCTGTTTTGAAAGACCTGAGAATGAAAACTATGCCTTCTACGAAAAAAAATGTGTTGGACATGTAGATATAACACTATTCTTTTCTAGATCATGTTTCCCATTTTTCAGTAGTGAAGGCAACATAAAATATGGCCACCCACGTATATGAATGGGTCTTCTGGCAATGTCATTAGGTGGTACTAGTCTTTTCATAAGATCATCTTACATACCATTATAACATCATCTTTCACTCGTTCTATTGAGGAGGGATAATGCCCTTCTTGGTTTTGTGATCTTTTAAAGCATTCTGGGGTTTGTAAAAAAACATTTTTTTTTTTAAAAAAAGTGGTGCATCTTTAGATTTAAGACTATATTCTATAGTTTAAAAAAATCAGTTGGTTGATGTACAAAGCTAGAGATGGGGATCGTACATTAAAAAGCTTTTCCGAGAAGATGCATCATCTAGAATTATTTAAAGTGACAGAGAATCATATCACCATCAGAGGATCTCAATTACTTTTGGCAAGAATAGCTGTTGTCTGATGAAATGTCCCAATAAACCGTAGGGTTACCTTTTATAGTATTTATATAACAATTAGATTAAAGGGAGAACGTACAGCACTTGCACATAAAAAAACAAGTAATCAATTATTTTAAAAAAAAGGCATTTGCAAGATTTAGATCTTGCATGAGCTAAATAAAGAAACTTTAAGTGGATTACAGTCCAGTTACTTCTAAAGGGTTTCAGCTAATAACACTATTAATCCCAAATAAAATAGAAAAGGCTGGTCAGCAGTTTTAAAACCTTGCCTGCTTTAGGACATTTAAAAACTTATCACAACATATTATATTCCCTATTATATCAGTTATTTGAATGACCAGTAATACTGCTGCCTTCACATTATTGTCTTCAAGATGAGAAGGAGCTATAAATGCAAATGTTTTCTTTTAGAAACAATTCAGCATTAAATATATTGTCAACACCCATTAGGCTATTATTTATGGAAGTATTGAATCTACAAATAAACGTAACTTGTGAAGCAATAAAGGGAAAATTGTGTTGACATGGACAACTTTATTGTAGAAAAGTAATAAAAATTATGTTATGTAATTTAGAAGTGAAAGCATCTTGCTTTAGATAAATCTGAACACATTTAAGATTATGTACGGTAATCCGTATAAATAACATTCATATTATTTTGTATATCTGTCATTTGGCAAGAAAATTAGGTTCAGATACAAATGGTTTTAGAAGGAAATACATTGACAAAGTTGTTTTTGTAAGAAATAAACCTTTTTAGCACTGTGGAAACTGTTCCTGCAAAGGAATTATGAATGGAACACAGGTATCAGACCTTTCCCCAGAGTCGCGGGAGTCTACCCCAAACTCCCGCGACCAGAACCTACCAGTCAATCCGCCTCCGGAATTCCTACTTTTTCTGCTCACACCCTTGGCCACGCCTCTTATGTGACGTAAATTACGTCACACAGCCCAGCTACGCACATAGTCACGCCTCTAATGTAACGTAATTTACATCACACAGCGTGTCCCATTCCTAGCTCTGCCCATTTGGTGACGCCAGTGATGTCACATCACTCGGCCACGTCCCCTTCTCCCAACTCTGCCCAGATTCGGCAGGGTGGAATATCTGGGAACACAAACATTTTTAAAAGGATGTAGACCATAGTAATATCTACCAAAAAGCCCAATGAGAAACAGATGCATAATACCGCCTAAAAAATATATAAAGCCTAAATACACACATATATACCTAATAATATACACAGACCAACGCACACTGTGTGTGGGAAGATGTATGAAAATGAGCTGTCCAGCTCTAAAGAACTAAACCTATAATAGCAACAAAGTATATAAATACTGATATAATAGTATATAAAAAGAAACAATAAAATGGGGCTATGAATAGTGAGCTCCGAGACTGTCAGATGCTGGATCCAAAAAGTACATAAACAGGGCACACAGCTCTAATCCTCCAAGAGATAAAGTAGAGAGGTTGCAGGATCAATCAAAGCAATCACTTGTGCAAAACATCCGGAATAAATACAGGTGTGCACACACCCCGGTCTATTATAGACCGGGTAAAATCATAGTACAGGGAAAAAGTAGTACCGGACTTCAGCGTCACCACTAAGTCCGGTACACTATGGGAATAGTGAGGAACACAAGGAAACTCTCACCTGGCCTATATGTTTGCGATAGTGACAGCCATTCAGTGAAGGTATTGAGACACGTGCTCCTGCTTGATCCCAAGAGCACACCGCCATGGACATTTTATAGAGAATAGTCTGGGGGATCGGAGAGGTCTCGACTGCACACAAACGGCCTAAGGAGCTGGTGATGTACAGTGCTTCCACTTATTCTGGCATGCTCAGTGATCGGACAGACCCACTGCCTGTCTGGCCCCTTCACGATCGGGTAAAAGCAGCAGAAGAACGGCGATGGAATGAGGGCTGGTGAGTAAGTTTACATACATTTTGAATTGGGAGAAATAGGTTATCAGCCATTAGAAGTGCAATAGTGGATTTTTCTGTGTGTGTGGGTGGGGGGGGGGGGGGTAGGGGGGTGGGGCGATATTCTTTAATTGCATCCACTGTATTCCCAGTCGTAACCTGAAACTAACCTTTTGTTAGCACAACTTTAAGACTTTCTGTGAATGTCCCCAGTTGTGTTTTACAATTTTGTTGATTTGATAATAATATAAACTCTCCCTTATGTATATTTCAATTCTGTGGGGCAGATATATATGGACTGAGCCACCCTGAAAATGATATGGACCATATTTAAAAACTTTAATGAATGGCATACATTTATGACCGCTTGAGTACCATGTGGTAGTGAACTAACTAATATTGTATGGGCGATCATACAAATTTTCAACCGCATTCACTATTTTGTGGCCACATACACAGGTGTGCACACACCCATTGCTTTATTACGTCAGTAATGCAATCACAACAGAGAGCAATAGAGACTTATATTAAGGACCTAGGTTTAGTTTGGACGAGTTCATACTACAAAGGACCCACCTCTTCCCTATTCCTCACTGCTTAAAGGGCATGTCCACTCATGCCACATCCCCCAGCCACAAGGTAAGGTAAGTAAAGATCGGTTGAGTTTCTGCAAATATTAATATAGCGGTTGGGGCTGGTGGAGGAAGCCCTACAGTACCCCAAAGGGGTTTTATGCTAGGGGGAGGGAGAGCAAAATGGGAGGGAGGGAGAGAGAGGGAGTGGGAGGGGGGGACGGCTACTCTGAGCAAGCCAAAAACCTCTGAGAGGACACCTCAGAGGCAGAAACAATTTCCCTCCCTGCCAGGCTCCTGGTGGCCAGTTTTGGGGACTTTACAGGGACATTACAGGAGAACCATTTGGAGCAGGGATGTAAGGTGAGTGAGGATTTTAATTCTAGTTTTATGGGTGGACACACCCTTTAACACATGTCAAAACAATGTTACAATAACTAGCTCTTGCAGGAAATATAGATACCACTATTAAAGGGTATCTTCACCCCAGAAACTAACATTAGTATAGGGTACCCCAGCCCACACCCAACCGCCGTGTTAGTTTTGTAAAATAAGCTACAGAAACAAACTTACCATCAGTCGTTCCCTCTGCTCTCTGTTCCCGATTCTCTGCTTGCTGGAAGTTGCAAACAGGGGCAGCCGTGTCTGGCTGCAAGTCATCCAATCACAGATGCGGCTGCCGGCTATACAGAGAGCCGAAGGTATGCAGTCGGTCAGTCAGTAACACGGCGGTTGGGGTGGGCTGGGGTACCCTACACTACACAAAAAACTTTTTTTTTACGGTAGGGGATAACACTGCATGAACGTATCCAGAGACAAGGAAAAAGCAGGCAGGTTTGCAGAAAACCCTAATCCGTTCCTGATTGGTCAATTTTTTTAATGCTTGGTTTACATGCTTTACATTAACCAATCAGATTTCGGAGTGGAGCTAGTGTCACCGGGACTGGAAGAAAGAAGACGTTGCCCAAAGGCTCTTTTAAGAGCTGCTCACTGGGGGTCCCGGTTCGGGCTGTGGGATCCCCGCCAATTGCACTTCTCAGTGCCACAAGGGCCCTTACAAGGGCCGGGGAGGGGGTTCCCGGTTCGAGCTGCGGGGCCCCTAAGCCCCAAAGGACTCTTGTCAGAGCCGCAAGTGCACTTGTAAGTGCCGCAAATGCCCTGATAGGGCCGGGGAGGGGGGTCCCGGTTCGAGCTGCGGGACCCCTTAAGCCCCAAAAGGCCCTTCTCAGGGCCCCCGCTGGAGGGTGCCTTCACCCCTCCCAGCAGGCCCTTCCTTTCCCCTCCCCACCAGCAGCGGGGCAGGGGGCTTGGAGGGGCTGCTGGGGAGGGGGTGTGCGGCGGGTGGTCGCGACCACCTGCTGTGGCCCCTTCCCAGCAGCCCCTCCCAGCCTCCCTTTCCATATGTTTGCTGTGAGCTGGTATGGGGTTGGGATGCTGGGTAGTGGCAGCGGCGGGTGGTCGTCGCCGCCATGGTGTCGGCGTATGTAGCAAAGGCACCGGGAAGGGATTTAAGTCCCTTCACAGCGATAGTGTACTAACGCAATGCGCTAAGTGCAGTATCGCCGCAAAGGGACTTAAAATTACCGCCAGACATTGCAGCCGCGATACATATCGCGGCGATGGTGCTCGCCGTTATAAATACTGCGATAGTGCTATTTTCGTTGCCGCGATATGCGGTGGTAATTTTTGGGTACTATTTTCGCCCCTTTATTAATATGCCCCTAAGTATTGAAAAAAGCATACAATTGCAGAACGTAAATCGCAACGCACCCGATAACGAGCGTTTTCAGTGCGTTGCCGTGTTTTCAAAGATATGAGAAAAACGCAAGCGCAAACACATGTGCAAACGCAAAAAAAAGCGCAGCAGTGTGGCCTAGCCCTTTCTGGGACTTTGAACAGGCATTGCAGGAGAACTATTTGGAGCAGAGGAGTAAGGTAAGGAGCCAGTGGTGGGTTAAATTTTATTTTTGGGGGTGGACATGCCCTTTAAGGTTTATGTAGAAAAAATCTTTAAAGGAGAGCTACTGTCAAAAACTTTTTTTCTTTATAAACCAGAAACTAGTGAAAAGATGAATCGCTTAACCAAAGGTAAAGGTAAATCTGCGTGAAATAAATAAACCCTATAGCCCAATTTGATTGGGGTACTCATTGTACTTCACCAAAGGCAAAATAACAGCTCTCCAATCAGATTATTATTAGAATTATCAGAAGTCCCTTCTATGTTCCCTGGTTTGAGCAGGTCTGCACATTACACGCTATGATCAAAGCCTAAAGCAGAAGCATCACTTCCCTGCCTTTTGGAATAAGACTATGTGAAGTATCCACTCTGGCCAGTTGCTTGGTTGAGAGGGTGGCTCTGTCCTAAATGGTCTGGGGGTGAAGTCTGGTTGGAGTAGATATGGAGCCTGGTCGAAGCCTTGAGGCAGGGGGGTGCGAAAGCTCGGGCTTCCCTTCCAGCACTACTGTGCACTGGGCTAGCACATGTCTATAGCACTCCCAGGCCAAAAGGCTGGGGCCTAATTTGGCTCAGCTAATTAAATTCACTCCTAATTTATTGACCCTAGCACTTAATAGCACTTAGTACTTTGGTTTTTTGTTTGGTTTGTTCACGTATTGGCGGGATTGCCTGTGTCCTTTTTAGGACCATCAGGCTTATCCTATTCAAGCCCCCCCTGGAAGCTTCCTGGTGGCAGCTGGGAGCAGAAAGGGAAGGCAAGTATGGTGTGGTTCCTGCCTACCGGCTGAAGGGACCTACGTAGCCTCCCCCTAGCCCTATGGCTTAACCGCTATGGGCATAAGGGGGAAGCAGATGGATCCCGAACCACTTGCATTTTGTGCACTTTGTGTGAGATCAGAGAATGCACATACCCCGAGCTTTCGATTAAAAAAAATAGATTTTCGATATTGAATATTCAAAGTTCGATGTAGAATATTTCATCTTTCCTAGTAATAAGTGAGAATGTCTATGTAAAGGATTTCTAATTTTGCCATATTGGGATAATTTCAATTTAGATAAAGTTAATTTCATAGATATTTCAGGCCCTGCAATGGTCCTACTTTTTCCCAGTATGCTTACTTCCTTGAAATGTTCCTAACAATAGTTTTACCTCATTGGTTGCTGGGTAGATTAAACATGCTCCAAAAATACCTTCTGAGCAAATAATCGCCCACAAGGTGCTGAATCAAGGGCAAGACTATAACAGACTATATTAGGGATCCTGCAAACAGGGAGTAGGTACTTTGGAAGCAATTATTTTTACACAGAGATATCACTGGATGAACAGGTTAGGGTTATTGGAATGAAAGCAGATGTGTATGTACTTAACTTTAAATATATGATGGTATTTTGCATTTATTCTATCCTAAGCAAAAAGTTCTTTCCTACCATTTAATTGATTTTGTGTTAACACTGTAAACATTTAAATAAAATACATGAGTTACTTTACTAATTCCGATTAGATCAGCACAAATATTATTGAATGGATTGCAGAGAACAAGCAAATGTGTATTTTGCTAACCCTCTGTTTGTCAGAACTAAATTTGCTTGTCAATTATTAGAAACATTCAGGCCTGATCCAAAGAGCAGAAAAATGCAAACCCTGGCACAAAGGAATGGGGATTTAGAAGGGGAAACTGTAAAGTTCAGAGGTCAAACAGATCAATCAGAGTGTCTGAAGGACGATAGAGACAGTTTTTATTGTATGAATGATGAGGGTTTGTTTATATATATATATATATATATATATATATATATATATATATATATATCTCCAGGGTCTTTTTGTTAAATCTTTATTTTGATCCTCACACCATTCTATGGTTAGGCAGTCATCAGGAAGTGATGATGACAACCTAACCAAGGGGTGAAACGCATAGAATGATGTGAGGATCACAGTAAAGATTGTCACAGACCCTGTAGTGCTCCATTTGGATTTTGTAGATAGATAGATAGATAGATAGATGTAAAGGAAAGGCAAGGTACAGAAACAGTTCAATCAGATATTCAGTTTTTCACTTTAATCATTCTTCTCACTGGCTACCTGGGAACACTACTAGAGATATTGTAAAGCTACAGTATAATAGTAAATAGATACAATCAATGTATTTTGTTTGCTCTTTCCTATCTTTTTATTTTAATTGTAATTTATTTAGGTGAAATACCCATTATATCTGCTTTGCTATGAAAGGTCTCTTTGCAGAACCAAGATCAGTCAAAAATAAATCTTATTATGTTTTTAAAAGAAAATCTAGAAAAGCAGATTTCAAAAATGCACAATAAGGCCATGCAAGGCATTCATTCTTCTAATCGTTTACCTTTTGCATACCTTTACAACACTGTCAATGGCTACAGAAAGTATCCTTCTAATGAATGCATACACAGGTCATCTATGCATTTAGAAGACATTAATTATTAGCTAGTCCAGTCAATGTAAGTAGATCCATAGAATGTTTTTTATGGAATCTTACATTTCATTCCGTTTTAGAATAAGCTCCAGTTTTGTCTGCCATCAAATTCTTGATCTAAACTGCATTTTCGGCAAGCAATCCACGTGAAAGACTGGTGCTAGGGCTGTGATCATCATTCAGGTGAATTTTATCATTCCCTTCAACCTACAAGTAATGAACAAATTCACAGCTTATTACTTTGGACTTGATCTCTGGCAAAACAGTGCTGGAACAAACAATTTGATTTGTCAACATCTTTACATGGCCTCCTCAATCACTGTCACAAATCCAAATTTAAACTGCAAAGTGCATTTGACTGCAGAACCCCAGACTGATTAGAACTCGGTGCAAAGTGAATTGCAGCAGACAGGACAACAATCAGATTATTAACTCCACTTGAAAATACTCTCTTCTGTCTGGGATTAGCATGCATATTTTGATATAGATCGATAAGCAATCTCCTTCCTATAAGAAATGCCTGCAACATTCATTTGGCTGATCAAAGGTGCATATCAGTTAGCTCTGACAGCTGGCTATTGTTTCTCTTTTTCTTTACAGGAGAGCCTCTATTAAAAAATGGAACCTCCTCCTTACCTAATTTAAAGAAAACCTTACAATTCAAGAATTCTATCTACTCTTTTTTGCTTAAAAATAAATCTTTTGACACTTTGTCTTCTCAAAATGTATTTATTTTAGAGTTCTTTATTAATCTAGGGCATTCAAAATTGTGATAGTTTAAGGTAATAGTAACTCTATCATAACCAGAGAAGTAAACATTATAGAAACACAATGCTTTTCCAGCCGAGTTCTATAATATTGATGCTGAGAAGCAAAATCATGTTAAGCAGGAATTGGTAGCACAACCCCCCCTTACATGTTATTATTTTATAGCATGTTTACATAAACTAAAGGGAAATATTTGGTTCAGTGATCTAGAGCATCTATCTATGATCTACAGTATCTATCTATAATCTACAGTATTTATTTATAATCTACAGTATCTATCTATCTATCTATCTATCTCTCTGTCTATCTATCTCTCTATCTATCTTTTATCTATCTGTCTGTAAGTCTTTATATGAATATATATATGATGTAGATTACAGCTAAACGTCACATTTAGTTAAGTGAATGGAACTCATGAAATGATGTAATAATATATACAGGATATCAGGAATGGACTAGAAATCAAGCCCAAGTTTTAGAAGGATTTTATACTTTTATATGAATTCTTTTTTGACTCTTCAAACTACAACCTTTTGAGGATTATTAAATTTTAGAATTGATAACTCTTGAATGCGGCATTCTGTAACCCTCAAATTCAGTGATAACCCTTAAATGTAGTGTTCACTAACCCTCAAATTCATCCATAACCCTTGAATGCAGCATTCAGAAAACTGGAATACGTAGAGAACCCTCAAATGTAGTGTTTGCTAACCCTCAAATTCACCAATAATTCATCTATTCACCCATATCCTTTGAATGCAGCATTCAGTAAGCCACAAATTTGGCAATAACCCTTGAATTTGGCATATAATTTCTGTAAATTTTTCTCCATTATTGTAATTACCTTTCTGGTCTCAAAATGACATTGGGACACAAACTAATTATACAATGCTGTGAAGCCTTCACTAGTTTAGTTTACACCGAATAATCACCAGTTTGAAGCAATAGTCTCTGAGACATAATTTCATCCAACACTGTGGTTCAGTTCATAATTCTATATAATGTAAATTTCTAAATAATACTCAGTAAATGACTGTTTTCTAGCTCCTCCCCTAGTTAAAGTTGGCGACTCTCCTTCCATTCTCAGACATACTGGTGGAGGAGATCTGTAAGTTACTGCACAAGTATAGTGTCCTTGTAACACTCTTACATAGAAGGAGACTCTTGGTTTTTTTATATCATGGTAGAAAAATATATACTAGAAGATGATGCAGAGGATGCAAAGATACATGTGCCTGGAGAATATAGAAATGTACATATTTAAATCAATCTGTTTGCCACCTGAACTAAGTTACTATATTTATAAAAATGATGGAGACTTTAAATACTAAATGTGTCTTCTAACATAATTATTCTAATGTCTTCAAATGTAAAACTGTTAGATTAAGAAGACAGCACCTGAAGATAAAGCCCTTTTAATCTGTAATCTTCTTAGCGATCTGGCAATTCATTTAGGGCATTAAAATAAACCTAATAATGTGTTTCCTAATTTTAGGTTTGTGGGATAATTAGACTTCAACTCATCTGAACAGAGGGGAAAAATTTAGAGAAAGAAAAACTTTTCTTACAAATAAACCGATCCGACAGTATCGGGGCTTTATTAATACTGTGTGTACCTAGCTTAAGAATACGGACACTCTTAAGCCTGTCCATTTCCATCTTCTCATTTTTCTCCATGTGTCCTCACAATAAATAAATGCAAAGCAAACCTGTTACCAGGGAAAGACTTTTTTCACTACCTCTAGGCTGGGTCCACACGGTCAAAATGATATAACTAATATAATCTACTACATACTAATATAATCTAATGGGTTGGGCAATATAGCAGTGCAGAAAGTCTTTTAGCAATTTTCCCTGTTTTGGCAAAATTTTAGCAGTTGAATATAAAATTCCTTGTTAAATCTATGAAATTTCAATGTTGAAATCGATTTTCATTTAAAAAATATAAACCAGCAACATTTTGACCCTAGTTTCAAATCAAAACCAGGCATGGTTTTTACAGTACATCACTATCAGGCCAATATTGTAAGAAAAAGCATGCTACTTACCCAACCCTGATCCCTATAAACTCCTTAATGCATTGTGGGATTCCAGCCATGTAAGAAGTACACTTTACCTCTCCATATTAAAGGGAATACATTCCACGCAAAATGTTTGTGCAAATCTTATCATTTCTATAAAGACTATTTCCAAAAAGGTTTTGTGAAAATTAGTGGGGAAAAAACACGCTAACCTGATAGTATATTGGGTTTTGCACTTATTTGTCTGGATAGTGGGCGATAGAGCATCGGCCCCTTTTAAGAAAAAGCATTGCGGGACACCAGTCAGGTAAGATGTGCGCTTTATGCCACCATAGGAAAGACGTTAAGATTCAAGCAAAATGTTTGTGCAAATCTTAAC
Organism: Hymenochirus boettgeri; assembly: GCA_019447015.1. Classification (NCBI taxonomy): domain Eukaryota; kingdom Metazoa; phylum Chordata; class Amphibia; order Anura; family Pipidae; genus Hymenochirus; species Hymenochirus boettgeri. Next base: position 83,426,572 of record CM033472.1, on the reverse strand, counting down.
TTTTTCTACATAGGCTGCGCTATTTCCAAAGTTTGCTGAATTACCCACACTAACCTGATAGCACATCAGGTTAGCATGGGTTTTACACTCATTCGACCGGATAATGGCAGATATATCATTGCCCCTACATATTTAATGTAAAGTATTTGCTTACAGATGATAACTAAATTATTTCTCCACTATTCTAATGCTACATACTTAAGTCCATGGTATATTTAAACAGGTCTTTTATTCTGTGTGCAAGGAAAATCTTTGTTTAGCTCTTTTTAAAACAGTTGAGCATGAAGTTAATTTTAGCGTTTCATAAGAGCATTACGGGAGAAATTACAATAGCAGTTAATTATCTAGTAACATAGAAGCATTGTCATTCCATTACAATTTTACTATTTTTCATTTTCTTTCACTGTAAAACAATATATTCCCAGAACCAGAAATAGGTCCACTCATTTTTTAGAAACATGATTGAATGCAGTGCAGTATTGCTAGTTATGAAGCAGCCCACTGTATAATTATGTACAATATTCTATTCTTACTAATTCTTACATTTCCCCCATAAAAATTCATTTACAGTCCATCATTTTGATTCAGTGTTTAACAAGTTAGTTGGCTTTAATAAAGGAAAGCCAAATACATCCCAAGCAAATCTGCTCAATGGTGTTGTGTGGATCAAAAATACTATTTGCTGAAAACAGTTATTGGTTATCATATTGTGCACTTAACAGATTCAATTGACTAGCAGCAAATAATAGATTTGTCAGCATCTGGTATGTTACACTTTAGATGTCAGATGTTAAGCACGGCATGTGATCCAAGTTAATCTGTGAACCAGTTTTACTATTCACACTAACTGCTAAAGAACACTGGATGTTTGATTTATTGATTACTTTGCATTGCTCTATGTATGTATATCCTTTATATTATATAAATATATTTATATTTTTATGGAGATTGCATTGAGTTTTGAGGAGCAACTAATTAGGTGGGGGTATATAACACTATTACACATAGGAAAGGTCTATATGTATGTGTGTAATTATCACCATTTAATTAAAATCACCATAACAATTACATTATGCAAAGTATACTACTACTGATTTATATTTGTATTACAAAACAAATGATAAACAATCAATAATGTATACCTACCTTACTTGTAACCCCTAAGTTTAAATGGAAAACTCACCTCTAACAGGGAGATTCAATAAAAGTTCTCATAGTTAAAAATGGTGCTAATTTTGCCTCAACCAATCAAATGTTAGCTTTCATATGTTAAATAAGATATGATTGATTAGGGCAAAGTTAGCACCATTTTAAATGATAAGAACTTTTAATGAATCTCCCTGTTAGTGTGCTAAAGGGTCTCTATATGGACACTAAAAGGAAGTGGAATTTTACTAACATCCAATGAGGTTCTGGTCATACAGCATGTGCCACTGTTAGCAAATCAAAAACTTCTCTTAGACATTGTACATGACAAGACAGGAATTGAAAGGACGTTCCTGTATTACACCCAATTATGTGCTATTGTAAAACATGTGACAGTCTTAGCCAATCAAAAATTCTCCAGACTCTCACATTCACTCTCCCCTCCCTTCTCCGTTGAAAGAAATAAGACTTCTTTTAGGAGAGACAACCCAGTTTCTGTTTGCTAGACAGGAAGTGATGTCTGTTTATTATAAAATTACTTTGCATGTTTCAGAAACCAGCATTCTTAGAGAAATTGGCAGTTTTTCCCTTATTAATGGGATGAAGTTGTGAAGTACCTTCTATTGTAAGGAGGCTCTATTTCATTGTATGCTCTGTAAGGAGTTTTTCCCCTTTAAGCCCACCTCACCAAGCTAATCGGTATCTTGGGCTCCCAAGTTCTACCCTATATAGACCATGAAACTGTGCCTTACACTGATGGAATCTAATAATATTGAAACATGGCAGGATAGTCTGGATTCTTTATAGTACCCCAGGCTGACCAATAGTGATCCCTCTCCAACAGACACCTGATGACAGCTGTGAGTTAATGTGTAGAGTGAGTATTGGTGGATGGTTTACATTTTTCCTTTATAGAAACTTTCAAAGGATCTCCTCTTGGTTGGTTTCTATTGGAGGGAAGTTAGAGGGGAATTACATATCTAAGCTCTGCTAAGCAGTTGTATTTCACTGTGGTGTTTGGATTGAACTATAACACTGTATACAATGTTATTATTAATATATCTAAAGAACCCAAAACTCTGGATTTAAATCTGTATAAATGCATTAGAATTAGAACAAATAGATAAACAAAACAAACTGATAGTGCTATACTACCTATATAAGATGGATAAACCCTGAATTCTTGCTTATTTATTATATAAAACTATAAAATCATTTGTTTTTGCACTTCGTGACAAAAGTGATGATTTAGTTCTGTGTCACAAAGTGATGAAGTGTTAGGTTTAAAGGAAATGCAGGTTTTAACTTGGTACTTTCAAAATGGACTGCCTTAGCCCTGTCTACCCAGACATTTTGACATGTAAAATCCAAATATATATATATATATATATATATATATATATATATAAATATATATATTTAAGATTGGCTGACAGGCATGGGATTTAAAGCATGGTACACACCATGCAACTTTACCTCCTGACCAACCATTCAGCTCTTCCGACTGGCCGGCCAGGAGGAAGGACTGCTGGTCGCGGTAATAGTGGCCACGGCCGACAGTTTGCTGTGACCGAGCATCATAGAACGATCCATAGAGAACCGCAGGATCGGCAGTGGTTTTCCATTGTGTCCGATTGTGCGTTCATCCGATTCAGATGAATGATCGGTCGGCCGTGTCCGAAAACCCATACAATTATTTTGGCCCAATCGACCTATACACTGAACTATCGTTCAATTGGAACAAAATATTGCATGGTGTGTACCAGCCTATAGGGATGTCAGTTATAGTTTCGCTATTGTCTGGAGAAAACCCGTGAGATCTGAAATAAATTAGGCATGGCTACGTTTACCTTTAACATAGTAACATAGTAAGGACGGTTGAATAAAGACACAAGTCCATCTAGACCAACCTTTAGTATCTCCTTTTCTCTTCTTGGTCTAATTCTTTGATGGCCACTTTCAAATGTTCACTCCTCAAAATAACAGCGCAGTGCAGCATGTCAGGGAACACTGAACCTGGCACATTGATAGCAGAATATTAATTTAAAAATAATGAGTAAAAATGTGAATAACAGTCTAATAATTCTATTATACAAGTATACAATGCAGGAATGGGAGTGACACATATTGTCCTCTTAATAATTAATAGTGGGTCAATTTCGTTCATGCCTAAAACAACAAAACATGTTCTATTCCTTTAATATTATGTTCTTCCTTTGTGTTTTTTTGTTTATTTACGCTGCACTTTAAAGTGTTCTCCTGTACCATTTCACCCTCCCCTAGCAATACCCTTTTCTAAATTCTCTTTTTCCATGTTATAATGTATTTTTCCTCCATTTCTCTTCTAACATTCTTCTATTTAACATCAGTAACTTTTTCTTGATTCCAGTGTCAGCCTTACACATTTTATTGCTGAGCAAAATATGCTTAAGTAATGAAAGGAAGTGCTAATTGGAATAAGCAAGATCAAAAAGGTCTGTGCTAAAATTCAGTAATATTTCCATCTCTGTCCATTTACAGAGCTTTTCATTCTTATTTATCTGAGGTATGAACTCTCTGCCATATATTTTGCATAATAGCATTAGTCAATAAAGGTAATTGGCCAATTTTATTCTAAATGTACAAACATGGCAAACAATTGACCACAAACTCAATCTAGGGAACAAGCTGCTATAGTGGCACTATTTCATTTGTTAGGTCTTGCTTTAGCTTCATGTTGTCTTTGTATAATACAAATTTAGCAAATAAGTATATAATAGAATAAGACCTGATTTACGATAAAGCATGCAAATATTCGACCATATCACTTGACAATATAACATACAGAAGACAAAAACTGGGGGGGGGGGGTTAAGAAAGAGTTAGATAAAGACATACTATGGTTCTAGAGAAGATAGTTAGAAAATGTGCATTTTATATTTTGGCCTTTTAATTTTATTTTAAAATGGACTCCCCAGAGTAAATGTTTTTATAGGGTGTAAATTTTCATTAGTTAGGTAAGATAATAAGGTGTAAAAACCAATAAGTAAATTATGGGGTTCTTTATCAATGATAATAGTTTCTCTTATCAAAAAGTGCATACAATTCAGAGCAAGGTTTGTGTTGATTACAGGTCTAAAAGTTCGTACACACGTGTGATCGCGGGTGCTGCCCCGTGACTGCAATGTGTACGAACGTCCGTTTCGGGCGATAATCGGTCCATGAATGGGCACCGGAATGGCCATTTGTTTAGAGATCTTGCCCAATCTGCCTGGCAGATCTCCGAACAAGTGGCCGATAAAGTGCCCATACACGGCCCGATTATCGCCCGAAACGGCCGTTTGTACACATCGTGCACCCATACACGCAATTGCACGTGTGTACCAACCTTTAGTAGGGATGAGAGTTTGTAGATCTAGATGAGCCTTGGTGTATATGTTTTTGATTTCAATATACTGTAGTTTTTTTAGGTTGTAAGCAGGGCTGCCTCTCTAATGAGGCAAGGTGAAAAACATTACAGAGCAGCACTCTGTAGGGAGGCAGCAGTTTTTTTTTCTGGCATCATGATTTTTCCATGTGCCTGGGGCCCCGAAAATGTCGTTTGCAAAAAACACATTTTCTGGAGGTACTATCAATTTAAATAGTTGGGGAAGCCGTGAGTTTTTTTGCACAATAGAATGCTGCTATGACTCCTCCCCCTCCCTTCTGACTGGCAATTCATTTAATCAAAATCGATGTTTTTCAGCCCTGCAGATCAAAATTCAACGTTGCGCATCATTTACCAGTCACTGTGGGCATCTAATACCAGTCACTATGTGCAACATTTACCAGTCATTGTTGGAATTATTTACCAGTCATGTGTATAAAGCCCCTCCCACTTCTGTACAAGCCACAACCTCCTTCCAGACAAAGCATCACCCACTTTCAATTATAAGACCATATCCCTACCGGTGGTGCGGTGAAGGGGGGGCAGCATTTTGAAATGTTTTTCAGGTGCTGAAAAGTCTAGAGATGGCCCTGGTTGTAAGCTTTCCTCTATGACAGCTTTCTTAGAATTATTTTGTTGCAGTATCAGCAGCTAACAATACCACAACCCCATACCAAATCCAAACTTATTTTATGATGCAAGCGTGAAAAGATGTAATTTTTTGGTATTAAGATTGCATCATTATCCCACAATGCTATTACATTGAGCAAAACAGTTACTGCACATTGTCTAGTGACTGCAGTATAGGTACAGTGTTTTATATGAAAACTCACCTTTATATATATTAATGATCTTATGAATGCCTCTGTATAAGGAGGAAATATATACTGTATACATATGATTGGCAGCAGTCTTCCACATGGGTGAAATCTATTATTCTTAAATCTCCTAAAAATGCCTTTGGACACGCTGAGATGGTTTTGTGGGGTAGCTCCATTTAGTCGCAATGCTGCTTAGTACAAAATAGTTATTGCTCCTTTCACATACTTCATTGGCACACCTCAAAAGCAGGTACAATGTGCTTGATGTCATTTTTTTTTAAAGGTAAATATTTCATGTACAATACATGGAAATTAGATGTCCGTACTTTTTTAACAAGTACAGTAAATGCTTGCATGTTAAATTTTGTGATATACATGGGTGATATATTGGCCTGACCAAATATCTGGTGTGATTGGTCGATCGGATGAAAATGTTGCCCAGAATTAATTGTCACATCAAAATATCAGCCTACTGGCATTTTTTTTTAAATTCTATGTGTACTTAGGGTGAATTTTATTTTAAATGTTACACTCAAACATTTGCTTATACTTGCAATTACATTATAAATAGACCCCAGTGTTTTTGCTGAAAGCAGAACTGTAAATCAGTTGAAGTCACCATTTTTTTTTCTTTATTTATTTATTTATTTGTAAAAGCATCCGAGAAGCAAAATATTGATGTCTTTAATTCTCTGAAACAATAATCTAGACATTTTTTAAGGTGATATATTCCCATAAAGCAGAAGATAAATGTTATTTGCAGGACATGTCTATTGGTTAAATGTTTGCTGTTATTTAAGACATCATGAAATGTACAGAAAGCATGATTGTGCAGGAAAAAGATTTCACCCTAATGGATAACTATTAGTGTAATGGACTGCTCATAAACACCAACCAATGGACATGATCCTTTTCATCTATATTGTTCATTGCTGGCTATAAATGCAGATTAGTGAATACTAAGTAGGAATGCTCATCTACAAAAGTAACTAAAGTGCAGTGACTCAACTATCATCATATTATATTCCTTTATAAAAGGACTAGCCAGTTAATTAAAAAAACGGACGCTAGATCTCTCTCTCTCTCTCTCTCTCTCTCTCTCTCTCTCTCTCTCTTTCTCACACACACACACACAAACATAAGTCTGGCAATGCGCAGGAGCCGAAGCCACTCCCACTCTCCTCTTAGACATGCGCAGAAGAGGAAAAGCCACACACGGATTCACGGACGCAGGTTTAGCCTTTTATAATATAGGATTATATTCCTTTATAAAAGGAGTTCAAATCCATTGTAATATCTAATCTAAAATTAGCTATTTATAAAAATAGATAACTATTTTATATGTAAAATGACCTGAATACTTAAGATAGGTACACACCATGGGATGCTTCATCCCGGCCGACCATTCGGCCCGGATGAAAGACTGTTAGTTGCAGCAAAGTATAATTTTCTGAAGTTCTGATTGAATCGAATGTATGAATAGATGACAATAGACATTAATCACCAAACGTATTGAATGTCGAACAATATGTATGGTACATCTAAGTACAATTAACATTGTAAATTTGATAAGTATCAGTCGGTTTATGATCGCAATAACCATTTGTAGTGTATGGACACCTTAAGATTGCTGTCCCATAGACAGGGCAATAGGCAGAGCACAAATATTTTACCTTGGACAGGGCAATGAGGTACCCGTGTTCAATCATGTGGTATGGCTATACAGATTAAGCATGTTGTAAAAACATTGACCTTTGACAAAGGAAGAAGAAAAGAAAAGCGGTAGAGAAAGACCATGACATCACAGGTAAATCCCTTTAGCAGTTAACTGTAGTACACACTGGAATAATCTCTGTCTGTTGTATTCTTATAAACCTAGGTCCTCTACATCCAGAGAAAATACTGATAGGCTAAAACATAAACAGGCTAATTGCAACCATCCTAACGCAGAATTATATTTTATTTTTTGTTTAAATCATCTTACTATTTTTACTATGATAGATTGCCTGCTTTCCCTGTTTGCCCTTTCAAACTGGAATATTATTGATCCCTTCCCTGTTTAGCTTTTAAATAAGATAACCAGTAACCAAACATGAGGCAGCTCCATGTCACTCTGTTCACTACTCTGATCCCATTGCAAGTTAATACACAATACAGCAGCAATGTCAGCATAACATTTACACATAGACGGGGGACACCCGCTAACAAAATGATAGTCATATAAATAAAAAATTATACACAATTATGTTCCTGTTTTTACTAATATACATTTATTGCCTCCAATACATAAACACATTTTAATAGTGGTTTTAAAGTGCATGGTAGATGGATTTGAATACCCAACCAATCTAATAAAACGTCACAAGCAAGCAATATCTAACATACCTTCAGTATTTTGTTATCTACCCATTTCAAAGACTTTCATAAGCAACAACATATGAATACAATGGGTTTTATATGAATTTAAATACTTTAAATCTAAAAAGATACACAAGAAATAATTCCAGTGTTTTAATGGTTTAAACATAATGCATTACTCAACTTAAACCATAAGGGAATAGGGTACTTAAGTGGTGTGTCATATTTCAAGGTAATAAATAGCAGATTGAGTCAACCTCGAAGCTGATCCTAAAGTTTTCTTCTATAAAATATGGAAAATCCCGAAGACACTGTGATTTACATGATAGAAATAAGACACTACGTATTAACTTAAATGGATGCAAAAGTCTAGTTTTGAACATTTACTGCATTCTTTGTTAAAACACCATGTATATCAGGTTGCATTCTCTCCTGTGCTAAATTTGCTTTGACTTGGATTTGGATTTTATTTGTAAAAGGTTGGCATGTCTTTCTCTTGTTATCCTTTCCTGTTTTTTAGGATCAATGTCTCAGATTTGTATTATGGGACTATTATTCTCCTTAAAAATTAGCAAATTTAAAAGGCAAGTCCAGCTACAAAATGAAAACTTACATACAGGTAAATCACCCCCAAAGTCCTAAACGGTATTTGAAATATGAAATTTTTAAGTCTAACGTGAAAACCTGCACAATGTCCTGTTTCCGCTGTTTCTGCTCCCTGGTCCTTCCAGTTGGCAACTGTCAGTTATGGATTTGACAGTTGACATCACAGCCAATGACTGAATGTCTATCCCCTAGCTGCCTCTTCTGAGCATGCCCAGGCTCAGTACAGGTCACTTAATTGCTCAGTTTCCATGAGGCATCCAGAAGCATAGCAGGCATACAGTAATGAATTCATAGGACAAACTATGATATATCAACATATTTTAAAGAGGCCATTCATTCTAAAAGATGTTCTTATGAGGGTGGAGTTGTCCTTTACAGATGTACAGATATGTGTTCTTCTAGCACAATCCCATGCAATTATTTTTCAAAAAGTAAGTGCAACTAAGTAAAGTGAATTTATATATTCAAGTGCCATGAATATCCTAAGAATTACTTTGGCACTCCATAACACTTGAATTTGGTGATAACCTTGACTTTAGCTCAAATGCGGCGTTCAGTGACCCTGGAAATCGGCAATAACTCTCGACTTTAGTGCTCCATAACCCTCAAAAGCGCTGTTCCGTAACCCTCAAATTCGGCGGTAACTCTCTAATGTGGCTTTTGATAACCCTCAAATTCAGCCATAACCCTCAAATACTGCTTTCGGTGACCCACGAATTCAGCGATTACACTCAAATGGGACATTCAATTCTGGTAGCCCTTGAAAATGTATTATTTAAACAAGTTAGTGTAATGTATGTGTTCCTCAGACCATTTCCATGTCCCAGAGCCATTTACAGTAAGTTACCATTGCTTTTTTATAGAATTTTTGAAAATTTGAAAACGAAAACTTTAGAAAGTTTGGTCCTCTCTAATCCTTATTATTGGTGGGTCACTTACTGAAACTGAATAATTGTTCTGTAACCTAATAGCAAATTCATCTGAATTCATTATACATTGTGACTTACATACTACATGTAAGCAGCTTGGAGACCTGTAAATACAAATTTATCTAAAGGAAGATGATACCCCCTTCTTCCATCTACCCCATCTCCCAGTGAAAACCACTAGGTCTCAACCTCTGGGAACAAGCTTGCTAAACTCAGCTTAGTGAAGCTGATTCTGGCCCCATCACAAGGCATCAATGGGAAGGCACCCTATGCAAATAACATGTATTCCCATTGATCAGTACAATTATTTTCCAGGACTTTGACAGGGGATCAGGGAAAGCTTCTTTTTACTAAATAAGGTAGGACCCAGGGGTGAGGGCCTCAAAGTTTAAGTCCCCAACTTGGGTACTATTTCCACAAATAGTATTGCTATGACCCCTACATTCGAATTTCAAATTTGTTACAGTCATGTCATTATGTGCTTTTTATTAGAAACCTCATTTGGCATAACAATCACTTGAAATTACCTGAAGGACTATCCAGCTACTTCTGGGGGAACATGTCAAAGAGACCATGTGCTAGAGGAACACAGTGAACAGTCATGGGAGATCTATGGTTTGGGAGTTTCAGGATTCACATTTCTGCTTTGGATACAGTTGCATTTCTCAGTGCTTATAACTGAATAGGGGTGTGAGAGAATGATGGAAGGAATTATTCATATCAGAGTATATCAGATCAGTGAAGATACACGTGAACCATCTACACAGATTAATAATGTCATCTTCAAGTTAGGAAAGGTTTCATTACAGTGAGAACGGTGAAAATGTAGAACTGTCTTGCAGCAGATGTGGTAATGGCAAGTACATTGAATAGCTTTAATAGTGGGCTAGAAAAAGTTTCTAAAACTAAAAAATATTGAGAATTACTGGTATTAAAGGGACAGTTCAGTGGAAATTATCAATATTTGTTAAATTGTTAGTTTGTGTAATGCCTTCTTAGTTATTCTACATATTATATCTGTTGTATTCAATTAGATCAACTGGACTTAAAGTTTAGTTCTTGAAGACGTTTCGCTAGTCATCCGACTGGCTTTCTCAATTCAGAAATGGCTTTCTGAATTGAGAAAGCAAGTCACATGACTAGCGAAACGTCTTCAAGAACTAAACTTCAAGTCCAGTGATCTAATTGAATACAACAGATATACCATGACCTGGATGAATGAGAACCTTCACAAAGCTATTCTACAATTCTCTCCCATTTTGAAAAATCTGTTGATTTCATACCCTTTGCTGTTCCCTTGTGTTGACATTAGTGAGCTGACATTTTAGGTTCTAACGGTCCTTCTTCTTCCCAGGATGCACCACATCCTTGGAACGTTCCTAACAGTAATTTCTATTGATTGGCTGTTGGATGGGTAAAACATGCTCAGATCTCTACTGAGCAACTGAATTAACCCAGGTGCTGGGTCATGGCCAAGATCATAACTTGGTCTTGGTCTCTACTAGGGGTCCTGCAAACAGGAAGTCAGTATTTCGGTTGAATTTATTTATACACAGACACAATGCTGAATAGGTAGATTAAGGTCATTGGGATAAAAAAAAACACTGCTCTTTTTTCTGAAAAGCATATGTATTTGAACTGAACTTCCCCTTTAATGCAATACTGTGGTTCTGGTTGATCCAGGGATTCCCCCATTTTCCCCCATTTCAGCAGTTTTGAATTGGGGGGATTATCACTGTATCCTAGCAAGCCAGTCTGACCCTGTGCATCAACTAAAGTGTTTTACAGATTATGATTTGCCCAAATCCATTGCTTATTATGTAATTGCTTATGTAAAGGTATTATAAGATATGTGGGTTGATTCCATACACATCCTTAATTGATAATATTGCTCAAGCATTTCACATTCCAAAGTTTGTTTTTAACCTTGAATTTTCTGTGAAATACAATTATAAAGGAGTTTGTTTAGGATTTTAGTCCATTACATAGAATCCAATTGGGATTGCCTTATACATATGGGAGGGGCTGGGCAAGGGAAAGGAGAATTATAGACAAATGCATTTACAATTGCATTTAGGGCAATTCAGTTTAGTTAAGTTTGGTCTACCTTACAGAGGCATGTAATCAGAATACTGTAACAACCAGTTCTCAAGATATTCCCATTATGTTTTTTGTTTTTTTTTGCTTACCATTTTCAGTTAATTCCTTTAGCATGGGTTTAAGGCTAAGACCAAACGCTTAAAAAGCTGTTTCAGCAGATAAAATGAATTAAAATGCCGCTGAGCATACAGTTAAACATGCACAATTCATAGATGACAATTATGTTAATCCAAAAATTACTAAAAGACCCAGTCATTCCATGTAAGCAAGCAGAGGCAGCGTGTTTGATGCATATGTTATTAATGTTTAGAACAGAAAGAATCATCAAAGTTTTTTTAGACTGTAAAAAGAAAAAAATCTTAAAAAAACAGCCCAAAAAACATTTTGTTAAAAAAATGTTTTTCTTAAAGGGGACTTGCATACAGTTTCCTGATATTTCCAGTTTCTATTTGCATTTTTGCACTGATATGTGGAACATTCCGTGGACTTGGTAAGAGAAACAAAAAGTAACAGCATGTTATCATGGTAGGCTGTTTACTTCTGACCAATTACTAACTCTTGTTAGTAACAATGAAGATTTTCCAGTCACCTACAGTATTTGAAAGTTGAGACAAACATGCTTATTTAATCTGGGAACTAGGGATGGCCGGTTCGCGGATCTGAGCTCAGATCCGCTGCAGATTTATCCCGTTCCCGAACGGCGGATTTTTCCGGATTTTCCGCCTTCTGGACTTCCGCACCGCAGATTTCTCGTATTTTCGAAAGTTTTCGAAAATACATATTTTCGAAAATACGAGGATGTCTCTTATTTTCGTAAATACGTATTTTAGAAAATTTTCGAAATTACGAGGATTACTCGTATTTTCGAAAATACGTTTTTCGAAAATTTCCGAAATTACGAGTTTTCTCCTATTTTCGAAAATACGAGAAATCTCGTAATTTCGAGAATATTTTTCATTTTAACGGGTCCGCTCGCAGATTTTCGAATTTTTCCGAAAAATCGCAGATCCTCGAGCGGACCGGATTTTGCGAAGTTCGGACATCTCTACTGGGAACACACTTGAAAGATTTTTGTTAGATGACAGACAGGATCTTGCAGATCCTGTCTGTAATTTTTCATACACACAGTCCCGAGGAGAATGCTCAGGACTGTGAGTTTCCCTCGGCCGCGGCAGACTCCGGGAATTTTCCCTCTTTTCCAAATGAGTGATCAGCTGACCCGAACGTTGGGCAGGAGTGCGCTTGTTCGGAAAAGCAAAGTACACATAGTACCAATAAAGCCCTGATACTGTTGGCTTTATTGGTACTCTGTGTACCTAGCTTATTTGTCTCTGTATATCTGACCATTGTGAGCTAACAAATGCAACAATGCGCCACAACCTGACATGTTTACAAACAAATGGACAAATTTGCAACTTATCAATGTCCAATAAATACCCATGAGAGTTATTTTGTTTTTAAAGTGAATCTAAGTTAAAATCAGAAACTATTGACCCTTTTTGGGGCATTTATGTAGAGACGCAATTGCTCGCTCTGCAGCTGCTATTAGGATTTACTATTGCAATTAACTTGATGGGCTGCATGATTTTAATTAAAGCGTTTTGTCTGGTCTTAAATTCTTATACAAATGATGATAATGTGATATTAAGGGACATATTTTAAAAGGCACAGTATCATAAATTTGTGATACAGCACCTTTACTGACCTTGTATCTATAATGATCAGAATTAAACAATGCCGTCCATTTGCTTTCCAATGCTGTCCACATTTTGTGCCATAGTCAGGAAATTGCCACCAGATTACAAAACACAGAGATTGCACAGCATCGGCCATCCTCATTGTCAAACTGTTACCGTATATACTCGAGTATAAGTCGAGGTTTTTAGGCTATAAAAATAGCTTAAAAATCTTACCTCGACTTATACTCGGGTCACTTACCTGACTGTCCTGTTTTCGGCTGCCGAACGCTTCCGCATCCACTCTTCTGCCTGCTAATGTCACTATTCGGCGCCGGTCACGCTTCCCGGCGCAGAGTAGTGATGTCAGGCGCCAGGAGACAGTGTGTGCGGAGCGATGCAGCCGGATTGTCTGTCCTCTCTTCCTCCGGATTGAAGGTCCTCTGTCCACAAGTCTTCTCTCCACAAGGCAAGTCCTCTCCTATGTATGCAGGGTATGCAGTGCTTGCCACTGCAGATGTTTGGAAACTGCAACTCCCAGCCAAGCATGCTGGGAGTTGTAGTTTCCAAACTTCTGTAGTGGCAATGAATTGGAGGGTTACTGTGTGGGATGGTACTTTTACTATGTGAATTTAAAGGGCAACTAATACTTTAAAACAATACAGAATCAAGATGGTATCTATTGTTAAATATTGCCTTCTGATTCTGTATTGTTTTAAAGCTTTAGTTGCCCTTTAAATGGACAGCAGAATTCCCATACAGTAATAGCCAAATCCAGTATGGCTATTACTGTATGGGACTACTGTATGGGAATTCTGCTGTCCATTTAAAGGGCAACTAAAGCCTCAACACAATATAGAATCAGAAGGCAGTTGTCATAATTTCTACCCTCGACTTATACACGAGTCAATCATATTTTACAAATTTTTAAGGTAAAATGGGTACCTCGACTTATACTCAGATCGACTTATATTCGAGTATATACGGTAAATGGAAAAAACAGAAATTGTTCCAAATGTCGACCCTGTGTAGAGGGTGCTTTAGAGGTTCTATTCCACTCCACCCTGTCTCAAGCAGAATTTCAGCTGCAAATCATTTTATTCACACAACAGCAACATGTTTTGGAGCTATTGTTCCTTTATCAAGCCTTTATCAATCTGCAGATTTACAAACATGTAGATATTGTGCATCTAAACAGTTATCTTTGCTATTTTCCAAACTGATCCTGTAAAATTGTTCATAATTGAATATAACATATTTTCGTACTGATGGAATTCCCTGTCATAAATATTCTAATTAAAATGTAAATTCATCCACCCGATCAGCTTTCCATTAGGACAGCTCTTTAAACCCTGCCATTAATCAGTAAAGATATGTTATAAAAAAAAAAACTCATCCATTCTAACAGCTTATGACAGATAACAAACCTTTATATTTACCCCAAACATGTTCTGATCTATCAATTATGCCACAGTTCACCCTAACGCTAATTGTGCATTTTCTCCTCTAATGCATTTGTGCTGTTATCTCATAGGCTAATGAAAGCAAGAAAATCAATAAATATAAATTATACATGCAAAGGAGGACTGCTGCGAACATAAAGTTTCTAATTAATTGCACTTGATTAATTTATATCCTTTAATTATCTTGCTAAGCCACAGACAGCATAAATATCGGAACAATCTTGCGTATTGCTATGTCAGTCATAAAAAGAGCAGACACAGTAGATCTATGAATCCTTGCAAACTGCCGAGCCAGGATACATGAAATGGCACAGCTATAGCATATAATTATCTCAGGGCTTTGAAGACAACCAGTAATAATGTATCAGTGACAGAGAAAATATGGTATACGGGTGTTTGACTGAGGTTAAAACAATGATAGACCTTTAATTGTAGGTTGTAGAGAGTAACGTGATTGTAACTGAGATATGATCAGTAAATTATTACTGTATTAGTAATATCATTATTCTTTTTTATACTATCTTTAGGCATCCTTTGAACAAACCACAGAAAAAAATGCAAACAATTTTACTATGCATCTCTATGCTCCATGACTCCAGACAATTGAGCACAGTGCTGTTTTCAAACCCCAGCAAGTTATTTGACTTTTACCGACTCAGTCCATAGACTGACACTAATATGGGACTTCAAAATGGGGTTTTAAAGAAGAATTAAAGTCTCCAGACAACATTGTCCCAATAGACAAAAGCACATTCAGAAACATCCAAGCTGTGTTTCACTTCTACCTTTGCTGTGGCTGCTGGGTGATTTATGAAATTAACCTGTGGGTACTAGGGGTCAGCTCCCACAATCCACCTTAGCTGGGTAACCCCATCTAAATGTACGCAGTACATGCACATGCTCTGTAATGCTCAACAGATCAAATGTTGATTCCTAGTACATGTAGAAACTTTATCTTTTGCATAAGGCTGTTTGTTTCTAACACTAGTGCCTTACCAAATAAGACAACCCTGCAGATGAATGAAATCTATGTGCATTTAGAATCTAGGAACAGACTAATAATAAAATAATGTTTGTACATTAATTTTGTAGGCTGTATGGTAAATAAACTGTAGGGTAACAAGCAGCTTTCAAAGTCTTATCAGGGACTTCCATATTGGTGGGGAGACATCTGTATAGAAAACACTATGCATAGAGACAGTGAATACTTTGATGACTACATGGGCTGTCGGCTGGAAGCCTTCTTAGTTACATAATTTGTTACTTAAATGTACTAAATGCAACTTACTAGAGAAGAATCTTACAATGGATAGGGGTTCTGGGGAGAAAAACTTTCACGTTAGGCTTTAAAAAAAAAAAAAGTTTTGTTCTCCTTTAAGCGTATTTTGGTATGGTTACTGTTTGGAATATTGAATCAGAGATTAGACTATCAATGGTTATTGGTCAAATTAGAGATTGATTAAGTTTATTCTACTTGAATCTATGTGTAGGTAGGTACTGCAGTGATAAAGAAGGACTTACCATTTGTGGTTCAGGCATGATTTAATCTACAACCATATTTGCCTTTTTGCCTCTTTATTAATGAATATTAACATCCAGAAAGACCAATATAAATATACAACAGCCTTTACAATAATGATCTGTATTTATATAGACACACTACATATTTTCAAATGGCTCACTACACTACACTACAGTAAACTACATTACACTACACTACATTTGTCATGTTCTCACTACATTGAGCCAGCTTAGATAAAATTCACAGCATCCTTTGTAGTTTACAAACACAGTCTATATCTTCTATATCTACTGATACAGTAAACTGAATTTGTTCCCTATTGCCCTGTTTTAATCTTCCATTTCTATCCAATCCTACTTCTCTCATTAGATTATTCGCATACAGGTTAGTAAGTTGTGTAATGCAACCTTGCATAACTGTTTTTCTGTGTAGAGTCTGCTTACAATAACATGAAGATGTGGCGAATATAAAAATGTTTCCACAGTTCACTGAAGCACATCTTGACTTTTAGTTAGTTAAATTGAAAGTTCTTAAGTTCAGGGACCTCATTCCTAAAGTGATGGGTCCCAGTTTCGAAGCAAACCTGGTCGAAAAATCTGCAGATTTGACGGGATTTTCTAAATTTCAGAAAATCGGAACCTGTGATTTTAAAATTGAAAATTGAACTTTAGAAAATTGAATAGTCAAAAAATTCAGATTCTATTGGGTTATAAATTAAAATGTTTGCATTTTCGGAAATTCTGTATGTTCCACGCTGTTGGAATGAAACTTACCATTTTTATTCATCTCTATTCCTAAATTCTAAAGCAAAGAAGAAAATATAACCAAGTCTATGGGGGAGATTTATCCAGAGCCACGAGTGCTGGGCTCTCTGCTATTTAATATCACACCTGTGGCTCTGGGCAAATCCACATCAGGCTAGCCTTATATAAAAGGGTTACTGTTACTTTAAGATGGCAATCCAGCACTTGCAGTACTCAGTAAATCTCACAGATTGTCACTTAAGACAATGGTACAGCTTCAACTTGTCAAAATACTGTGCAAAAAGGGCTCATGAATTGCATTGTACCAGACTAGTGTAGGGGAGCCTTGTGGCTAATGTAAGACATAGGTTAGTGATAATTATAGTGCTACTCCAGTGGGTTTGTATTGATATATTGTTTGGAGCATATTTGTGCAATTGATGTTAAACAGATATGCTGAAAGGAGGATGTGCTGTGCATGTTAAGCTTCTCTACATTGCTATTTACACAATTAGAGCACACCAGGCCTGAAATGAATTGCTGACATAACACAGTATAATTAGTGGTTTTGTCAACTCATTTGTTTTGGTGATGCTTATTGTTTTCTTTTGTAGATAATGAGGTCACAGATGATAAACAGGTAAACAAAATTCTCACTCCATAAGTTTAATCATGTGTTCCACTCTTGACTGTTCCAATTTGCATCATGTATTACTGAAGACTTCATAAGTTAAGTCAGGGATGTCCAACCTACAGTCTATCAGATGACTGAAAACCACAACTCCCGGCATTCTTGTGTTGTGTTCTGCAACCACGTAATGCTGAGAGATGTAGTTTCCAAACATCTGGAGGGATGCAGGTTGGGCATCTCTGCGTTAAGTACTTCCTATAACACCGACCAATGCTGTTAGGAATGCATGAAAATTGTGGTAATCTATATTGTAACTTATTTCCATCTCTTTTTTTTTTTTGCAAAGATCTATTTTTTTGCATTCAAGAAAACGTAAAAATAAAAATCTACTTAAACTAGCCATACATGGGTCAACTCTTTTTTAACTTGTTATATCGGAATCGGAATTCAATATGCCATTTGTGCTGGATTTTGTGCAAGTGCGTGAAGTTGTACAGTGGATTCACCCACACGTGCAAACTGCGTATTAAATTCCCAGAAGCAATAGCGGCTCTAGGTAAATCTCCCTGTATGTTTTTGATTCTTTACTCATCACTTTATTATCCAACACTTTTAGTTGATCAAATGCAAAAAAAAATTAAAAATTTAATGAAAATCAAATGGGCAGATTGATCTACAAAAAGCAATACATGATTATTAAAAATAAAAAGGCACCGTAATGGAGATTGGAAAGAAGCCCGGTGTAGTCTCCTCCTAAACTGTAGCAATGAGGAAACAGTTTGAAAATTCTGAATCTACATTTCTTAATAAAGATTTAGATAAACTACCCCATTACTACTTATTTTAATCAACTTTCTAATTCATTCTCATCTTAAAATATCAGTGGAATAAAACGTACTCAGAATCATATTAATTTTCCTAACAAACACCCTAGTATTTTCAAACAGATGAATAGTATTTTATTTCTTTATCAGACTCTGTCTAACAAACCATCTGTCCCCAAGTGAAATATTATCCCCTGCCCTGGTGAAATTGTTCATTGTTCCTTTTCTAAGGCATATTACTGAATATCTATATCACTAACTTTCATAAATGTGTAAAAAGAAACTATATCTTTCAGGCCACAGAATTTCAGACACAGACCATCTGTCATAGCAACTATGCAAAGAAAGGGGATTTGCCCAGTGCACTGTAAACTTAGTTAACCTTACAATGAGATTAATGGTTATTTACAGACATTGAAATAAATAATAAAAATCCTTAAGCAATGTTTTTTTCTGCCCCTGAGTACAAGTGTCTAATATCTTTTTTTCTATTTAAGATGTGCACAATTAAAGTACACCTTCATGTCATATTCACAGTTATCACGTGCCCCCTTTATCTTTAATTATCAGCAGATGTGTTTATTGACCTACCAAAATTTACTGACCAGTTAGATAAGGCAATGGAATATGGCAGTGGAACATGTAACTGACATCATTGGGATAAACTGATCCATACAGTGCTGAATAAATTGTACTTTCAGACTCTTTCATCCACCCTAACAATGGGATGAAAATACATATAGTCTTAATAATTTTATGGTATTGATACTTAAAGAGGAACTGTGGTCCAAAAATGACTTTAGGTAAATTGATAGGAATTGCTCCCCTGAGAGTTTTTGCAATTTATTTCCATTGTTTATTTTACATAGTTTTGAAGATATGGCAGCAGCATCACCAGGTCCCTTGCACTTCCTGCTTCCTGCTCTGAAACCTGTCAGTCAATCTGCCCTGTGTCTCCTCCCCTTTGCAGCCCCCCTGGTCCCTGCCACTCATGGACCCCATGGTCCCTCCAGTTGCAGGCCCCCCTTGGCCCATTCCCTTACAGCCCCATGTGTCCCCGCCAACTCACGGGTGCCGCGGCCCCACCAAATCACGGGTGCCGTGGCCCCGCCCACTCATGGGTGCCGTGGCCACACCCACTCACAGGTGCTGTGGGACACTCTGACACCCCACTACCCCCCCGAAAACTCTGTGGAAACAGCGTTTTCAGGCAGAGTGAGAGAGAAGGGCTGTAGATTCCCTCACCTCTGCAGCTGCAGGTCCTTCACACAGCAGAGAGGAGGAGGGACTTCCTGTCTCCCTCACACACACTGAGGGAGTCTGAGGCTGTGCTTGCCGGCGGCACTGTGCCTCCCACCCATTAACTTTCTGGTCAGTCATTTCTATATATCTTGGGCTGTGGAGCATGTAGAGAGGTGGTTGATGGCTCGTTTTAAAGGTAGGAAACTGGCCTTTCATTTACTTGTTTGGAGACCACAGTTCTCTTTTAAAAGTGAAGTTCATCCAGGGATATTTCAGATTGCAGTCAGGAATTTTCCCCCTTCATTCTGTTTTTTTTTTTTTTTGCCTTCCTCTGGATCAACAGTTAGGCAGGAAATGTGGGTATTGCTCAGTAGGTTGTCCCAGATGGACATTTGTCTTTATTAAACCTTAAATACTATACATGATCAAATAAAGGTGTCTTTGTTTGAATATACAAAACAAATTATTATTGTGTTTTTTCAAATTTATTAAAAGTTTAGTTGAGTTAAAGTGGTCTAAAAGACTTTGGTATATGCACCAGACTGCAGCATTTATAAATTGCTGGGTGCTGTCCAAGTGTTTGCAAATATATTTTAAAGGTGTCTGCGATCAATGAATAGTGGGTAACCCCTTTTTTTGACTCAATAAACATGACCAGTAGTGCTACATTCTTTACAAATGGGGGTTAAAGAATAATATATTTTCTTGTTTCCTAAAGAAGTAAGCAAAGTCCAAAACTACTGAGCATGTGTTTAGCTGTTTGACATAGGAAACGTGGTGGCACCCAGTGGAAATCTTCAGGAGAATAGAATTAAACGACTGCAGTACATTTAAGTATATATAATGAGCCTTATTTAATAAGAGGAGAAAACTTTTGCCTGTTCTTTTCATTTGCTGTAACCAATCTACAGCAGAAAAATACAAACATCTAGTTGCTAAAGATGAATAAATGCGTGCACCTCTTATTATATAAGCAACATAAATGTAGAGATACATTTTGCCTGTGCTGTTAATCTGCCACAACAAATCAGATATTAACAAATGTTTTTTAACTGTAGCAGTAAGTAGCAGTAAAAAGGTATTATCTGATTGGTTGCTGCAAATTAACATGGGCAAATAGAATATCATTTCTCACCATTCTTGATTACAGGTTTCAGATCTTCCAGATATTTTGTAGAGGTAAATAACAGTAGATGATCTTCAAAAGAAAAAGTAATAATCATTGCATAGCTATGACATTCTGTGTCATGTCGCTCTCTGTAAAGTGTTTTATTAAAAAGTGTTTTTTTTAAAAAAGATGCACACCTTACTTATTTACTATATAAAAAGATATTAACAGAGAAAAGTATTTAAATATTAACTAAATTCAATGATTTGTTGTTAGCAGATAAAGTACATTTTCATGTATAATGTGTTTCTATTCTGCAGTGCTATTTGCACCTTTTTAGCACACAGCTAATTTGGCTGTTTTTATTTTTTTCCATGTAGGGAATAAAGCAGCTAAAAGTAGCACTAAAAACTTAAAAAGTCGTGTAAATGAATGTAGTTAAAAAGCCAGGAGACATTTCTGTACCATTAATTCATAGTCTTAACCACCCTTCAGCAAAGTTACGTAAAATACTCTTACACCCTTTAGAATGTGTTTAATGCTTTATAAATGGCTTTACCCAAATGAAAAACCAAATTATGAGGCAAACTCCTAAATTGAATTCAATTGTTTAAAATTTACAGGGTTATTTAATAAAAGTTCTTATCGTTTAAAATGGTGCTAATTTTGCCCCAACCAATCAGATGTTAGCTTTCAAATGTTAAATAAGATATGATTGGTTGGGGCAAAATAAGCACCATTTTAAACGATAAGAATATTGAATAACCCTGATAGTCTTGTAGATTAATTTAAAAGTTCCGAATAAATTTAAGGTATATGGGTTTAATGAACTGTATCAAGAAAACGTTTGCACAAACATGTCTTATTCCAAGCTATCTGAAATATGAGAGGCACAGTAAAAGTAATTAGCAAGAGTATGTTCGTGTAAATGTGCTTCAAAAAGCTCGGGAGCACAGTGCAGGAAATTTGTCAAGCCACACTGACATGCTCTGCTCTACGATTCTCATGCACTTATGGATCATAAGTGTGTGAAAAATCGCACAAGGGAGGCTGAGGCCTAAGGCAGAGACCACCCTGTACCGGACGGCAATGTGCGTGAAAAGCTTGCTCACATCAGTGCACATTTCTCACATGTTGTGCTGAGCATGTCTGTGTGACTGAGAGTGCCTGCATGACTATGAGTGTCTGCGTTACAGAATGTCTGCATGGCAATGCATTACTGATTGTGCCTGTATAACTGAGCGTGTATGCAAGAATGGGAAAAATATTGTACGATTGTCATACGATCCATACGCAGGCCGAAGATCATTTAGTCCATGGCTACACTTGGGTGTTTTCTCATGTGCTAATGGATCACAGTGCAGTGCATGTCAATGTGGGTGGCCAAATGAAGAATAAGGGTAGATTCCCTATTTCTTGAAAACTGCATTGAAACTGGGATTTGGATTTCAATTACTATTCCGTTCTATTCCACTGTGTAATGGAGGCCATAGGTGCTACAATCACGATCCTACAACTGTTTGGGTGATAAAAAAAATTCCGACTGGCCTGATTATTTGGCCATAATCATAGCATCTATTGTGATCCGTCATGGTGTAGAGAATTGCAGTGCAGTGCTTGTGGATGACCATATTGTAAGCACTGTGCTGCAATCCATTTTTGGAGTGATCAGTATTTGTTTCTTAAAATTGCATGGATCGCAGCACAAATGGATAGTAATGCACAACACACAGACACACACTTTGACTTTTATACCCAAGGGGTTGGCACTGCTGGGGTTGGTGATTTTAGGTCATGTGGTTTGAACACTTTAGAAAATTCTGAAAAATTTTGAATTTACAATTATTTACATTTTCGAAAATTATCAAAAATGTACTTTTCGAAATCTGTACCTTTGAAAGAACAACGGTGTGTCACCCAGTTCATATGAAAAAACGTATGCCCTGTGGGCAGTTCATACAAACACTTCTGGAACTGGACTAGGGTACTAGGGTACTAGACCATATTAAAGGTATATTAGGGCGAGAAGTTGAAATCTAGACTAGCTAGCAAAGGTTATGACACAAATTTGATTGAATTAGCCTATGAACAAGCATTTTTCCCTCAACAGATGTAAGGGGGACAAACATTAAAAAAAATACCTTGATAATACCTTGATGATATCAAGGAAGCTATTCTACCACACAATATTGTGAGGAGTTTGCAGAGATAAAAAATATTATAAATTATAAATCGGTCCTAGGGACAGACATGGACACAAGAAAAGTATTTTGCTCCCATTGAGTTAGAGGTGCAGACAAGAGAGCCCCTACCCTGGGCTTAATTTTGTCCCCTAGCCCTGTAAATACCAAGATACATCTAGACAAAGACACCACTTCCACAATAGGTTGAACCAGCAAACCCCCGATTCTTAAAAGAACCATTCAACCCTGCATTTAAAGACCTCTTCCCCCTCTTTCCCTTCTCTCTCGCTCTCTCTCTCTCTCTCCCTCTCTTCCCCTTCTCTCTCTCTCTCCCTCCCTCCCTCTCTTCCCCTTCTCTCTCTTTCTTCTCCTCCCTCTCTTTCTCTCTCCCCCTCCCTTTCTTTCCCTTCTCTCTCCTCCCTCTCTCTCTCTCCTCCTCCTATCTTTCTCTCTCTCTCCCTTCACTATTTCTCTCTTCCTCTCTCCCCCCCTCCTGGAAATGGCATTGTGGTCTCTCTAGCACATGAGTGCTGCCTCATCAACCCTCCTCCCACTGTGGAGTGCACACACGCACGTTTCGGCTTCTCCAACGGCGGGTGGACAGTGGGATGAGTTTTTATGACGCCTTCTGGTAAGTATATAGGATACCTGTGGTACCTATCAATGTGATAGTATTTGCTGTATCACATGCAGCATGATTTGATAACAGGAAAACCTACACAATTAAAAAATAAAAATTATGTTAAAAAAAAAGGAGTAGTTTACTTAAAGAATACACTCGAAAGGGGTACTGAGATTTTAAGGTTAAAGTTATAGAAAAGGTCAACTTACTCTAAAGATATCCCAACTTTTAGATGTTAAAAACAAGCGGGAGGTTTACTGGATCTTCACTTCACAAAAGGACACCAGATGGGCTTATGTGCCTTTAAGAAAATAGTTTCCAGGGTTCATAAGATTAAGGGGCGTGATTTGAAACACATCACGAGCAAGGACGATTTCACAATATCTGCAACACCTGTATTAACCATAATGTTTTTTTTAAACATTATAGTTTAAAAAAACATTAGTTTTTCTAGGAAGATGACCTCTATCAAATACCAACAAAAGTGGCTAATATTGCATCTCCATATATGAAATCACAAATGTTTTAGAGTATTTTTGAATTATTTGTACAATTGTAAAAAAATGTCTGCAGGTTTTCATTTTTTTAGATATCCTGGTTGTTGGCTCACCAGATGCAAACAGGTAATAAAAACTTTCACAGATATGCACAAGTATATTAACATTCTGTTGATAAATTAACGTGCTCAACAGCTGCTATTTCATAGCTCTCATGATGTGATAAAAAATAATCATGAACAAATTGTGACGTTATTGTTTCACGCATATGGGTTTAATGAGCTGCATCAGGAAAATGTTTGCACAAACATGTCTTATTCCAAGCTATCTGAGATATGAGAGGTACAGTAAAAGTCATACAGTCATGTACTGTGTTGAGGTTGGATTGTTTATTGTTCTTAAAACTATTTGCCGGTAATTCTTTTAAAGTAATGAAATGTTCAGGACTAGCCTTTAGTAGCACAGTAATAAAAAAGAAATGCCTGCATACATTTCAACATACAAATCCTTTTATATATACAGAGTGATGGTCCCACCCATATTGAGAGAGGTACATACTCAATAGTGATTTGATTAATCAGACGGGTTTTGTTTTCCCATAAACATGAGTTTCAAAACTGTGCAGGATAAGATTAAGTGGTCTTGTTTCCAGCTGATCAGATTCCCCTATATTAAAAAAGTCCTATTTATTACCAAACCCTTTAATCCCCCTGTAAGTGTATTTTGGTTATGTTATACAGATATCTAGAATCCAAGTATCCAAGTCGTAAATCACTAAAGGTTATTGCAAACAGGTTATGATATGTTTAAAAATAAACATGTGCATCAAATCATGTTATTAGATACCATGCTTTATTTGATACGTTACATTGGCTTGAAGAACTTTTAAATGCTACAAGGTTTATTGAATCCATTTTGCAAACATTGCTCATGTGTTTCACAGTCTAAGCTACTGTACATGGGTTCACTGGTTATATTCTACACATGATCGAACTGTAGTATTTCCTTCAGAATTTATACCTTTTATAAGCCATCCCCCAATGGATCCCCAATGGATCCCTATCATGCCATATAAGAACAACGATTATAAAGATATTATTGGACAGTTGGGATCCTGCTACTAATAGATGTGACTCTTAAAGGCATCAATATTCTGACCAATTCGGCAAATTCGTCAAAATTCAATCAAATTGATCGGAAAATAGGGGGGGGGGGGGTTATCAGGGTTATTCAATAAAAGTTCTTATTGTTTAAAATGGTGCTAATTTTGCTGAAACCACTCAGATGTTATCTTTCAAATGTTAAATAAGATCTGATTGGTTGGGGCAAAATTAGCACCATTTTAAACAATAAGAACTTTTAGTGAATCTCCCTGTTTCTGACAGATCGGCCTATTTAAAAAACGGTCAGGGTTATTCAATAAAAGTTCTTATCGTTTAAAATGGTGCTAATTTTGCCCCAACCAATCAGATCTTATTTAACATTTGAAAGCTAACATCTGATTGGTTGGGGCAAAATTAGCACCATTTTAAATGATAAGAACTGTTATTGAATAACCCTGTGTGATCGGCAGGGCAGAAAATTTTCCATCTACCAGAACCAATCTTCCGCTGGACTTTGCACTTTACAATGGCAAACAGTGTTATTATTGCTGTATTTACAAACCAGGCCACTTTCAAAGTGAAGATTATCACTGTGGCGATATGTGGCAATAATACTGATGTATTCTTTGCATTAAGCCCAGTATCATGGCAATATAGAGAAATATCAACAGAACTTCTACCAATACCAGACATGGGCTGTAACTGAGAATTTAGCAACACTAAAGGGGCATTTAAAACACTCATGTACAATAATGAAAATAAGACCCCCAAATTGACTTTGGATACACTGAACATTGAAAAGTGGAAAAAAACATAAATTTGAACCTATGTCTGTGTCAGGTGTGAGTGGGTTGCCCGTTTGGAAGCTGAGGTGGAGAGTCTAAGGGGGCAGATGAGGTCTGTGACAGGGAACCTGGTGTGTACAGTGTAATGTATGATACCTGTGATAGGGAACCTGGTGTGTACAGTGTAATGTATGAGGTCTGTGACAGGGAACCTGGTGTGTACAGTGTTATGTCTGTGACAGGGAACCTGGTGTGTATACAGATTCCCCTCATTAAATAACCAGGTTACACATCTACACACAGCCCCCCCCCAGTCATGTACATTTCTCTGTGTATAGGATTGCTCGCAGTCTCTTTGTATTCCAGGTTTACTAATAACATTTCCAATCCTTGGGTCCTGTACCTGAAAATCGGCCAGAATCACCTCTCTGTCCGTGTTGGAGGCCATGACAGCCCCAGTAGAACCGCACAGGGGGATTCTATAACGAACAGCTCCCTGACATTGCTCCCAACCGTCCGGGTTTGGCTGTGATTGTCCCGTGTTACGGTGAGTTCCACTGTCTACCAGCACTCCTGGTGTTAACCCACAATGTCCCGTTGATGTCCCGGTTTGGGGTCTAAATTCGCGTTAAAAAACCCGGAAGCGCACGGAAGTGCAGTGGGAGGGATTTCCGGCTACACAATAGTATCTATCAGGAAAGACTGAGCACTGCTTGGCATGCCGGTACAAAAACACACTGTCAGACAGGATTCTATTGGGCCTATCAGAGTGACACCGCTGCGCTGGCTGTGCACTGCAGAGACCGTGATCCAGGGAGGGTCAGACTGTCAGTCTCATATTTCTTCCGGTACAAAAACTTGCCTCAAGCTGCTGGTAAATGATGCGCTGCTGGGTCATAGTGCTCAGCTGTTGTGTTCACTGTGTTTACAGCACACAATTCCATTGTTGAGTTCTAGTGTATTCTACCGAGACTCATGCTCTGCTCTTTAAATGACTACTGCACAAGGGCCACTTGTATGTAAGACAAGCAAGCCGTAAGGCCTTATCTTGGTTTATAATGTATTTCATATTACTTGATATTATATTTAATAGGATGCTGAGATGTTTTATTATCTACAAATGTCATTAACCTAGCTGTCCGTGTCTAGTTTGTAATTAAAATGTTATATATTCATTATCATAAATAATTTATATTCCATGTTAGTCCAACTATATATGGCTATGTATGTAAACCGTAAATTATATCCTTATAATCGTCCCTCTACCTCACCCTGCTACCCTGGAAATATGGGTTTATACATTTACAGGGTTATTCAATAAAAGTTCTTATCGTTAAAAATGGTGCTAATTTTGCCCCAACCAATCAGATCTTATTTAACATTTGAAAGCTAACATCTGATTGGTTGGGGCACAATTAGCACAATTTTTAACGATAAGAACTTTTATTGGTGGATCGTGTAGACAGATTATTGGGTGGGGCCGGGTGTGACCCGGCGGTCTTGGTTCACATTGGTGCCAATGACAAAGTTAGAGGTGGAGGTGAGGTCCTTAAACATGATTTCCGAGAACTAGGGGCCAAGATAAAAGCAAGGACCTCCAGGGTAGTGTTTTCAGAAATACTACCCCAGCCACGTGCTAAGCCAGGGAGACAGCGGGAGCTTAGGAGCATTAATGCGTGGCTAAGAAAGTGGTGTAAGGAAGAAGGGTTTGGGTTTATTGAGAACTGGGCAGACTTTGCTGTCGGCTACAGGCTCTTTAGTAGGGATGGGTTGCACCTCACTGATGGTGGTGCAGCTGTTTTAGGGGAGAAGATGGCTAGAGGGTTGGAGGAGATTTTAAACTAGGTTTGGGGGGGGAGGGTATTAGCAGTCTCACTGGGATAGATTGTCCAGGAGAATAATCTGTCTACACGATCCACCAAACCCTAGCACCAGGCAGGCAACACACAGTTCGGCATGTAGGGTCTTGGCTATCTACCTTCCTTATAATGGAGTCCCCTACCACTACCACCTGCCTTGCATTCCTGACCCTTCGTTCCTCCTCCCTTGTATCAGAGATGGCAGTCCCCTGGGTGCTCAAGGGACTAGCCCCCTCCATACAGGCTAATTCCGAGGTGTCCTCCTCCACTTCATTACCTAAGGGCAAATCTGTTGGGATGGACAATCTGGGAAGAAGCCCCCTACTCTTCCGTCCCCCACTTCCCCTAGTAACCCTAACAAAAACTACCTCCTTCCTACCTTTCTTGTCCCTCTTCCACCCACCAAATTATGTTTTTTTCCACTTTTCAATGTTCAGTGTATCCAAAGTCAATTTGGGGGTCTTATTTTCATTATTGTACATGAGTGTTTTAAATGCCCCTTTAGTGTTGCTAAATTCTCAGTTACAGCCCATGTCTGGTATTGGTAGAAGTTCTGTTGATATTTCTCTATATTGCCATGATACTGGGCTTAATGCAAAGAATACATCAGTATTATTGCCACATATCGCCACAGTGATAACTTCACTTTGAAAGTGGCCTGGTTTGTAAATACAGCAATAAAACACTGTTTGCCATTGTAAAGTGCAAAGTCCAGCGGAAGATTGGTTCTGGTAGATGGAAAATTTTCTGCCCTGCCGATCACACAGGGTTATTAATAACAGTTCTTATCATTTAAAATGGTGCTAATTTTGCCCCAACCAATCAGATGTTAGCTTTCAAATGTTAAATAAGATCTGATTGGTTGGGGCAAAATTAGCACCATTTTAAACGATAAGATTTATTGAATAACCCTGACCGTTTTTTAAATAGGCCGATCTGTCAGAAACGTACAGGGAGATTCACTAAAAGTTTCTATTGTTTAAAATGGTGCTAATTTGCCCAACCAATCAGATCTTATTTAACATTTGAAAGATAACATCTGAGTGGTTTCAGCAAAATTAGCACCATTTTAAACAATAAGAACTTTTATTGAATAACCCTGATAAACCCCCCCCCCCCTATTTTCGATCAATTTGATTGAATTTTGACGAAATTGCCGAATTGGTCAGAATATTGATGCCTTTAGAGTCACATCTATTAGTAGCAGGATCCCAACTGTCCAATAATATCTTTATAATCGTTGTTCTTATATGGCATGATAGGGATCCATTGGGGATCCATTGGGGGATGGCTTATAAAAGGTATAAATTCTGAAGGAAATACTACAGTTCGATCATGTGTAGAATATAACCAGTGAACCCATGTACAGTAGCTAGACTGTGAAACACATGAGCAATGTTTGCAAAATGGATTCAATAAACCTTGTAGCATTTAAAAGTTCTTCAAGCCAATGTAACGTATCAAATTAAGCATGGTATCTAATAACATGATTTGATGCACATGTTTATTTTTAAACATATCATAACCTGTTTGCAATAACCTTTAGTGATTTACGACTTGGATACTTGGATTCTAGATATCTGTATAACATAACCAAAATACACTTACAGGGGGATTAAAGGGTTTGGTAATAAATAGGACTTTTTTAATATAGGGGAATCTGATCAGCTGGAAACAAGACCACTTAATCTTATCCTGCACAGTTTTGAAACTCATGTTTATGGGAAAACAAAACCCGTCTGATTAATCAAATCACTATTGAGTATGTACCTCTCTCAATATGGGTGGGACCATCACTCTGTATATATAAAAGGATTTGTATGTTGAAATGTATGCAGGCATTTCTTTTTTATTACTGTGCTACTAAAGGCTAGTCCTGAACATTTCATTACTTTAAAAGAATTACCGGCAAATAGTTTTAAGAACAATAAACATCCAACCTCAACACAGTACATGACTGTATGACTTTTACTGTACCCTCATATCTCAGATAGCTTGGAATAAGACATGTTGTGCAAACATTTTCCTGATGCAGCTGCATTAAACCCATATGCGTGAAACAATAACGTCACAATTGTTCATGATTATTTTTTATCACATCATGAGAGCTATGAAATAGCAGCTGTTGAGCACGTTAATTTATCAACAGAATGTTATTAATACTTGTGCATATCTGTGAAAGTTTTTTATTACCTGTTTGCATCTGGTGAGCCAACAACCAGGATATCTAAAAAAATGAAAACTGCAGACATTTTTTTACAATTGTACAAATAATTCAAAAAACTCTAAAACATTTGTGATTTCATTATGGAGATGCAATATTAGCCACTTTTGTTGGTATTTGATAGAGTCATCTTCCTAGAAAAACTAATGTTTTTTTAAACTATAATGTTTAAAAAAAACATTATGGTTAATACAGGTGTTGCAGATTTGTGAAATCGTCCTTGTCCTGATGTGTTTCAAATCACGCCCTTAATCTTATGAACCCTGGAAACTATTTTCTTAAAGGCAATAAGCCCATCTGGTGTCCTTTTGTGAAGTGAAGATCCAGTAAACCTCCCGCTTGTTTTTAACATTAAAAGTTGGGATATTTTTAGAGTAAGTTGACCTTTTTATAACTTTAACCTTAAAATCTCAGTACCCCTTTCGAGTGTATACTTTAAGTAAACTACTCCTTTTTTTTAACATAATTTTTATTTTTTAATTGTGTAGGTTTTCCTGTTATCAAATCATGCTGCATGTGATACAGCAAATACTATCACATTGATAGGTACCACAGGTATCCTATATACTTACCAGAAGGCATCATAAAAACTCATCCAACTGCCCACCCGCCGTTGGAGAAGCCGAAACGTGCGTGTGTGCACTCCACAGTGGGAGGAGGGTTGATGAGGCAGCACTCATGTGCTAGAGAGAGAGACCACAATGCCATTTCCGAGGGGGGAGGAGGAGAGAGGAGAGAGAGGAAGAGAGAAATAGTGAAGGGGAGAGAGAGAGAAGAGGGAGGAGGAGAGAGAGAGAGGGAGGAGAGAGAAGGGAAAGAAAGGGGGGGGAGGAGAGAAAGAGAGGGAGGAGAGAAGAAGAGAGAGAAGGGAAGAGAGGGGGGAGGGGGGAGGAGAGAGAGGAGGAGAGGGGGAGAGAGAGGGAGAGAGAGAGAGAGGAGAGCGAGAGAGAAAGGGAAAAGAGGGGAAGAGGTCTTTAAATGCAGGGTTGAATGGTTCTTTTAAGAATCGGGGGTTTGCTGGTTCAACCTATTGTGGAAGTGGTTTTCTTTGTTAGATGTATCTTGGTATTTACAGGGCTAGGGGACAAAATTAAGCCCAGGGTAGGGGCTCTCTTGTCTGCACCTCTAACTCAATGGGAGCAAAATACTTTTCTTGTGTCCATGTCTGTCCCTAGGACCGATTTATAATTTATAATATTTTTTATCTCTGCAAACTCCTCACAATATTGTGTGGTAGAATAGCTTCCTTGATATCATCAAGGTTTATCAAGGTATTTTTTTTAATGTTTGTCCCCCTTACATCTGTTGAGGGGAAAAAATGCTTGTTCATAGGCTAATTCAATCAAATTGTGTCATAACCTTTGCTAGCTAGTCTAGATTTCAACTTCTCGCCCTAATATACCTTAATATGGTCTAGTACCCTAGTACCCTAGTCCAGTTCCAGAAGTGTTTGTATGAACTGCCCACAGGGCATACGTTTTTTCATATGAACTGGGTGACACACCGTTGTTCTTTCAAAGGTACAGATTTCGAAAAGTACATTTTTGATAATTTCGAAATGTAAATAATTGTAAATTCAAAATTTTTCAGAATTTTCTAAAGTGTTCAAACCACATGACCTAAAATCACCAACCCCAGCAGTGCCAACCCTTGGGTATAAAAGTCAAAGTGTGTGTGTCTGTGTGTGCCTTAATCCATTTGTGCTGCGATCCATGCAATTTTAAGAAACAAATACTGATCACTCCAAAAATGGATTGCAGCACAGTGCTTACAATATGGTCATCCACAAGCACTGCACTGCAATTCTCTACACCATGACGGATCACAATAGATGCTATGATTATGGCCAAAATATCAGGCCAGTCGGATATTGGGTGGGGCCGGGTGTGACCCGGCGGTCTTGGTTCACATTGGTGACAATGACAAAGTTAGAGGTGGAGGTGAGGTCCTTAAACATGATTTCCGAGAACTAGGGGCCAAGATAAAAGCAAGGACCTCCAGGGTAGTGTTTTCAGAAATACTACCGCAGCCACGTGCTAAGCCAGGGAGACAGCGGGAGCTTAGGAGCATTAATGCGTGGCTAGGAGAGTGGTGTAAGGAAGAAGGGTTTAGGTTTATTGAGAACTGGGCAGACTTTGCTGTCGGCTACAGGCTCTTTAGTAGGGATGGGTTGCACCTCACTGATGGTGGTGCAGCTGTTTTAGGGGAGAAGATGGCTAGAGGGTTGGAGGAGATTTTAAACTAGGTTTGGGGGGGGAGGGTATTAGCAGTCTCACTGGGATAAATAGTCCAGGAGGAAAGCAGGGTGTAGATAGGCCAGTGGTGGGTGGAAAGGGGGGTGGGGCTAGCATAGGGGATAGGGAGGAATGTGTATCAAAGTGTACAAATAAATTACAGGATCATAATCTAAAATGTATGTTTGCAAATGCGAGAAGCCTGGCTGACAAAATGGGTGAATTGGAAATTTTGCAAATGCGAGAAGCCTGGCTGACAAAATGGGTGAATTGGAAATGATGGCATTGAATGAAAAGAATGATGTAATAGGTATAGCAGAAACGTGGTTGAACAGTTCTCACGACATCCCTTAAGACTTGAAGAAAAAAGGTTTAGGCTTCAAGCTTGGAAAGGGTTTTTCACTGTGAGAACGGTAAAGCTATGGAACTGTCTTCCAGTGGACGTTGTTATGGCAGGTTCATTGGTCATTTTCAAAAAAAAGCTGGATGAGTTTCTGCAAACAAGGAATGTTACAAGTTACTGGTATTGATACATAAAGTAGAGTTGATCCAGGGAAATTCCCGATTGCCACTTGGAGTCAGGAAGGAATTTTTTCCCCCTTCATATATTTGGTGGGTTTTTTTTGCCTTCCTCTGGATCAACAGTTAGGCAGGAAATGAGGATATTGCTAGATGGGTTGGACTGGATGGACGTATGTCTTTATTCAACCTCAAATACTATACTATACTATACTATAACAATAAATGATTGAAAATAGTCTTGCACCCATTTGCACCCTTGCTTGGATTAGAAAACCCAGTATAATGTACTTATACCTTTCAGGTATCAATTTACTGTATAGAAATATGTATGTATGTATGTATAATTTGATTTATAAAATGCCACTTGGGTAAGCAACACTGCACTGTACATTATAAAATACAGTGTATACAAACAAGAGGATAAGTGCAAGCAATTATATAGCTAAATAAAAATTAAATTCAATTTCATACATAGGTAAAGAATACATACATATATATATATAAATTATGGATAAATTAATATAAGTGCAGCATGCCTTGACACATTAGGAATGAGATCACTGCCCTGAAGAGCTTACAATCTAAATGGGCTAAATGGGTGGGACAATATACAGATACAAATGGGGGGATGGGTACAGAGTGCTTGACAATCATATGTTGTGCTGGTGCTCAGAAAGTTAGGATAACAGTCTAGATTTGAAAGAATAAATAGATGTCACCTGGCAAAGCGAGAGAGGGAGAGAGTTCCAAAGGTAGGGAGCAGCAACAGAGATTGGTTTAAGGTGGAAGGAGACAGTGTTTTTTGGGGGTTTGTGGAGAAGATTTCCTTGTGAGGAATGGAGGGCACGGCCAGGAACATAAGGGACCAAGAGAGAAGATAAGTAAGGAGGTGCAGTATAGTGAAGGGAATCAAAGATTCCAGAACTGCAGGTGTTGGGGCAGGCAGAAGAAAGTTAGAGTTGTCCTGGGGTGAGGGGATTGGAATGCGTATATCATCTATTTTAGTTCTAAATTAGTCTGCAAAATGGAGCGTTAACGGAATGAAGAGTGTTAGTAGACGAGTACTGCAAGAGAGTGTTAAATAGCGAAAATAGACGGTGTGGTTTACTTTTGTTATTGTTTATAAAGGTGCTAAAGTAGGAGTGTTTTGCTGCTGAAACAGCTGAATTAAGAAATAACAGCATGAGCTTGTAGTGGTAAAAGTCCTCCTGACTGTGGGATTTTTTCCACAGCCGCTCAGCTGCACGAATACAGTAGCATAGGAATTTGTTATCTGAATTGAGTCAAGGACGGGGTTTAGTGGGGCGAAGTTTGTGAGTTTGTAGGGGGGCAAAAGAATCAATAGTTGTAGATAAGATAGAGTTATATGAAAGTATTAGTGAGTCAGGGTTAGAATCAGACCTGAGGGCAGCGAGGCTAGAACTGAGAGAGGAGGATAGAGGTGGAAAGTCAGCCGGAAGGATTGTCTACTAATGCATTTTTGCCACCTCAGTGTTGCCGATTTTTAAAGGCTTAAACTCTTTTAATGGCTTTATAAATACGATTGGGGGGTTATTCCAGCGTAAAGAAAGTATCAAATCTTTAACAATTATAAATATCCCTTATATTATATAAATATATTTGTGTCTTCATAGGAGATTGCATTGAGTTTTTAGGAGATACCAATGAGGTGGGGGGTATAGGATATTACATATAGGAAAGGTGTATATGTATGTGTGTACTATCTCAATATTACCATTTAAATGTCTATCAATACATCTATATAAAGTATAGCAGTGACTTATATTAGGTACAAGACAAAATATACAAAACACAAACTTACTTACAGAGCTGAGATTCCTATTCCAAAATGGTTTGGTCAAAATGGGAGTTTAAACCACACACCCCATGTCTTCTCCATGTGAATACTGAAAGGAAGTGTAATCCAAAAAAAGTTTCTGTCTGCACAGGTTGCATTACCAGGGGGGCACCAACCGGGAATTTTAGGTCATGGACCTATAGGCCAAAGTTATGCATTAGTGCCACAGCCCCCCAGTTATGGTCCTGTCAAATGTTGGTATCAGCATCACCCCAAAGACAGAGCCCCAACACACGTAAGCCTTACTTAAGATGTATGTGTAATTTTCTGTCTGTGTATTTAGTTTGTTATGTGTTAAGCAATGATGTACGCACGATATATAAAAGCACACACTGCAAGCAGCATTCAGCAGTGTATTTTGTGTGCCATGGGGGGTGTTTTGGAGTGGGTTCTAGGCGCCAGTAACAAATCTTGCACAGGGTACTACTAATCCTAAGTCCGGCACTGCACAGGATGTGATGTGTATTGTAATGGACATATACACCAAGGCTCCTTATATACTTCTTTTAACCTGCAGGTGGTGTCAGTGGGTAATAAAAGACAAGACATCCCTGCTCTCTATGGATAGGAGGAGAAAAAGTGAAAGTAGATTGTGGTGTGTGCTTTGGAGTGTGCTTTGGACACTGAATGCAACACAAGATCCTGTGTATAAGATCCTGTTATCACCTGTTGGGAGGACAGATTATTGGAAAGACAATTTACCTTATTGGATACAATTGGTCAATATTCAAAATGGTGCACCATAGGCAGGGACCACTCCATTAATGAACATGCTATGAGGGGAAAATGTTTATGTTTTGTTATTAAATCATTGCAATACTTACTGTTAAATGTACATACAGCAGAGATGTAAAGTAAGGATTATTTTTAAACTACTCAGTGGGGCCAGTAGTTCGTTAAAGTTTAATTTGGGGGGTGGACATGACCTTTAAGCTATGGAGGCTTCTACTGAACATATTGATTTAAATCCTCCTGTCCTTGTACCTGCAGATGAAATGCCCCATTAAGACTCAGTAGCTCTACCAGGCCCAATTGCCAAACCTTTTTATAAACCTGCTATAAATGTGGCACTTGCTGTGGTGAATACTAATAAGTATGAACATAGCATGTTCAGTTTTAAACACATAGAGTGACAGGATTGCCTAGGTATATTCTCAGACCTGCAGGTTTATCCTATTTGTTTCCCCTGGGAGCTGGTGACTGTCTGAGTAACAGTTTAAAACATACCTGAGTAAAGATTCAATATCCACTGTATTAACACATAGCAAAATATACTGTACACACACATAATTTCCACTGTGCACCAACAAGCACACTAAACATGTATACTTTTTTGGAGGTACCAATGTTTCTCTTTGAGGCTAAATCTCCCTCCAGATATTTTGCAGGTTGTGAGTGCAGTTAAAGGACTTGTAGGTACTGTAGGTCTGGAGGGCAAAAGAAAGCTGATCAGGTTGGGTAAGGTTTGGGTTGCCATAAATATCTATAAACGTTCTTGAAGCTGATGCAGTAGCAAGGTCCTGGTTTCTGAAGCAGCGCCAAGAGATCCAGAGGGAGGGAGGGAGGAGGAGAGATCCTTTCTTCATGCCAGAGTGCTTAGGGAGGACAAAAAGTCTTTTCTGGACTTTCTGCAGGCACTGCAAGACAACCATAAGGATCTGAGAGGTTAGGATTTTTAACATTACACAGTGGGGCCAGCAGTGGGCCAAATTTTAGTTTGGGGGTGGACATGCCCTTTAAGTATTATCTTTTTATTTTAAATATATATATATATATATATATATATTAATATCTTAATTTCACTATTATACAAATAATAATCAGGTTAAGTAGAGTCACTGTACATACATACTCTACAATGTCACATATTCTAAAATATCTAGGCTACACACACTGGGATATTACACTTAACTTCTCCATTCTATATTTAGTGACAGGAATTGGTTATTTTAAGTGCATTTTTTTGAAACCCCATCTTTACTAAAGTATAAAGATTGTAATGAAGACAATGTAATGTTTTGAAACTGTTTAAAATCCTTCACTCAACCTTGCTCCTACAGACTTAGTATGAGGAGAATCTAATCGCGTGGTGCATAATTATGGGTTTAGTGTAATTGTACCAATGGGGTGCTTGGCATAATAATTACTATTGAGAGATTCTCACAGAGTTCAAACATTCCCATGTAATACTGATATGTCTGGCGCATTATGGCAATCACCTTTATATGTTGACTCTTGGAATTTAACCCAATAATTTCTTTATCACGTACAAAAAAGATTGTTGGGTTACTTCTATGAAGAAGTATAAATTGCATACTTGAAATATGATTCCCGTGTTAGTGCCTAAAAACAATGTGGAATGTTTTGTTAATGGGTATCTAAAATACAACGATAAACCTATTTAGTTTTTACTAATATTAACTTATTGTTCTGCCCCAGAAATGAAGTATTTTATCTGTAGCTTATTATTTACTGCCGCCTTTAGAGATGTTAAAGGACCAGTAACACAGACAATTTTAAATGATCAATTTCAACTCTTATTCATTGATATTTATTTTCATTAAACATATTCAAAACAGTTTGCAAAATCTTAAAATGTTCATATCCCATGATTGAGGAGTTTCAAAGTCCACCACAAAAGTGCAGATCTATAGGCTCAAAGGTGACATTATCCCTGTTTAAAACAAAAAACAGATAAAGGCACACGGTTAGACATAATCAGGATAAGAATGTATACATGTATGAATTGTGTCCATTGTAGGTCTGTATTAGAAGGAAAGAAAGTTTATATACCCAAATGCAAAAAGACAGGAGATTAAACTGAGGGGACATTTTACACAGAACTGTTAATGTGTTGTTTATGAACTCTTTTGTCCCTGTAATTTTGGTTTGCATTGGAGAGACCACTCAGAATATAAAGTGTAGCATTACCTCAAGGGTAACTGTGGTCCAAAAATGAATTTAGGTAAATTGACAGGAGTTGCTTTAATATTTTTGTAATTTTATTTCATTATTTTTTGTACATAGTTTTGAAGATATTTAAATGTTTCTGTGTGATATGGTTGCAGCATCACCAGATCCCCTGCACTTCCTGCTCTGAAACAATATGGCAGTCCCTGTGACATTAAAGTTAAATTTACGGACCTTACACACTCCCTGCTGTAGGCTGTGCTGTGCTGTGCTGTTCTCCCCCCTCCTCCTCTTAAGTCCTTCTTCAGTCATTGTAACTCAACCTCTTTCTGGTTTCTTCTGATTTCTCTTGCTCTGAGCATGTGCCAACCACAGATTAGAAAGAGGAACTAGTATTTGTGACCACAGATTCAGAACCTCCCACCCCTTTACTTTCTGTTCATTGATTTCTTCATATCTGTGCAGCACATACTGTAGAGAGGTGGTTGATAGTTCATTTTAAAGTTGATTAAAAAAAACAACTTGTTTGGAGACCATAGTTTCCCTTCAACATAAATTTACCATCCATTTGAAAATCGTGACACAACTGATGGCAACCACTTTGTTTAAATGGATCATAGAGTGGATGACCTAAAATACACATTTTTGTGAGGGAGGCATTTCAAGAATGGCCATGAAAAGAAAGGAACATTTGGTGAATTTATAAATTAGAACAATTATCTCCTGAAAGTCGATACAGGGATTATGCCCTCGCGGGCACCAGTTTACCATTTTCCTTAACTTCTACCAAGCAGTCCAAGAAAGCCAGTTTGTTGTTTTGTACCTCTTCCCTTGTAAATTTGATGTTTTGGTCTAAAGAAATGAAACATCTCAGAGGAGCCCTTAAAACTTGTGGATATCCAGACTGGGCCTTTGTCAAAAGAAGTAGAAGGAAAGAAAAGAACACAAATACCAACAGTGAAGGGGAAAAGCAAGAAAGGGGAAAGAACATGATCATCCCATATGTAGCAGGGGTCTCCGAGAAATTAAGAAGAATTTTCAAAAAACACCGTATCCCTGTCTGCTTTAAACCGAACAACACACTGAGGCAGCAATTGGTACATCCGAAAGACCCAATACCCAAACACAAGAAAAGCGACATCATATACGCAGTGCAGTGCAGTGAAGAATGCTCTGATTTGTATGTGGGCGAGACCAAACAGCAACTGCATCAACGTATGGCCCAGCACAGAAGAGCCAATTCCTCAGGTCAGGACTCAGCCGTGTACCTGCATCTTAAGGATAAAGGACATACCTTTGAAGATTGTACTGTTAACATATTGGCAAAGGAACGTGACTGGTTTAAGAGAGGTGTTAAGGAGGTTATTTATGTGAAAATAAAGAAACCAAGCCTAACTAGAGGTGGGGGGGTTTGACACCAACTGTCTGCTATGTACAATGCTGTTTTGACACCTTACTCTGGGCGTTCCTATAACACCTCTTAGCCCCTATCCAATCACGCCGTTAACACTTGGCTGTGATATGCTAATTGGGATTTTCCAGGGTACATAATTGCCACACATTCTTGTATAAGTCATTCTGAATTGAGAAAGCCAGTTGAGTGACTAGCGAAACGTCTTCAAGAACTAAACTTCAAGTCCAGTTGATCTAATTGAATACAACAGATATACATACTGTAGTTCAGGGCTTGATTACTTTTATCCTTCCAGTACCTCACTTTACTTCCCGTACAACAGTTTAAATTGTGTAAATTTCTGTAAGATATGTGATGTGTAAGCCATTATGTGATCTTAAAAAAGGACAGGGTAATCAAAAATTGCCCTCTGGTAATGTCTTTGTCTATATTATATTGTTTGATTCTGTATTTTTGACAATTTGTGTGCAGTTATTTTTGTACTATTGTATGTATACATTAATATATATATATATATATATATATATATATATATATATATATATAAGTCAATGTTTGTATGAATGTGTGTATGTTTGTATGTTATTATTATTATTATTATTATTATTATTATTATTATTGATTTATATATCGCCAACATCTTCTGTGGCGCTTTACAATACCATAGTCATAAATAATACATGTTATACAAAGTCATACATATTACATACACAGGTAATACATAATATAAGTAATGTTCCAGAAAAACTTCCAAAGAGCTGGGACAATTTTCATGAGACTTGGTAGACTTATGTATAAGGACCTGGGGAAAAGCTTTACAACTTTTAAAAATGCCTCCGAACCCCCTTTTTTTGACATTTTTAAAGTTAATTAAACTGTGTGCTGCCATCTGGTGGTGAATTGAGTGAATCAAGTTAATCGCACACCTTCCAAATATCACAGGTTGTTCAGGGCAGTTGCTTCATTTTGTTCTGTTTTTGCTGTGATAGGAGGATAGAGCTGTCAATCATGAGGAGTTGCAGATCATGTGATGTAACAATATCCTGTGACCACATGTCCTCTCACTTGAGGTTTACCTAGAATCAAGATTGAGAGCTCAGAGAAGTCAGCTAAGGAAATATGTAATTTTACTTGAGGAAAGTCAATGGCATCTTTGAATGGGATGGCACTGCCCACACTGCAATACAACTGCACTGTAAGGGGTTCATTGTACTTCATACTTTGCATCTCTTTTTCCCACAAACTACTGAAACCCCAGTATTAAAGGCCATGTACACACTCTTTTCACTCACCTTTCTTTTACATCTGTCATTTTTGCACAGAAAATTGTGTTTTCTGTGGGACATTGTGTGTCAGTAATTCAATTTGATCGACAGCAGTAAAAAATAAAATTAATGTGAGATCTACCCCATTGTTAAAGGGGAATTTGATGCGATGTGCTCTAAAGGGGAAGTTGATGCGATACATGCTAAAGGGGGAGTTGATGCGGTATGCACTTAAAGGGAAATTGATGCAATATGTGCTAAAAGGTAGGTTGATGCAATACGTGCTAAAGGGGGAGTTAAAGCGATAAACGCTAAAGGGGAAGTTAATGCGATACACGCTAAAAGGGGAGTTGTTAAGATACGTGCTAAAGGGGGAGTGGATGCGATACACGCTAAAGTGTAAATTGATGCGATACTCGCTAAATGGGAAGTTGATGCGATACGTGCTAAATAGTGATGGCATAGAACTCGAACTCGAACCCGAGTTCGAGCCGAACTGTTCGAGTTCGAATGGACCCGGACTTCTCGAACTATCTCGGACGCGGACTTTCGATATTTCCCGGACTTTCGATATTTCCCGGACTTTCGATGATTTATCGAATGTTCGAACGTTCGAACGTTCGAATGTTCGAATCCGCGAGTAAAATGTACATGGTATCTAGGCACGAACATCGAATCTGCGAGTAAAGTCTCCATTAAAGCCTATAGGCGAGCATCGAATCTGCGAGTAAAATGTCCCTGTTACCTCGAACGTTCGAACGCGAAAGCTCGAAAGTTCGAAAACGGACCGAACTTTCAATAGTTCGACCATCTCTAGTGCTAAAGAGGAAGTTGGTGCAATATACCTTAAAAGGGAAGTTGGTGTGATACGCCTTAAAGGGAAAATTGGTGTGCTAAGCCTTAAAGGGGTAGTTGATGTGATACGCCTTAAAGGAGAAGTTGGTATTATACACATTAAAGGGAAAGTTGGTGTGATACGTATTAAAGGGGTAGTTGATGTGATACGCGTTAAAGTGGAAGTTGGTGTGATACGCCTTAAAAGGAAAGTTGATGTGATGTACAATAAAGGGGAAGTTGGTGTGATACTCCTTAAAGGGGAAGTTTGTCTGATACACCTTAAAGGGGAAGTTGGTGGGATAAGCCTTAAGTGGGTAGTTGGTGTGATACACGTTAAAGGGGAAGTTGGTGTTATATGCGTTTAAGGGGAAGTTGATGTGATACGCTTAAGTGTATCATATCAACTTCCTCTTTAACTTTAAAGCATATCATATTAACTTTAAGAAATTTTAATAAGCAACAATGTGGGTATATAAGTCTACAACTGAAGTACAATAAATGCTGGTGCAAAGAAAGGTAAAAACTAATATTACAAAAAGAGCAGCATATAGAATGGTGCGAAAGTACCATATATTACCATATCTACAAGATATGGCTCCCGGAAGAAGGGGCAAGATGGCCCCGAAACGTACGTCGGTTAATTTGCACATGTAACTGGTATCGACAAGTTGGACATTATTGCCCTTCCTTAGATTTAGCCTGCTTCATATTTGTACCCTGCAGTCCCCTGCTCGGCTGGATGCCTGGAGCGGGAGGCTCTGCCGCTGCCTGGTTTGGGATAAGGAATGTGTTGCTGCCTTTGGACACCACCATAACCCACCCCCAGTCAGTGTGCATTGCCAGACTTTACTTGTCGGCACCTGTGGCAGAGATCGGAGCTTGGCGCTGGATGATGGCAGACTGGATCTGGAGATACCTGGAGGCGCTCTTTCCCT
This sequence comes from Hymenochirus boettgeri, assembly GCA_019447015.1. NCBI lineage: Eukaryota > Metazoa > Chordata > Amphibia > Anura > Pipidae > Hymenochirus > Hymenochirus boettgeri. The sequence goes on along the minus strand of CM033472.1, from coordinate 83,384,749 downwards.
TTGCCTTTGAGAATTTGCGCCTTTGTTCTGGTCCTTAATATCTGGGAGATACGCGTTTGCTCCTTGGTAACTACTGTGGGTCAGATCCATCTAGTTACTCACTATACCAATTTTATGATGGCTGTGTACTTTTAGCAAACTACTCACCCCATTTTCATAGACAGTGATGCTGGCTATTCAGGCTATTTATTGCCCACATGGACATTATGCATGGACATTATGTGGTAACCAGTTACTATATTTTTATATGTGTGTTGCACTGCTGTCCTTATGACGTATTTATTATTATACTACAACGTGAGTGCCCATATCTTGTAGATATGGTAATATATGGTACTTTGGCACCATTCTATATGTTGCTCTTTTTGTAATATCATATAAACTTCCCCTTTAGTAATGGGATATAACACCTCACATTCATTTCTTTTTTATGGAAAATACCAACATTTTTTGACTCCAAATTTGGACATTTTGCAATATCCCCTTATTGCACAAAAATATGTTAGGTTGAGGTAAGTTAATTGGGGATGAGATCTGCCTTAGAATCCTGCATTGTGTCGGGCACCCCGAAGTTTACCAGATTTGCGGTAAACTTTGAATGGGTCAGGTTAGAAAGCTGCAGGTGCAGGTCTGTTGAATTTTGGATGCAGGTTCGGGCTGGGTCTTAAGAAAAACCGGGCAACGCCGGGTACTCTGCTAGTTTATGTAAAAAGCTCTACTTGGGTTCACAGCACTGTACAGTGCATTAGAAAAGATACAGACAAGGGGTTAGATGCAAGCAATTTTACAGAAATTAAAAAAAATAGGTTTTGAATACATATAAATTTTTAAATAAAAGTGAATAAATGTCATTGGGATTCACTCTAAGGGAAGGGTGGAAAGAAAGAAAATTACTTCATCTGCTATAGTTAAATATTTTGGTGGACTATTTATTAAGGCACAGTATTACAAAAAACCATGGCATTTTACAATGTGGTCATCACAGTCATAAAATACCAATTGGTAAATTATGATCATCTTTATTATTGTATTATAAATACAGATGTCCGAACTTCGCAAAATCCGGTCCGCTCGAGGATCCGTGAATTTTCTAAAAAATTTGAAAATTCGAAAATCCGCGAGCGGACCCACTAAAATGAATACGAGATTTTCGAAAATACGAGAAATCCTCGTAATTTCAAAAATTTTCGAAAATGCGAGTAATCCTCGTAATTTCTCGTATTTTCGGGAATTTTTGAAAATCCGAGAAATCCGCGGTTCGGAAGTTGGAAAATCCGGAAAAATCTGCCATTCGCAAACAGGATAAATCCACGGCGGATCCGGGTTCGGATCCGCGAACCAGCCATCCCTAGTTATAAAATACCAATGTTGGTCGATAAGCCACAATATCAGTATTTACCAGCATTACACTAATTAAAGCCACGCCATTCTAAACAGGCCTTTTAAGACTGTGGCAGTGCAGATCTGTCTGGGAAGCAGACATCAATCTTTCCTTTAAATTTACTTTAACAATTTTAGTCCAAATTGGTACTTTAGGCTACTATATAAGATGGAACATTTTACCAAATCAAAAAAAAAAAATAGGACATAAAAAGAAACTATTAACTACAGTACATACTCCTTTAAAGTTATGTTTAAATGTGAACTAAACACAAGCACAACAATTTACTTGTAAAGTATAAATCATTGAACAAGCACCATGGACTGTTGCCTTTTTTCTGCTAGTTGTTCTATTTTTGTAAATGATCTGATTAGGCTTGGAATTTCTGTCAGCATCCCACCCCCAACAAGTACTGGAAAATGCAAATAGCAGGGTCCCTCACTGCCAAACTATATACTGGAGGGTGGCATTAGCCATCTGGGTGCTTGATATTTAGTATAGTATAGTATAGTATTTGAGGTTGAATAAAGACATACGTCCATCCAGTCCAACCCATCTAGCAATATCCTCATTTCCTGCCTAACTGTTGATCCAGAGGAAGGCAAAAAAACCCCACCAAATTTATGAAGGGGGAAAAAATTCCTTCCTGACTCCAAGTGGCAATCGGAAATTTCCCTGGATCAACTCTACTTTATGTATCAATACCAGTAACTTGCAACATTCCTTGTTTGCAGAAACTCATCCAGCTTTTTTTTGAAACTGACCAATGAACCTGCCATAACAACGTCCACTGGAAGACAGTTCCATAGCCTTACCGTTCTCACAGTGAAAAACCCTTTCCGAGCTTGAAGCCTAAACCTTTTTTCTTCAAGTCTTAAGGGATGTCCTCCTGTTGCCTAATTCCACCCATATTGCCTCCACTTTATCATCCATATCTTTCCTGTTGCCTAATTCCACCCATATTGCCTCCACTTTATCATCCCTGTTGCCTAATTCCACCCATATTGCCTCCACTTTATCATCCATATCCCCAGCTATCTCTTCCTTTAAATTTGGCTTCAATTCTTTTTTAACATATACACATACTCCTCCCCCTTTCCTTTTTTTTCTGTCCTGCCTAAACAAGGCATATCCTTCTATATTTACAGCCCAGTAGTGAGAACTGTTCAACCACGTTTCTGCTATACCTATTACATCATACTCACCAATGTGAACCAAGACCGCCGGGTCACACCCGGCCCCACCCAATAATCTGTCTACACGATCCACCACATGCCGAACCCTAGCACCAGGCAGGCAACACACAGTTCGGCATGTAGGGTCTTGGCGGCAGATTACCCTATCTACCTTCCTTATAATGGAGTCCCCTACCACTACCACCTGCTTGTCCCTCTTCCACCCACCTCTATACTGGCCCCAGCCAGTGCCTGCTGACCCCCCAGTTCTGCCAATCCCCGCAATGCTGCAAGCTGCCCCCTTAGACTCTCCACCTCAGCTTCCAAACGGGCAACCCACTAACACCTGACACAGACATAGGTTCCCCGGAACGTCTGCTCCAGGTTCCTATACATGTGGCACGATGCATATCAGCTCCCCAGCTTGATCTGCACTTCCACATCCATTTTAAGAGGGGGGATATACATACAGGTTGCTTTTCATGGTTAGGTCACCTTTAAACATACTAATTTAGAGTAAGAAATAGTACTAAAACGTGTGACTGCAATAGAATGCTATTATCCATGTAACTATTCAATTGTAAATATATATACATGTAAGTGGAAACAATATAACATGTTTTGGTGGTCTAATACAGACCAGATATTGGTTGCCATATTGGTGGCTAGAGACATCCCAATTCAATACAGGAATCAGTTTGTAAATTTTAAAGACAGTAGTTTACTACAAAAACACATGAATTTAAATCAGGGTAAAATAATAATAGTTGCTCAGAGCTAGCTGTGATATACATGATATTTTGGAAAATATGTAAACCGTTGGCTTACACGATTTCTCTTTAAAAGCTAAAGTAAAGAAAGAATGTGGGCTCTCCCTTAAGATTCACTATAGATTAGGCACAAGTATGCATCACATTCCTCTTACTAACCCTTTCTCAAATTGTCCTTCACATTACATTAACATGTGTATTTCCACATTAACATATTACCACACAAATAAACCTGCACTTTATTGCACACTTTATTTATTCCCCCATAAAGTGAACTCCTGGCCTACAGGTGGTTCTTTTGACAAATAAATAAGGCTCAACCAAATGGTCCAAGAGCTTCTTGAGCTCCTTTCCTGCCTATCCAAGCAATGCCTGGTAGCTGGTAGCTCCCATAATCCGGTACCTAGTAACTCATATTGCTGTTTACAAGAAGCAACTTGTCCTCATAACTTGCACCCACATAATCTAATCATTATTCTAACCAGCCTTGTCTTTCAGAAATGATACTTCTGCTAACACCTTTTCCATTCATAATTTACTGAACGTGAGTTTGAATTCTCCAAGCAATATTAGATAAATGACTCCTGAAAATATGATCCTATCCATTAGATGAGGTTCCAAAACATCGCTAGCATTTCTGAGTAACTTATTTATGCATCTTTTTTAAAAAAGCTATTTTACAATCCTCATTTAGTGAACATGCTTTCTTTTGTCTTTTTTTTAAATACATGTTTAATGTCAAACATGCATAATAGTCCAAACAACTATATACTGTGCTACGCAGAACCTGATGATCAAACAACCACGCAACAAATATTTCATAAAATACAGACATCTTTATTAGATTTAACATATTAAGTGTTAAACATTCACATGAAATACATTTATGTGATAGACAGATTGACAGGGATGGCTTATATAGAAATACAGATGTCATATGTTTTGCTTTCCTTTAATTGCTGATTATATTTTCAGCCAAAGGCAGATGCAGTAAATCAAGCATCAAAGTGTTTCTCTGGTAAGCAGAATTGTTCAGGTACATGCTGAATTGAAATTCTTTTGCACAACATTAACTGTTGTAAGACCATAATGAGCTAACTAATCATTTAATATTGTGACTATAGACCCTAGGTTCATGTCGCACAAGAGGATTTGATGATCAGTAACATCTTCATCTTGATTAAGCATCCACCAAACAAAAAAGCTTATGATTTTCCCATAAATGTTACTTGAAATGAATTACATATGTTTTGTCATTACAACCTGTTTCTGTAAAAGGCAGAAAGAATGAAAGATAAATATGAGGGGTGACTCCCAGTATTCCTAAGAATATTGTACTCTAGTAAATTTGTGGTTGAAAAAAAATGCTTTGCATCGCACTGACATAGAGAGATCTAAAACCTGTTACTTCTGGATGTTAACTGTTGGCATATAAATGGTGAGCAAAATGTTGTTTGTAAGCATGTTGTTTGTACAAAATATGGGTCACATGGATTACTGTAAATTGGGGTACAGAAAACTTGCAAACTGAACTGCATTACATTTGCAAAATTTTACAAATAAATAAAAATGTCAACAAACTCTTAACAGCTGTCTCCAGAAAACATTTGCAAAATATGACTTCTAAGATCCAGCATGGCTTCTGAGTTACAACATGACTTTTACATTCCTAAAATATATGTGTATATGCAGATTTCTCACTCTTCTAGTTTTCCAACATCCTGTAATGCACCTATTAATTTGGGTATTTTATTAACAGCAAATTTTGATTAAATTGATATTTGAACAATGCATTAATAAATAATTTGAATTCATAGTAAGTTTAATTATGACTAGGAATTCTTGAAAACTAAGATCAGCTACTGTGATGTAAGCTTTTTTATGTCTTCTTTTCTTTAAGCTTTTAGGATGATCTCAGAGATATCGTCAAACTATAAAAAAAAGAATCAATAAAACAGAAAAGATTACAATCACCCCTAAGAAATCCATAACTTTTGCATTTTAATAGAGAGGGCAAACCAGTCATTTTCTTTCTGATGTGTAGCTTTGATTTTCTTCTTATCTCTCAGGGAATTTTGACTTTCTTGAGAAAGGGATTATTGAGTTGTGTGTCTGTGAGAGAGGTTCCTTGATCACAACAGTGCTATGTGCTTATAATGTTACAGTCAGCTCAGCTGTTTGCTGTTTGTAAAACCATTAGGGGATGCCATGTTAATATTAATTAGTTTTTTGTACAGGAATTTCATTGCTGCAAATGAAGACAGCTTGAAGAGAGAAGATTATACCCAAAGTCAGACCTTAAGACAAACATATTTAGAACAACAATTATGATAATTGCAAAAACACTAACGCAGAGAAATAAGTAAATCTGATTAAGGGCACTTCTGCATGATCAAATATAAATCTTGTGTCTTCACCGTAACCTCGTTTAATCATAAGAGGCTTATAATATGTATTAACAGATTTGTGGAAGCTGAACTTATTGTACCTAATAACATAAGGCATCTGAAGGAGTGTTGCAAAAGGATCGTGAAAGAATAGTAATCTACTTAAATTAAAAATAGACTCAGATTGATTCAAAAGGTGTGTGAGAAGAGTCCATGTGCTATTTTAGTAAAGCAAGGCACAAAATGATGTATTAGCACATAAGAAAATGGCATGGCTAACATTTACATAAACTGCATCTAAATATGAATGTAGCTTGTAGAAGTACACAATGATACACCAGGCAAAAAGGCTGTGTTTACTTTTCCATATTTCTTACAAAACATACAAAATATATATATATATATACGTCTTGAGAACGGCCGAACACACGGCCGAAACGCGTTGACTTGTTGTCACAAAATAAAGCATTGTTTGGATATAAGACCCAGGAGTGCTCCATTCACCGTGTTACCTACATATTTACAAGAAGGAAGCACCCGAGCGGTTGTGATTAAATATAGCATGAGTGCCGCTCCACCTGGTTACTACTATATATATATATATATATATATATATATATATATATATATATATGATTTGCTTCTGAGTGATAGGCACACACATCAAGCGATTATCCTGGCCGGGTGCATAAGATTAGAACTTTTCCATGCACTCCTGGGTCTTGTTGAAAAAAAAAAATAATAAATAAATATATATATATATATATATATATATATAATATATATATATATGAGGAAAATGTATTTGATGTATTTTATTTTAGGAAAATATTTTAACCTGTTCAAAACAATGGACGTTTCCTGGTTTCCTGGTTAATAAAAAGGGAATGTGAGAGAATGTAAGACAGAAATAACGAAAGTGAATGAGAGAAAAAAAGGAGGGGGCAGGAGGGAGATTAAGGGATAGTGGCCAAGAGAGAACGATAAAAGAAAAGAGCAATAAACAAAATAGAAATAGAGTATAAAGTAAGAAATATAAGTCATAGACACTAGAATTAATACACACCAAACCCCTTCCCCCTCATGGTTTTTCTATAACCTGTTTGCTAAATGCATATTGTGAAATATACCAAAATCATATTCAATATTATATTGACGTCCTTTTGTAATGTCGGTGTTGACTGCAAATACTGTCTGAAAATAGAATGTCAGTACATACTGTAATACACATGTAATTAGGTTTTATATTGTTAATATTTAAAACCTGGTCTATAAGTGCAAATTATCTAATGACTTAGGAGAAACTCCCTGCTTGAAGCCTCGAAAGTATCTCGCTGCCTTACAATGACACATTACATCGTAATTAATGACAGCTTAGCATTAGAAGTAGCAGCAAGGTGTGTGATCCAGATTGCACTTGTTTCCTAATGCAGGTTGCCATATCCAGTAGACCCTGGCCATAAATAAATAAATAATTGACAGAAGCATTTGGCAAAGGATGACATGATGAAAAGTGCTGCTTTGAATACCACGGTGGGAGGAATTCAAACTCTTCCAAGCCAGTATTTTATCTAAACTCCTTTAGCAATAAAAGAGTTAATCACTGCTGTTCCTTAAATAAAGCTACAGCCTTAAGGCTGTAACATTTGTCACAGCTAGAGGATGATTCCCTCTTTTCCTAACACAGCCAGGTCTATAAATGTTACACTTGTAGGCTTGCATGTACAGACATTTAGAGAGGAAGCATTTGATACTTGTTTTATATTTGTCTGCAGAATAATCTTTTCTTTTATAACATAAAAAAATATTTTAGCATGACAGAATTAAGTTGTTGTCTATCAGGTTTTTGCCTTTCTCTTTTTCTTTTCTCATTTTTTAGAACCAAATTATGTGTAATTTCCACCTTTTTAAACTTTCCAAATGGACTTTTCCCATCACTAGGGTTGTGTTTGGTGTTTTAGGTTGTTTACAAAAAATAATTTAAAACATAAGGTTAAAACTTGAAAAAAAATTTTAAACAAAGTCTGCACTCATTATAAAACTTCAAACCTGTCATTTATTTATTTAAAAGAAGAAATTCCAACTTACATAAAACTTTTGGTTTTCATTTGTAACAGCTATCCCTGACTGATTTGTGACTGATGTAAATTCACCCTCTTTCAGTCAATCAATCATTCACAAAATGTTAAACTAGTATTCAATTTTTGTATGCCTTTGTACAATTTTTTTTGTAAGTTTGCATTTATTAGAATAAGAATATATTGTCTATTATGTATTAGATGTTTAAATTTTATCAGACAATTTAAAGGTATATTCCATTAATTTTCATTTGACAGTGACAAATTGTGTGACATCTCTTTTTTTTGTGGGTAAAGTCTGATTCAAATGACCTGCATTTATTTCATTCTTTTCTAAGAAATAAAAGACATCCATTGCATTTTGGTGCATGAATATTCAAAACGTAAAAAGGAAAATCAGACATTTTATATATTCATTAGTAACACAGAAGAAGATGACTCATGTACTAAAATTTAATGGTTTGTTTAAATTTTGTGGTGAATAAAAATGAGTTGAGAGCTGTCATGATCCTTATGAATAAACTTGTATTTTTTTTTGAGCTGTGAGCAGACAATAAGACAAAAAAGAACATTTACGAAACCTTTCAGAATCACATAAAAAAGGTTGGTATATTTTGTAAAGCTGCAGATGTGATGTTTAATAAAAATGCAGTATAGGTTTGTAACGGCTTCTCTGATTTCTGGCTTATAAATAAGCTTCTAAGAGAGATACAATTGTTCCAGATTTAGTTCTAAATGTATTTGTCACTGACTTTCAAAAATTAGAATTCTGTAAAAATGTTATAATATGCATTTTAATGCCAAGGTGGAAAAGTCTCATCTTATGATTGTGAAATCCTTTCTTTACATAAAGTCTGCAGGCGAAAATGATTTTCAGTTATTTTTGTCTATCAGTTTGTGATATTGGTAAGTTGTTTATTTTTTTTTTATTTATTTCTTTGCTTTATTTTAAAAGATTATTAAAAATTATTAGTTAAAGATGCTAAGGTTAATTAAGTATCCTAAAGATTCACAGCTTATAGTGGAATGTAGCAGGACTGGTTTATTAAAGTAGGATATAAATAATATTTAATTTATGTGTTGTTCAATGTTTATACAAAAAAACCTAATTTCTCATTCTATGTATTTAGGTGAAAAATGTTATTAAACATTTTATAAAAATTAATAAAAAGACAGTAAACTGTATTAAATAGTAGCAGATTTAAGACTTTTAGCTAAATCACTTTGACCTCATATATGTAAAGTATTAAACAAGCAAAAAATGAATTGATCTCAATTGCATTCTGCATGGGGGTTTTCCTCAACTTGCCTTTTAATTGCCATTTAGCTAGAGATGTCTTTAACAAAACTACATGTCTATAAACATAACCAGATTCATACAATTTGCCGGCTGTGTAAGAAAAACCTCAAACTGTGACATGCATTTAAATAGGCTATCTTACTAATTAATACTGTGAGTGAATGGTCCTATTCATATTTAAAGTGCTTATTTTAATTAAGATCTGTAAAACTATTCCTTACCCACGAACAAACAATCGACAATCATATTGTTCACCACACATGATCTATTCTTTACAATGCTTTGATTAACTCCTTGTAATATTATATTTCCTTTTCAGTTCTGATCAGACTGCAAAAGACATCATGCAAATGGTTTATTCAGCAGAGGTGTTGATAGTTTTATTGGTTTGCTGTGTTCAATCAGCTTTAATTTGCCATATTTGCAAAAGACAGTGAAAAGTCTTAAATTATTATAACAAAGTAGCAGCAAACCTTTAGCTTTACTTACATTTTCAGCTTCTCTCTGTCTTCTCAACATCTAGTATTTAAAAAGAATAAAGAAATGTGTGTGCTGCAAACCTTTAAGGAACATGCAAATAGTTAAACGGTAAGTGTAGGAGGGTTTTATGGTTGGATGTGGTTGGGGTGCATGTTGGCATATGCTAACAGTCTGAAAGCACAGCCTGTAAAACAGTCTTGAGTCTAAAGGAAATCAGTACTTAATTCAACAAACATTTGTTTCAGCTCAAGAATTACTGCAGAAACTTTTAGCAGCTGATAATATCCTCTGATACACTTGATAAGATGCTGCACAGCACCATCTGCTGGTATAAAAGTAGAGAATTGTATGGGGTGAAGTTGTTTTTGGTATTTGACATGTTTCTTCTTTTTTTTTTTTTTTTACTTGAGATTTTCTCTTGTGTATGTTTAAAGAATTGGCTTTGCCTTCAAATTAATTGTGGGCATCCTTCATTCAAAAATTCAAATTATTTGCCATTTATTAGCAGGAAAAATAAAATACCTTTGCTAACAAGTTATCCAAATATCACATTTTCACATATTGTTTCATTAATGTGATTGAATAAACTTATGTAAATTGAGACAATAGAAATGAATCATTTCTTGTCAGAATGTGAACACATTCTATAAAATTTCAGATTTTCCCAAAAAATGTATTTGTTCCAGAACAAAAGCACACATAAAAAGTTGATATTTTGCTTGAATCGTGTCAGTTTAAATCCCTAATGTTAATGAGCTCAAATTCTGCATGACAATCCGGATTAGCATTAGCATGATTATTTACAATGCATAATGTGCCCATTCATTATATTATATTAGGGTCTCATCGATCTGACGACAACCTAGAGCAACATGTTGTTTTATTGTTGACAATTATTACATAGAGATTATCATTTTATCTACTTAAATGGAAGATAGGCTAAAACAGGTGTTTTACTTCAGGTATAAAGTCTAATGGAAACTAAAATATCATTAGAAATGTAGAATGTGTACTGAAAATAATTTACATTTGAATTTGCATTATGTATTTTCATTATTAATAATGCTTTAAATAGACACTAAACTGAAATTTTTATCTAGATTTCAGCTGCATTTATTATTCACAGGAAGGACCTGTGAATAATAGAACCCAGGAAATGCAGGGTTAAACCTACCTGCCAGAGCAGGTCGAGACATCACGCCATCTGCTGTTCAGAACCAGCGAGTGGAGCACCAGCAAGTTTAACCCTGGATTGCCTAGGTTCTATTATTCACAGGGAGGAGGGGATAAGCAATTTTACCTGCTTTGATTAATAGATGCAGCTGAAAGCTTGATAAAAACCAGTTTAGTGTCTCTTTAATGTTTCATTGTTCTGGTAACTGTAACTGGTATTAGCGTGTTACTCTTAACATAAAAATAAATTTACAGGTACATTGGTATGAGCTATAATGACATTGATAGAGAGACATCAACTTTACCAAGAGATTCAAATAATGTCTCCCTTTGACACATGTTCCAAAAATCATTAGTCCAATCTAAAAATATTTATTGATCTACTTGTGTTAGTCAGTAGTGAGTAATATTAATGATTCCTTTTATTTTTCCTTTCTAGATATACATAGGTGTGGGAAATATAATGTGGTTTATATTTGTATTAAATGTATTTGTGTCTACCATTTAAAAATAATGCGCATCTTACCAATATTTATGGGTTGTAGAAATATTATTTTTCTTTGCTGTTCACAGCTCAATTACACAGAACATATTTTCAAGCCATTTCACAGACAAAGTGAAACCTTCTGAAGTGCTATCTATCACTTCCGTGAAACTAGATGATGGTTTAGAGCAATTTAATTAGGAATGCTGCTCTAGAAACAGAAAGTAATGAATTACTTATATGTAAGTAAAGATATCAATACTTTATAAGCAGCGCAAATTCCATTTTGTTTTGATTGGTTGCTGTGAGATTTTACAAACCAGATGCATTTAAGGCAATAAAATAATTCAGTCTGGAGGTAACTGAATTTGACAACCAATCAGTATGAAGATAGTTTTAAAAAAAAAAGTGAATTTATTTAAACTAAATGAGGCTTTTTAAAATGTAGCCATTTTATGATTTGTTTTTTTTTTTACAAACAGAAGTAAATCTGAATGAAGCAAATGAAATTAAGAAATTAATTCATGAAATATGTTTTCCATATTATACATTATAATTGGTAAAAAGTTAAACATGATAAAATACAAAGCATTTATGCCATGGGGAAGCTGGACCTGTACAATTTGATAACAATATGTCTGTTGTTCTAATTGTTTTAATTAAAATTTCAGTGGAATTGTGAAATAACAACACAGAAAATAATGTAACAATCAGCAATTTGACTAAAGTTTCCAGTTGAGGTGGGTTTACAGCAAACCTAAGCAGTTTGCCATTCACCAACTTGGTGAACATTACAAGTTTACCAGTGGCAAACCTCGGTCAATTGTGCATTGATTTGTGTGTGTGTGTGTGTGTGTGTAAGAGAAGGGAAATTATGATGTTTGAAAGCCAGGTTCAAGAAATACTGCTACTTGAGTCACAAGCCTTCAGGGGCTTAAGGGACCCCCCATGTCTCCATTGTAAACTATGTTTTAGTACAGTGGCATAACTATATGCCACTGTTTACAAACAGCTGATCACGGAGCCTTTGAGGAGGAGAGTCTGTCAGGGGTACAGCCAGCAATCTTGCGGGGGGTGGGGGGGTGGCTGCAGTTACACACTTTAGTAGTACATTACATGTTATGTTTAGATTTAATAGAAAGGCTTTTTGGCTTCAACTCCATTACTTAATTTTTAAATACTTAAATACTAAAAAGAAAAGACTTCTGGGTAATTTACATGTGTCTATGGCAGCTCTTTAGTAAATGTCCATCCCCCTATCTATTGATCTTTTAAAGCATTACAGACGAAGCACAGCACCTACATTATTTCCTAACTGTTCTGCAGGAATAGTTACCTTAGCTGTGCCAGTTATTCTAATGAATTACCTCCCTGGGTGCCTTTGCTCTAATTATCATAGCAGGAAAAAAAGATTAGTTATTTTTAATTAGCCATTTTTTCTACATATTGCAGTGTAAATTGTGTTATAATGCTGCAAAATATGTCCAAAATGTTTCATATACAGTAATATTTTTATATCAATAAAAAAAATTTGCAAAACATTATACAGTAAGTATCAGATTTTTATCTAAGGACTAAACAGAGCACTATAAAGGTTTAATATCTGTGTGCGAGATATAAAAATGTTAATTGATCTGAAGTCTTATTGAGATAAGACAAATTGTAAACAGATTTCCTGTGTTATGGTCACAAAGCTTGAATATGTCAGATTGGCCTGACTCGAACAAAATGTACAATAAATGCATTTTGAAAACTCATTTAAAGACACATACTGGTGCTTAATTGTCACAGACAAAAATGTATGCTCCTTTCCGAAGCAAATATTACTTAGCAAATATTACCCTGATTTAAATCACTTTGTTGATGCAGGAGGCTTTTTTTTTCTTTTTTTTTTTAGAATAATCCAGCTTTAATTTATCAGTCTAATGAATCAATATGTGTAAGAGAAGAAAATCATTAGCAGAAAACACTTACAGCAGCAAGGCTGTAGAGTGATGTGTGCATGATGCCCTTTGTTAAAGAATCTCTAATGACTGCTTTTACAAAGCGTTGGCTTATAAGGATATTATGATGTGAACACTTGTGATATATCATGTTATTCTTATAATTCATGTGAAAGCTGAGTATATCAGTTGATTACTGCTTTATTCATTAATAGATAGAGAAGACCAAAACTTACCTGCATAGGTAATTAACCTGTTTTGCAAATTGCAAAACTGTCAGGCAAAATGTCTGCCACCATACCTGCTAGCTATCCCTCCATGGACTAAACATCAAGAATCCTCCCACTCACCTTTTTTAAATCTTGGTAAGTGGCTATTTCTTGCAAATAAGGAACAAAGACTTCTGGGAATTTACCATGTTTCCATGGAAGCTTTTAGGAAAGCTATATCTTTAAAGAGACTTTTACAGCATTCCACAAGCTAAATGCAAAACCAGAGTGCAAAATATGTCTGGCTATTTCTTGGCCTTCTTTTCCTACAGTGGTCCTCATGAAAGAAAGTTTCTGCATATTGTTTGATGCATTTTTCTACGGCTCTTGAGGATGCACTCAAAGTTTTGGTGCTCATGTTATGATGGACAGTCATTTCGCTTTACTTTGAGTGGTTATTGCCACAATACTGAGTAGAACAGCAGTCAAATAGAACTATTTACTGTATAGAACCGTGTACCAGCCCCTACCTTTGCACATCCCAACTGATGTGCTCAAACACGTCAAGAAGGCAAAAAAACTCTTGACAAGGCACACCTGGAATTTATTCCAGGTGTACACTTCCAGGTGAACATTACTTTTGGTTATATATTGAAGCCTTTAATATTAATCAACAATGAATAAAATAATAAAAGAAGGTGGATAAGGTGTGCTAAAACTTTTGACTGATCCACTCTTAGTAGGAAACAATTTGTGAGCAGTCCCTAATATAGAAGACATCAAAGAGATCGGGTACAGGGGAAAACTAAATAAAAGAATAGGAAAGTTTGCAACGTTCTTGGTTGCAAACAAGAACTCAGGAAACTGCCCAAAAAATAACACAATTTTTATAGCCACAACAGCAAGTTTCCCATGTTAAAGGCATGTGAAACTATTTACAATGGGTTAGTATGACTTTAAGAAGTTAATTACAGTGACTGCTTGCTTTTGGAAAAGTCAAGAAAGCAGCTGTCGCAAATAATTTGATATTGCATCTGTAGTTTTTTTTTTGCCTGACTTTTTGATGCCAGATTATAGCTAACGTTAAAGTAATGCAGAGGCTAAGATGAAAGTAGAATTTATACAGAGACGCAAATGTGATATTATATTGAAAATGGAAGAGCGTTTTTGGAAGACCGGATTTCTCACTAGGCCACGGCCTAGGGCAGCACAACTGCTAGAGGGGCGGCATAAAAATGTATGGCAATGACTGCAGAGCCACAGTAGCATGATTTTATTTGTTATGGGGATAGCCACAATCTTGCCGGTCTAGGGGAAATATTAGTATTATTCCGGCCCTGGTTTTCATCTCTCTCTCTCTTACATTGTCCCTTCCCAGTCTTTAAAATGAGTTCCTCTAATAAAACAATATAATTAGTTATTTGTTGTAATATAATAAAAGTGCTTTATTCAGGGAAGAATCTTGGTAAGACATCAGATTGTTTTAATTCAAAAAGATGTGAAGCTGTCACTGGGTACAAAAGCTGAAGGCCCTTCCATTGAGAAGCAATTGACAGAAAACCCCTTCAAAGGTTTTCTACATGATTTTCAAAGGCAATCTCCAGATAGATATCAAACAATAATGTAATCCATGGTGACTAAGCTGTCAGAAAATTGTTGGGAAAATAAAGTTAATCAATAGAGTGTCAGGAGTCTGAAATGGAAAATATTGAATATTCATTTCTAAGTTTCAGGAAGGATTACCAGTAAACCCATTAACTTGAGAGATCTTTTTTATGTTGTTCTTTTTTTGTTTTCTATTAACACTTAATGCATTAAAGTTAGAACTAGCTAATAATCATAGAACTTTTCATTTTAAAAGGCTTTATTGCAAAGCAATATACAGTAGTTGCAGAAACATTTAGATTTTTAAGATACAAGGAAAGGGCATGAAAATCAAAGACCATATCTGAAAATTTCAGGAGGTGGGCATAATGATTAGCAGAATTTTTATGTAAATCTTGTGTCTCTGTGGAAGACACCTGAAAGGAAGCTGCAGATTGCATCAACCTAAAATGCATAACCTCCAACATTTCCCCTTCAATAGTTACACCTATAGAAACAACATACTGCAGAGATGCAACTCCCATCGTCCATTATCTGACAAAGTAATATAACAACTGCATCACTCAGGGCTGCAATGAATGCCACAAAAATGCATGGTAAAATTCCCCTGGTTAAATGTTGAACTACACCTCCACACATTCCTTGAATATAGTCATTTTATTAATATAAAAACTGCATGCTTAGGAGCAGTAATGAACATGTTACACCAACATCAAATTAATTGATGTTTAAAGGACAACTCCACCCTCATAAGAACATCTTTTAGAAAGAATGGCCTCTTTAAAATATGTTGATATATCATAGTTTGTCATATGAATTCATTACTGTAAGCATGCTATGCTTCTGGATGCCTCATGGAAACTAAGCAATTTAGAAACCTGTACTGAGCAGGTACTGAGCCTGGGCATGCTCAGAAGAGGCAGATAGGGGATTAACATTCAGTCATTGGCTGTGATGTCAACTGTCAAATCCATAATTGACAGTTACTAACTGGAAGAACCAGGAAGCAGAAACGGGAAACAGGACATTGTGCAGGATTTCAGGTTAGACTTATATATTTCAGATTTCATACTATTACCGTTTAGGGTTTTGGGGGGTGATTTACCTGTATGTAAGTTTTCATTTTGGGGCTGGACTTGCCCTTTAAACTACATTTTCCAACATTCTTTATCAGACATAGTGTTGTTGTAACATATTTATTTCTGCTCTGAAAAATTAAATTTTGGTAACACTTAAGTAACTCTGTCCAGTAAGGTATATTGGAAACTGGGTACAGGAGGAGCAAAGATGGCAGCCCCCATGGGACAACTTTAAAGACATATAACTTAAATGTCATTGGGCTGATAACACAGTATATATTATATACTATGCACTATTCCCTTTGTTTTTAGCACAAGTTGTTACAAGCTTATGTAGAAAAGGCTGTGATAAAGGAGAACTAAACCAATTTTATTATTTCCATAATCTGAAAACACCCCGCCAAGAACACCAATAAACTGTAATTGACCACTCCAGTATATGATATTAAATTAATTATTATCCCCTGAAGAACTGGATAAGATTACTGTATATATGTGTACTGCCTGGCCAAACCTACTAACTTCAGTCACATGGTCACCTGCCTAAAATGGACTGTAACAGGAGTGCCTATAGACTATTAGAAGGTGTGATATGCTGTAACAAGTTCCTGCAGTAGATTAGAAATGGGTGTGTACAAAAAAACATAATTGTCAGTGACCACACTGTGCGATACTGGAATGCTAGGAAATAACACATAACCAATGTTATGGTACATTATCCAGATTCCACATGAGAGGTGAGACACAGATTACTGCTTTTATATCAAGGCCTTCCGATTTAGTGTTGTTATGAGGCTTTAGTTGTCCTTAAAAATTTGCACAAAATTTTGCACAAATCTTACTGCCTTTACTTATACAGGGCCAATGCAGGAAAAAAGTTGTCTTACATGACCGGGATCCCACAATGCAGTTAGTCTTGTGAGGAAATTTCAAGCATCACTGGATTGTGGTCAGGTAAGATGTAACGTTTACGTGTTATAAATCAGTCTGCATGCTTTATATGGCACATCCATGTTTCCTAAATTTGTTTCTATAATAAACATTTAAAAAAAAATACAAATTACAACTTTTAATGTTACTTATGTACTTTCTCTCTTGAAAGTTTTGTTTTGAAGATGCTGCAACACATTGATATCATAGTGCTGTCTCTTGGGGGGATAAGACTTATTTTAGGGGGCTCGAATTAGGGGGCTCGAATTAGGTGCATGTTCCAGTTCTGTCAACTGTTGATGAGAGTAAGGAGAAAAGGAGAAAGAGAGAGACACTGTAGCCATGCATTACATAAAACAGTAAGAAAAAATAGACAACAATCTATGGCATGGGATTGCTACCTTATCTTTTGGTACAGTCTCAGTGCTCTTTTGTCCTTAAAGAAATCTTATGTACATAAGAACAAAGCCTACACATATAAAAACTTACATACCAATCTAAGAAATTCAGATAGCTGGCGTTAAAGATTCAGAATGGGTAAACCCCATTCAAAATGCACTGAGAGCTGCCATTGGCTCGGTGCATTGTCTAAAGTGGGCGATAACGAGCCATAACGGCTCTCAGTACATACCTCTATAAGTGATGTTAATGAGGTAGGCATCTCTGGTTTGGACATTTTCTACCATCAATTTGTCGTTATGTCCTGGACAGTATTTTTAAATACAAAATTATGCTTCAAGGATTTTTAGAATTTAACATAGTTAATAAATAGAGATGGCCGAAACTCACCAGTTTCGTTCCGTTTTAGGATTCCTGGATCTCAGGAAAATCACAGAAAATCTGAAAATCCAAAAACGAAACAAATTTTTTAATTATTATCGAATGTTTGAGGCTATTTTTTGATAATTTTCAAAAATAAACTTGAACGTTTGATAATAATCAAAAATAAGATCGTAGACTACTTTTGAGTTTCCGATTGTATTTTCGGGGATTATTGAACATTCAAGGCTATTTTTGATAAACCTTGAACTTTCAATAAGGCTCCGAAGTTGAGGACGATCCGGATTTTGGATTTTGGAACCGAGGGGTTCCGTGTCAGATCCGGGTCAGAGTTGGACCTGGATCCCATCTCTATTAATAAACTGCTGTGATTAGTGATCAAATAATTTTTTTATTTTTTGGGGGTTTTTTTTTAACCTTGGCTTTTTGATATTACATTATTAGAAAGAAACGTCACCAATATACTCTTTAGTTGTATTATAAACATTTTCTTGCCTCTTATGTTGTAAATCAAACTGGCACCAAAGGCCTTTTGTGCAGTGATCAAGCTCTAGTAATCATCAATAGTATCTTTTTATTGTCTTTTCATGTAAAGGTTTTCAATGTATTTTATTCCATCTTTGATTTTCATTCAAACAGTTTTAAATGGTTCACTGATTATTTTATTTATGTTTGTGACTTCAGTTTAGTTTCCCACTTTTAGTTTGCCAGGTATGCTGGTGGGAGAGCCTTTGCAGGACAGCCTTGAATATTTATATTTGATCCCATATACCGTTGGACATAAATTATGCAACTACAGATACACTGTAGTGCTGTAACAAAATGGAGCCTTTTGGACTATGTGATGTAGGTAAATAACCTCAGTGCCAGAATGGGGTGTTGGGGCCCACCAAGAAACAAGACAAAGGGCCCACCAGAAAACATTAAGGGGCCCACTTTACATTTTTATCTCTACTTTAAATTTATTTACATATCTGTCTCACGCCTCCTGACTCTTAGTAACTTGCCATTTAGTCTTATCCTCTTGTCTCTGTATCTGAATTGTAATAATTTTCTCTGTTTTTATGAGTGAATAGACAGTGGGCCCACAGAGGGTTTCCCCTGTATCGCGTTGGGCCAGTCTGACCCTAAAAACCTAACATACGGATAGAGAGCTACCTCACTAGTCTATGGGACATATTTATAAAGGTGTGGTATCACTTTTTAAGCTGACTGTCAATTTCAGATACCGACTGTAAATCTACGATAGATTTACGATCCCCATAGAATGCCATTGTGGTAGTTTACATTACATTACAGTATTCTACAACCAAACGTTCGTTAATGAACAAACTTTTGGCATAAATGGACAATCGTGGCTGTACATTATTGATAACGAGCTATATTGCTAAATTGCAATACCGCACATTTTTAAATAGGGCCCTTTGCATCACAAAACATACACATTTAACATGATTATGCAGATCTTCACTCAATATTTACAGCTGTTGAGATCTGTAAGAATAGTTATATATTTTCTATATTTTGTACACTAATACTGCTCTAATATTTTCATTTGGCTAGACAAAAAAGCTAAATTGTTCTTCTTTACCTCAATCATCTTCTTCCCCTCGCCTCAGTTTTTGAGCTAGAAACACATAGATGAGAAACATAGAAGAGAAGAGAAGTCTGCTATCTTCTAGCTAAGGAATCCATGGAAGTGCTCCCAATTTATCAACAAATTCTATTAATTACTCTCCTATTCAGTTTTTCAACATGAAATTAAAACATGGTTGGACAATTACATTGGGCTGTGATGAAAACTGGAACTGTTGTGGTTGTAGGTAGATTGCTTGAACTCTGCTAAATTCTGATGAACATTAAAGGGCATCTCCACCCATAATACAAAAAACTAGTCACTTGTCAGCTACCTGAACCTAACCCCAACTGATGTATTTAGCACATTATTAGATACATTACTATCCAGATATTTAAAGGAATAGTTCTCTGCAAAAGTGAACTATTCCTTAAATGCATTGTATAAAGACTGGGAGGTAAAGGAGCTATGCCTTACCCTCTGTTCTTAAATCAATGCATGTGGTGCCAGGAACAAAGATAGAACAAACTTAACTTTTACACGATCCACCGCAGCAGCACGGACAGGTCCCGACAGCTTCCTGGTTCCATTTAACTATAGCATGCATGCACGACAATGAATGCTATAGTTAAAAAGAACCAGGAAGTGGTCAGGAATTTCAGTGCTGCTGCAGAAGATCGCCCGAAAGGTAAATTTGTTCTATCTTCATTCCTGGCTCCACATGAATTGATTGAAGAACAGAAGATATGGAAAAGCTCCTTATCCTCCCAGTCTTCAATCAATGCATTAAAGGAATAGTTCAGTGTGAACTATTCCTTTAAGGATAATTATTGTCCTCATTCTAGCAGAGTAACGTTAAGTAACTGCTGTTCACCCTGCTGCAACCTCTGCAAATGCATAAGCTTATAAAAATTCAATGAACATTGGCAGGAGGTAGATACCTTTGCTAGAATGGAAGAGAACTTATCATGAAATATTTGGTTACAAATACTGTACATGTAATAAACTGGTAAAAATAGGTAACACCAAGTCACCAGATTTTATTTTAATGATGGAAATGTCCTTTAAGTTGATCTCATTATAAAAAAAAACAATAAAGTTACTGGTTTTTATGAAAAGATTAGTATAGTATATTATAGTATAGTATTTGAGGTTGAATAAAGACATATGTCCATCCAGTCCAACCCATCTAGCAATATCCTCATTTCCTGCCTAACTGATGATCCATAGGAAGGTGAAAAAAAACACCAAATTTATGAAGGAGAAAAAAAATTAAGTTTATATTCCAGATTAATTGTTTGTCTTTTACCTATTAGCATTTGCAGATACTCAGTAATAGCAGCTAACAATCAATATAAAAATATCATACAACTTTTAAGGAAAAAAAATAACAGTAGATGTTAAGTGAAAATTGTGAAATGGATCTAAAAATACGAATTGATCACCTCATTAGAAGCAGTAGAGCCAACAGGCCAGATGTTGAACCCCAGCTTGTACTGTGTCCAAGTTTGAATTAAAGCTTACTTGCCACTTATAAACCAAACCTGTATCAGGTGCCTTTTTGAGAAAAGGCCCCTGGAATTTAGGGTACTTTCATTTAGTGCCACACAATTTCAAAACAAAAACACAAAAAAAACCACTTCTTTCATTACCATGGAAATAGTAATGAGTTTTAATCATAAGTGCACACATTAGTAGGCCTTTGTTTAACCATGGGATAAATGTATCCATTCAATACAAATTCAACTTTTATTTACTGATTTATTTTAATCATTGTAAATTTGCTAGAACATTCAGAATGCCATTGAAGACGTATCTTGCATTCATTACAAATCTCATTGGTTATAAAGTCATTTGGATAGGTACAGGTATCTTTTGATTCTTTAACCTGTCAAAAAGTAACTACATACTAAAATGTTATCCAACATACTGAATTCTCTTTCAACACAATAAAACACTGCAATGCAGTTTTTCTAAACTGATCTGCCCATGTCACGGAATGGTTGGGGGATCAATTGTACAAAACAGCTTTTTAATGAGAATAGCATGGACTTTACTTCAATGCTAATCTTTGAAACTGCAAGTTTTGGCATTTTTGTGTTTTACCAAAGTTGTTGGCAAAGAAGTGGAAGCTTTCACAATGTAAAGTAAGTTCGGGTTTGTGGTGACCTTCAACATCTGCCACTATGATCTTATTATTTCAGAACATATGGTCTTAGCAGCAGCAAAGGGGAAAATGTCTTTATAAAATAGATGCAATGTAGAGACATATAAAAGGGACATATAAATACAATTTAAGTCCTAACTTTGTCTAAAACGTATACCATTAAATATAAATGTAAACCACTTTTTTATGGATAATGTAGTATCACTTACTTACTAAGGTTTCTCTGTGCAGAGGAGAAAAATCTGTTATGCAAAATGACTAAATCAGATGGAAAAGAGCAGTGAGAATTTTACGAAAAGGAAACAAATGAAACATTCACATTTCATATCTCATTAAAGGGCATGTACATTGTAAACCCAACTTACTGTGACTAGATAGCTTAAACTATACACACTATACAATCTCTCCTCCTGACCGACCGATCAAGGCTTTCGACCAGTCGGCCAGGAAGAAGGCCACGTCCGACAGTTAAGCGCATCCTTTTAAGTACGAGTGCCCACAACACCTGCTTGTATATATATATCGATAGGTAGATAGATACACTCCTCCCTCGTCACACAACTCAATAGGCGCGGGTGCTTCCAATGGAAATACACAATAACAGATGATAGGAGCACTCCATTAACTTAAAAAAGAGTTTATTCGGCAATCACAAAGATCGACACGAGGCTACGCCATATTGGAAGTAAGAGCAATACATAGATAAAAACCCACCCACTGACACTCCCACACCACCACCCATCTGTAAATTAACCCCATAAACAGTGTACGATAAAAGGTAATAATACAGTCCAAGGCATGTTCCCAACATGTTACATAGTATGCTTAGTAATATTTGAAATAAACATTGTATCCTCCGCTGACACACATTAGATGATTACAAGAAACAGATAAAATACAAAGTACCCACCACTTGAGCACTCGACTACAGGTTGGAGTAATAGATTCACTCTAGTTAGTGAACAAAAAGCCTTCCAAACACGTCAAGCTAACCCCAATCTGGAAGGTCCTAACTTCTAACCTTTTTAAATTACTTTTACTTCAATTACGATTAGCATGCTTGACGTGGTTGGAAGGCTTTTCATTCATGTGATCACAGTAATGTATACCCTTTTGTTTATAAAGTATGCCAGTGTGCAGATAATATGATATTGTATGGGGCCTAGGAATGTGCATTGATTATCTTTTCTATGTTTGTGTGTATATATATATATATATATATATATATATATATATATATATATATATGTGGTATGTCCCGCACTCTCACTTCCATTCAAGATACTGTGGGGAGCACTCGGTGGTCTTTTAACAAATCCAGTTTATTATACACACAACATCAACATGTTTCGGCTGACACAGCAGCCGTCCTCAGGATGTGACATCACAACAAGAACAGGTGAATTTAACAGTACAGGTAAGTCAAAGCCCTTTCCCCATACTCCTCCCAAAGCATATTTATCCCCATTTCGCACCAAGTGATCTTGAATGTTTTTACTTAATAATGTTGGATTTGTTGAAGTACAGTTGCACAAATGGTAAATATGCTTTTGGAGGAGCACGGGGGATGGGCTTTATTATAGCATTGACTTATATTAGGTACAAGTCAATATATACAACTTACACAAAATATATAAACTTACCTACAGAGATGGGATTCCTATTTTAATATGTGATAGTCAAAATGGGAGCTTAAACCACACCCCTGTGACTGCTAAGGGGTCTCCATGTGGATACTGAAAGGAAGTGGTAACGTCAGTATAACATCCAATCATGTGCTGTTTGTAAAGCATGTGACAGCCAATAAACAAAAACTTTCTGTATGCTACACAGGAAGTGATAAGTATTTAGGAAAGAGGATATAAAGGATAATAATAAGGTTAAAGGGGTTGTTGTGAGGGTTACACCTAATGAAGG
The DNA here is from genome assembly GCA_019447015.1 of Hymenochirus boettgeri. Taxonomy (NCBI): domain Eukaryota; kingdom Metazoa; phylum Chordata; class Amphibia; order Anura; family Pipidae; genus Hymenochirus; species Hymenochirus boettgeri. Next base: position 83,361,315 of record CM033472.1, on the reverse strand, counting down.
AGACATAGCAATCTCCGAAACGTTGTTTGTTTGTGTGATGCAATAAACAGATTATTCTGAGGAATAGTGTGCGCTTCCATCATCTCATTGCTTGTGTGAGGTACCTTATGATATAGAAAGGCTCTATTTTTTAGCTCATTTCTTAACCTCTAAAGCTAATCAGTATCCTGTGCTCCCTAATCCTAACCCCATAGCTACTGTGATTTGGAACTTGCTGTGGTACATACTAATTAGTATGAACATAGCATGTTTATCTGGATCCTGTTTAGGGTCTCATGCCACCCAATGTTGCCGTTAATTCTGAGCCGCAGACCTGCAGGTTTATCCTATCCTATTTTATCCTGGATGCTGATGATTGTTGAGTAACAGTTAAAAATAACCCATGTATATAACATATATATATAGATATATAAATATAGATATATAGATAGATAGATAGATATAGACATATATATATATATATATATAGAGAGAGAGAGAGAGAGAGAGAGATAAAACAAATGGTTCTAATAACAAAATATCTTAAGCATTTCATTTTTTTTTAAAGACAATCCTAAAAAATAATAAACAAGCTATATATGTTGTTTCTGTCCAGAACAAGCGTGCATACTTTAAACACCTAACTAATACATGTTTTCTCACCACAAACACTTAATATGATTCTTACAAATTCTCTTCAGTGTTGGGTGCATCTACTACAATAAAAATGGATAAATTCCATTCCTGCATTTACAGAAGTATCAAGTATCAATAAAAACTAATTAACCACTTTAGAGACAGGAAACTGGGAAGCAGCATCTCTTAGTTACAAGTCTGTAATATGTTCTCACCATTCTTAAGTAACAACAACAAAAATAATAAAATGAAAGGGAGGGGGGGGGGGAAGCCCACAGGTTTTGAGCTGATTTTCATTTTGCAGTCCAACGTGTATATATTTTCAAACTAAATATAATGTGGATAGCTGGGCATGCTATACCTATGATTGAATTTCAGTATTTCAGTATTTATATATAATTTACACTGAAACTAAAAAAGATTCCTAGAGGTCACCACCCATTAGAAGTTTTCAACCAATCATGGTCAAAAGGTGTGGCTAAAAGGTGCACAATTACACAAGTCTATTTAAAGGACTCAGAGCATACTGGACAGTAGTAATATGCTGGCACTGACAGTTACCTGATCCATTTTATTGGGTTGTTACATGCACAATGCCAAATATTCCAAATGTGAAATTGGTTCTCCTGACACAGGTGAAAACTGGAGCACAAAAGCCACTCTGGCATATTTCCTACCTATAAAGGCACTTCTTTAGAGGAGGCTTGGTTAAGGAATCATCTGTCCTACTTAAGAGTATGCAGTGGGACTGAACTGAAATTAGTGTTGGTAGGGATATTTATTTAAAAGAACATGTCATTACATTAGGTGCATAAAAAGAGCTTAACCCATTTTATTAAAGCCCATGTCCACCACTAACATTTATAAGCTTATGTCTTGGCCGTTCACTGAATTCCATTCCCCATAGTGGTAGAACATGAACCTCCTCTGCTGCTGTGCAACACGTATTTAACACATTCAGCAACAGAGAGGTATCTTCTGGCAAGTTTATGTTGGAAGGGGGCTTAACCTGCTTGTAAAAGTTAGTGGTGAAGGTGGACATGCTCCTTTAAACCGAATTATACTATAAAACTAGTACAGACTAATACAGATGGATAAAGCATTTAAGACGTGGTAGGAAATCACTGGAGCAGCAGGACAGTTTTTAAATTGTCCTTAGATTTTCATTTGACATTGTAAAGTAAAAGTGGAATGAATTTGTGAAGCTCTTTGACACTAGCGGAACGATTTACTCAGAGGCGCTGGGCAATTATTTGAACTTAAAGTCACGCTACCCATATGCAAACACGATATTGAATTATAAGCGGCTCTGCGTAAATTGCCCTGTAGGTCTTTACCCCCTGCCCTATAAACAAGGCAAAACAATGAACTAAACACAGAAAAATTAGAAACAAGGACACAAGTCTTAACCTGTTGGTTTTATGCATAGTCTTGAATACCAATATATTTTCATATTTAGCTCCACATGCATCAGACTTTTTAAATTTGGTTCCTGACAAATAAAGCACCCGGCCTTCACATTTAATGAGAGCCCTTTTTACAGCCAAGGTAAAACAAGACAATATGTTTGCAGCTAGAGTTCTATTTCCAGGCATTACTTCCCTATGGACTTTGGGCTCATTTTTGGGTCACAATTAATCAAAAGTAGCCAGATTCAAACTATAAATTGAAATGTTTTGCCACCAATGCTAAAGTTAAATTTTGAGTTTTTCTTTTTAAGTGAGCTTTGAGGCAAACTAGTTAAATCCATAGGGGTATTGCAATGTAAGTGATGTTTCTGGAGCACTGCAACAAAACACTTCAAAGTGCCTACAATTAAAAGGTAAAATAAACCATGCCGGCATCACTGGTCCTATTAGACCAATCATGATAGAAACAAATCTATTTCCTTATAGATTAGGTCTTACCTTCATGTTATGCATATATAACTAACAATAATGTGCATCATACATTGAAAAATAAGTTCAAATTATTTTTTCATATGCACGTGTGCATATATATATATATATATATATATATATATATATATATATTGTGGGATCGTCGTGTCTGTGGTGTCACGATTCCTTAAGAAAGAGACAGCAGACTTTGTAACCATAAACAGTTGCAGGCTCCTGCCTGTAGTTTATTAAACGGTAAACTAAAGAAACTGAACAGAAATCCCAGCTCTTCTGAGCGTCAAGCACACAGTTTCTTTACTGGTAAAATAACAGTCTTTTCCAGTATAAATCAGACAGTCTTTGCATTACCAAAACAAAAAAACCCTATTTGACTGCTTGTCTTAAATCAATAGAACCAGAGCCTGCTAGCAGAGCTGCACTCCCTCCAGGATTTTCTCCAGAGCAAAAACCACCCACAACCACACCCAGGCTGTCTGCTAAATAGTCCACCTGTGGACTTAACTGGCTAAGAATCCCACCCACTCTTCCTAGCCAGACTCCAGGGCCCTGCTAACTGGGTAAATTAAACACCTCACTACAGAACTCCATTTTAACTTCCCCTGGAGCCTCAGCGAAGCCATAACTGCAGCCTGGGTGGTATATACACTCCATCTACAACTACTCCTTTAGCAAGACAGTTTCCCTTGTCACAATATATATATATATTCCGTGACAGAGGAGCACCGAGCCCTTTTCATGCCAATGACGCAGACCCTGTCGGAGGGGAGGACACAAGAAAGCCACCAAACCGGAGGGATCCCCTTCCCAAGAGAACCCTGCGCTCGAGACAGAAGTAGCGGTGATTAACCTTTCACAGGTTAGTCTTTCAGCGGCTGAAACTTCTGTGTTATCTAGAGGACTAGGGTTTTGTCCTAACACTGGACTGGACACTTTCAAACTTGATGTGGATCTGTATGCCTTCTTCAGATGTCTGAGACTTAAGACCTTTTTTGCACAAAAATTGGATGGGACTGCAGGGGAAAGTGGGGTTAACACACTCACGCCACGTAATGTGAGGTTAACAGTAAAAAGTGGGTTTGTACCGCCGACCACCTACATAGGGGTGGAGAGTTTTGTAAATAAAGTAAAGCATGATGTATGTTTAGCAGTTAATCATAATCTAACTACATGTGAAAAAATGGCCCTTAAGCGGTTGAAACTCAGATCCGATATCACGATCAAGCCCTCCGATAAAGGGGGTGCGATCATGATATTGGATACAGAGTATTACTTAAGAGAGATACTTGGCCAACTGGGTGATGAAAAGGTATGCTGTAGAGTCCAGAGGGATCCAATATGGGACATTAAAAAGGAAATTGACTGTTTGCTCACCCAGATGACCAGTGATCGAGAGATTTCTGAGGCCCTCTAGGCCCTCTAGGTGACTAACCCTATTACTCTGGTGTTGTATACCTGCCCAAGATTCACAAAAATGGGATTCTTGCTCCCTTGGTGCAGGGTACACAAGCTTATCTAAAAGATACTTCCCATTTCCTGGGGAGACTTCGGGATGTTGAAATTAATAATTGGGGAGAGGTCACTATGGCTACTATGGACGTGTCATCCCTGTAGACGTGTCATCCCTGTACACCTCCATACCACACAAGGATGGGGTTGCTGCCTGCAGTCGCCTACTTGGTGGTGTGGGGGGGTATAGTGAATGTCAGGTCAGGTTTTTTATGGAATGCTTAAAATTGATATTGTATAAATCATACTTTAAGTTCAACGACTCCTTCTACATACAGCTGAGGGGTACGGCGATGGATTCTAATGTCGCTCCGTCATAAGCCAATGCCTTTATGGCTTGGCTTGAGGAAGACTTCATCTATGTATTACCATCCTTCACCAGGCATTGTTTAGCCTGGTGGAGATACATAGAGGATGTCTTTCTCCTGTGGCGGGGCGGCATTGGATCCCTTTCACGTTTTCATGAACAGGTGAACAGGTTACACCCTGTAACAAATGGCCGGACGGCCGGGTACTCACAGTACGCTTTAGGAGGAGGCTGATAGTCCAGAAGGTGCAGGATACAGAGGCTGCTGGGAATTGTAGGCTGGAAACAGGAGTGAGATGCTGCTGGGAACTGAAGGCTGGATACCGGATACAGGAGGTAGGTAACTGGATACAGATGAGGTGAGTAGACGGAAACTGGATACAGGCAAGGTAGTCACTGGAGACCGGCAAGGTAGTTACAGGATACTGGCAAGGTAAGTACTGGACACTGGCAAGGTGGTCTCTGGAGGCAGGCAAGGTAAGTACTGGATACTGGGAAGGTAAGTACAGGATACAGGTAAGGTGGTCTCTAGAGGCAGCAAGGTAAGTACGGATACTGGTAAGGTAAGTACAGGATACAGGTAAGATGGTCTCTGGAGGCAGGCAAGGTAAGTAATGGATACTGGTAAGGTAAGTACAGGATACAGGTAAGGTGGTCTTGGAGGCAGGCAAGGTAAGTACTGGATACTGGTAAGGTAAGTACAGGATACAGGTAAGGAGCAGGATCCAAGGCAGGTGAGTTAAGGAGCCAGGGTAGCTAATGCTACTATCGGGCGCCGGGTCCTGGAGGACGCCGGCTTTTCAAACCTCGCGTCGCCCGGCGGGTCGCGTCGTGACGTCATGACGTTCGCGACGCCGCCCACACGGAAGTGCCGAGCGGCGCGGGACCGGAGCGGCAGGTAAGTCCATGACAGTACCCCCCCCCCTTACGGGGGCCACAGGACCCAACGGGCCAGGTTTCCTTGGAAAACTCTTATGGAAAGCTCTGACTAGACGAGGAGCATGCACATCAGCATGTTTAATCCAAGCTCTTTTCCGGACCGAAACCTTCCAGTGGACCAATATTGAAGAGACCTCCTCCAAAATCTAGAGTCCAAGATTTTTTTCGACCTCAAACTCCTGTTGACCATCAACAGAAATTGGAACCGGAGGTAGTAAGGATGTGGAATATTGATTAGAGCGTACTGGCTTGATAGGGAATATGAAACACATTAGGAATCCGCATGCTGGAGGAAGTTGGAGGGAACAGCCACATGGACCGATTAACCAGGATAGGAAAAGGACCAATAAATTGGGTCCCAGTTTGAGGAGGAAGGAACCCGTAGATTAATATGAGCAGAGGAGAGCCAACTTTATCTCAACAGAATAAGCTGGGGGTTCCTACGTCTCCTATCTGCTGCAGTCTTTGTACCAAAGCAGATTTCTGAAGGCTGATTTCCGTAGCATGCCAGATAGCTGTCATCTGGGCTGCCGAGTTATGGCAGCAGGTACTTGTGTGAAAAGAAAATCCTGAGGAAAACATCTAGGATTCGTCCAAAGACACATAAAAAAGGAGATTTCCCAGTAGAAGCGTGAGGTGAATTGTTATGGGCGAACTCAGCCCAAGGCAGCAGGTCAGCCAATCATCCTGAGTATAGGAAATGTACAACGAAGATATTGTTCCAAAGACTGGTTAGTGCATTCGTAGATCCATTGGACTTTGGGCGGTAAGCCGAGGAGAATGTAACTTGATGTTCAGGACTTACAAAGTGCCCTCCACAAATTTGGAAACAATTGAGAATCTCTGTCAGATACAATTCAGAAGGGAGTCCATGAAAGCGGAAGATATGGGAAATAAATAGTTGGGCCAACTCCGTGAGGATGGTAGTTTGGGGAGGGGTACAAAATGGGCCATTTTGCTGAAGCGGTCTACTGTCACCCATATAACCGTGTTTTCTTGGAAGGCGGAAGTTCAACAATAAAATCCATGGATAGATGGGTCCACGGTCTGGATGGAATGGGGAGGGGTTGAAGAGAGACCACAGGGGAGGGTTCTAGAAGACTTGGATGAGCACAGCTGGTACACACTTGAACAAAGTTTCTCCACTTTCACATCCTTTCTCATTTTGGGCCACCAAAGGAACGGGCAAGATATTAAAAGTCTTGTTAACACCGGGTGCCCGGCTTGCTTGGAACAGTGGGTATGAAGAAGGATAGCTTTCCGAAGTGAAACAGGAACAAAGATTTGCCAGAGGGTGTGTCAGGAGGAGCAGAGTCTTGTGCGGCTTGGATCTGGAACAAAGTTGAGGAGATATAGCGGCCAAGATTTTCGTGGCTGGAATAATGGAGCCTTTATCTTCCTTACTACAGTCGGAAGCAAACAAATGATCTGGACAGGGCATCAGCTTTCTTGTTTTAGAACCAGGGTGGAAGTGATGACAAAGTTGAATCGGGAAAAGAATAAAGACCATTGTGCTTGACTGGGTTTAATCTTTTGAGGTTCTGGATGTATCGAGATTTTTATGGTCGGTAAGGATGGGGATAGGTACCGATGTGCCTTCCAACAGATGATGCCACTCCTCGAGGGCCAGTTTGATGGCAAGAAGTTCCCTATTTCCAACATCATAGTTACGCTCGTTGGGTAGAAACTTTTTAGAGAAATAAGCACAGGGATGGATTTCCTTTTAGGCCCTTGTCTTTGGTAAAGGAGGCTCCAGCCCCAGTCCGAAGCATCAGCTTCGATGTAGAAGGAAGACTAAGATCTGGATGGACTAGAACAGGAGCATCAGCAAAGGCCTCCTTGAGTCGTTTGAAGGCTTCGAGGGCTGTAGGAGTCCATGAATGGGGCTTACCACCTTTACTGATGAGGGCTAATATCGGAGAAATTATTGAAGAGAACCTTGAATGAATTGTCTGTAGTAATTGGCGAACCCAATGAACCTTTGAATAGCTTTGGTTCCCATAGGAAGAGACCAATCTTGAATGGCCAAACTATAACAGGGTCCACCTGGAACCCTTGCGCAGATACGATGTAGCCTAGGAAGGGTACTTGTGGACACTCAAACAGACACTTTTCCAGTTTGGCATATAGGCATTCTCTCAGACGTAGCACACCTGTTTAACATGGATGCGGGGTGAGGGCAGATCTTGAGAAAAGATTAAAATGTCACGAGATACACTACTACAGAGATACCCAACATATCCCGGAAAAGTCGTTGACGAATTCTTGGAACACCGCTGGAGCATTAACAAGGCCAAAGGGCATTACGAGATATTCGTAGTGACCGTCCCTAGTATTAAAGGCGGGTCTTCCCTCGTCACCTTGGCGTATACGGATCAGATTGTATGCCCCCCGAAGATCTAGTTTCGTAAATATTTAGCCCCTTTTATCTGGTCAAACAGCTCAGAGATGAGGGGAGCGGATACCGATTCTTTATAGTGATTTTATTTAACCCACGGTAGTCGATGCAGGGGCGTAAACCTCTGTCTTTTTTTCAACAAAAAAGAACCCAGCTCCCGCAGGGGAAGTGGAAGGCCGTATGGAAACCCCTAGACATGTTCCGTAATGTACTCTTTCATGGTAGAGTTTCTGAGGGAGACAGTGGGTATGTGGCGTCCGGGGAGGATAGTACCAGAAAGAAGGTCGATGGGGCAATCGTAGGAACGGTGCGGTGGTAGCTTCTCAGCTCGTTTTTTACAGAACACGTCAGAGAAATCATGATAGCATTCAGGGAGGTTTTTCTCTGATTTTATTTCACAGGTAATGGTGTAGAGCAATGGGTAGAAAGGCAATTTTTGAAACAGAAGGGGCTCCAAGACTTGAGTTCATTGTTAGACCAATCTATAACAGGGTTGTGTAGTCTGAGCCATGGAAGTCCGAGAATAGGGGAGCAGAAGGGCTTGGATGACAAGAAAAGATAAAGTTCTTGGTGAAATATGCCAATGCGGAATAGGACTTCGTAGGTAGATTTGGAGATGAATTCTGAAGCCAACGGGTTTTGTCAATAGCCAGAACTCGAAGGGGTGCTGCAAGTGAAGGAGAGGAAGCCCCAATTGTGCTGCATAGGTAGAATCGATGAAGTTTCCAGCGGCACCAGAACCGACAAAGGCCTGGGAGAAAAAAGTTTTACCATTACAGGTGTATAGTAGCTGGTAGAAAGAGTTTCAGTGGTTCAAATTTGGCAGGAGACTTAATGTTACCTAGAAGGAGCTCCTCCTAATTCTAGGTCATGGAGTTTCCCGACTTCTGGGGACAATTTCTTACAAAGTGTCCTTGCCCAGCCAATAGAGACAGAGTCCTTGGTACGTCTGCGTGATTTTTCCTCAGGGGATAGATGAGTGCCGCCAATTTGCATCGGTCTTTCACCCGAAGGTATGGGTTGCGAGAAGGGCTGAGCAGGCCTAGGAAAGGTTTAGGGAGGTTGGAACGAGCTGCAGACCTTTCCGCCTGCCGTTCACGGAAGGGGTTACAATTTGTATGCATAGTGAAATCAAGTCCTCAAGGGACAGGTAATTCCTAGAGACTAATTGTCCTTGAGGCGGTCAGAGAGTCCCTGCCAAAAGGCTGCAGTAAGTGCCTTATTGTTCCAAGAAGTCTCCGCAGCAAGGGTACGAAATCAATAGCATATGACCCACGGAAGTGACCCTTGCCGGAGCTGCATCAAACGGGAGGAGCCAGCAGAGGTTCTTCCCGGAGCATCGAGACCTTGCGAAAACATACTCAGGAAGTCAGCAACATTATAGACCAGAGGATCGTCTCTTTCCCATAAAGGAGAAGCCCAGGCCAGCGCATTACCCTCCAACAAGGCGGATGATGTACCCCACCTTTGCACGATCTGATGCAAAATGAGATGGTTGAAGTTCGAATTTGATTCTGCACTGATTAATGAACCCATGTCAGGCTTGGGCATCACCATCAAACCGCGAGGGTGGAGGTATGGGGGCTCTCTTGAAGAGAAGGATCACCGGATCGGGCCATCGAAGGAGGTGGCGTAGAACCTGGAGCAGCGGCAGCAGCTGGGGGTAGCCGGACAGCTAGGAAATCCATGAACTGAGCCAACTGGCCCTGGTGATGTTCGAACAGGTCCATGCGTTTGGACAAAGCTTGAAGAGTCTTATTCAACTCGGCCATAGCTCCCTCAGGCGTTTCCATGGCCTGATAGTACTGTAACAAATGGCCGGGTACTCACAGTACGCTTTAGGAGGAGGCTAATAGTCCAGAAGGTGCAGGATACAGAGGCTGCTGGGAATTGTAGGCTGGAAACAGGAGTGAGGTGCTGCTGGGAACTGAAGGCTGGATACCGGATACAGGAGGTAGGTAACTGGATACAGATGAGGTGAATAGATGGAAACTGGATACAGGCAAGGTAGTCACTGGAGACCGGCAAGGTAGGTACAGGATACTGGCAAGGTAAGTACTGGACACTGGCAAGGTGGTCTCTGGAGGCAGGCAAGGTAAGTACTGGATACTGGGAAGGTAAGTACAGGATACAGGTAAGGTGGTCTCTGGAGGCAGGCAAGGTAAGTACTGGATACTGGTAAGGTAAGTACAGGATACAGGTAAGATGGTCTCTGGAGGCAGGCAAGGTAAGTACTGGATACTGGTAAGGCTACTATCGGGCGCCGGGTCTTGGAGGACGCCGGCTTTTCAAACCTCACGCCGCCCGGCGGGTCGGCGTCGTGACGTCATGACGTCCGCGACGCCGCCCACACGGGAGTGCCGAGCGGCGCGGGACCGGAGCGGCAGGTAAGTCCGTGACACACCCTAAGATTAAATTCTCTATGCAGACCAGTTCAATGGAGATATGTTTCCTTGACGTTCTTGTGAAGGTAGATAATGGAATCAGTACAGAATTGTTTAGCAAACCGACTGATCGGAATCAGATCCTGGCATATGGGAGTTTCCATCCCTTCCATGTCAGGAAATCGATTCCGACCAGCCAGTTTAAAAGAGTTAATAGGATTGTTAGCAACACAGATGTACGTAAAAAGCAGACAGACCAGATGTATGATAAATTTGTGAACCAACAATACCCTAGGAAGCTCCTAGATGCATCCTTAATAAAAGCAAATGAGAAAAAAAGTAAGAAAAACAACATACAATCTAGGCGCATATCCTTGATTATGGATTTCTCGGTAGGGAGCAATTTGATTGAGGAAGCTATCCGAAAAAATTTGCATACTTTACACCGCTCTTATCCTGAGATTGAAGAATTCAGGGCACCACCCCTTATTAACTATCGTATAGGCTACACGATAGGCAACAGCGTGGTAAGAGCCATGTTTAGACAGGATGGGGCAGACGGGGCTACATTCCTTGGCAAACAAAAGCCCGGAATGTACCCTTGTCTGCACTGTGCTCAGCGTAAATTTGTAGACAAGGGTCCTATGTTTACACATCCAGGAACCAAAAAAAGATACCAGAGTCGGGAATCATTCACATGTCAATCCACGTTTGTTGTTTATGTGCTTTGGTGCCCGTGTGGATTGATATATGTTGGGGAGACTACCCAGATGATTAAATCTAGGATCTCCCAACACCGCTCCAGTATAAAAAAAAAAGATACGAAGTTACCTGTCCCTAAACACTTTGTAGAGACAGGACACACTGACAATGAATTAAAATTCAGAGTACTGGAGAGAGTGTTGAATTCTAGCAGGGGGGGGATCGCAGTCTAAAATTGAAAAAAAGAGAAGTATGGTGGGTACACCAACTTAATAGTCTACATCCCAATGGGCTAAATAAAGACTACGACCTCTTCCATTTCCTTTAATGATGTATCTAAACCATGTCTGTTTTTCTTGTAATTTTTTTTCTTGTAATTTTCTTCTTGCATTCTGTTGTTCATTTACAAATGTTGTTTAATGGGTAAGGGTAAATTCTAATAGGGGTGTGTCTTGAGATAATTGTGTGGTCAGTTCCTGTGGGGGAGGGTATATAAGGTAATGGATAGTTTAGCATTATGTGAATATGTGTACCTGACGAAGGGGAGTGTGATCCCCGAAACGTAGTGCATCTACATATGTGCTAATAAAAGAATTGGCAGTTAAGACCTGTGTGCGGTGTTTCGCTGGTTGTGTGTATATATATATATATCCACATATATATATATCCACATAACGATTGCACTCCATATATCATGATACTTGCACAGGTGCTGTCCCAATTGTACGAATATAATAGGAAAAAACTCGACGCACTCACAGGTCTTGGCAAAAAAGTTCAAACAAGCAGTTTATTCAGTCTTTTTTTTTTTTGGCAAAAAAGTTCAAATCACACTAACCACCCAGATTAAATAGCAACCCAGTGACCATTGAAGTCAATGGGTGTTTAAAAATGTTAGATATCCGCCTAAAATGAAGTTATAGATAGAAACGGTAACTTATTGTAAATGGCTCAGGGACCTCGTATATGGTCTGGGGAACAAAAAAAAACACCGCCCAGTACCGAAAACTTCATGTGCCTCCTGTTTTGGCATTCCACATAATATTTATGAAAATGTTCATAATTTGGAATTTCCGAGAGCAAAGTGGTGGCAGATCCATGAAATCCATTTGGAACTGGTTTCGAATTTGGGTCCATTTCTAGCACCGAATAGTCCTTAATACATGCTAACCAAGGAGATTGTGTTAGCAGATACTGTGCATTACAAAGATGGAGCCAATAAGATCTAACTTGTGTATACTGTAGCATGTTTATCTATAAGATAAACATATGAGCATTGCCACCGTAGAACTTATCTGTGCATGTGTATTTGCTTGAATGTGTGTGTGTAAGATTTTAGGACCTTCAGATTTAGGAAAGAGACTGACTAAGGAAAATGCTTTAAAAATATCTGAAAGTTGTTAACATTTTATTTTCTATACTAACTGGCCTCAATTTTCTTAACTCCGTCAAATTAGCAAAGTTTGCAAAATATTAACCACAGGCATGGCAGTGATAGAAATTTCCTAATGCAAGCAGTCTTTATAGATTTCTGCTATTTCAACACAGGTCTCCCAGGACCATTTGAATCCATATTAATTTCCTTTCTGGCAGTTATATGGTGAAGTATGAACTGCACTATTTCACATTTAATCTGTCAGTAATTTAGTAATGTGTAAACTAATTAAGTGCAGATATTAATGTACTCGGTTCAGGGAGCCATAAACTCAATGTGTCTGTGCAAATAACATAAAATATAGCAATATAATTTGCTATCATGTCACTACCTAGTAACAATATTTCATATATAATTAAACATTTTCACAATTTTTTCTAAAGGAGTTAATACATATAAGGACAGAACACAAGCATAAAAGCAGACTATGTCTATAATGTACAAGGAATATCATGTTAAATAAGCGCAGGGTGTGCAGGATGCAATAATTGCTATTGTCATCCTTGTGCAACAGGTGTATGTAGTAAGAGGCCAAATCCCTTCAAGAGCATCATGTAATTCTAAATGGAAAGCTATTAAATAATTGAAAGTGCTACAATTATTTGTGAAATAGAAGCCAAAACCTTCCTAGATACCCCTCCACTGTCTGGTTTTGGCACCAGGCAGAAAGTAAACCATAAATTCACTCTATGGTAAAGTACCGTAGGATTGTGTTTAAATCCACAGAAGTAACATTCATAGTATATCATTTGTAAAACATGTTGGCAAAAATGATGTATCTAAGTAAGATGCTCAATATACAAACAGAACTATCATTCAGCTATTTGTAAAATAAATATTTTGCCTTTGTTCAAGTATCTGATCTCTCTGGTAAACATACTGACTTTTCTAGAGTCATGCAATATATACAGGTGTGTGTGCTTCTGAAATAATGTATGTCCGTAGTAACATTGTAGCTCCCATTGACTGACTTACCTCCCTCCACCCTCGCCTTCAAAAGTCCCCAGGATTAAGACAGAAACCACTATGTCTTCACCCTTGGGTTTACAGCACATGAGCTGTTATACTTCTCACTGGGACAACACCAATGGGAAGATGTACACAGTACAGTGAGACTTCCTATTGGTCAGATCTTTGAGCTAAGAAGATGCAGTTCTGGACTGGACTGGTGAGGACGAAGTGTAAGTAAATATAAGAGCTGATGTACCATAAACACAGGGGTGAGGACCTAGTGGTTTAACTCATCACCCTGGGGACTTTTAAGGGTGGAAAAATAAGAGGATGGGGGGTAAGTTTTGCTCTCCTTTAATATGTTTCATAAGCAAAATTAACTTTTGCCCATCTCAAAATTACCTAATCATAGGGCAATTAATTCTGTAAAATGTAGTACATCATTAATTAATATGTAAGTATTTAGAAATGTTGGTGTAAGCAAATAATAAATACTATTATGTTAAATGATTAAAGCTCTATTTATTGGGAAAAGATGTATTTTTTTAAGATGAGTTATGAGATCTTGGTTTAAGCAGAATCAATACATTACAGTCAGGTTAATTATCCAGTTCACCAAATCACCTTGCCAGTGATGTAAAGTGTTTATTGTGTTCTGTAAGCAGGACTGTGCCATCAATCCTTCTAAATTGTAATTGAATTTCATCCTTTATGCCAATTATCCTCAACCATCCTGGTGATAATTACAAATAACAATTATAGAATTCTATGCAGCTTGTGTTAGAAGCAATTAAAACAATCTGCTTCTATTTACTCACCTCTTAACACTAAATGAAATATTTGCATAGATTACAGGTTGAAACATTAAAAAAAATCAGCAGCTTTTAAAACAACAGTTGTTTAAAGAGTGAAACACATAGGCGTAACGAAAGCTTATCAGTCTTATGCTCAAGAAAGCGATAAACTGAATTTCTGAGAAATTCAGTTTCAAATAAGGGTTTTACATAAGGTTATGCAAGCTATGAAGATCTATGCAAGTGAGAATTGAATTCAGAAAACTACTCAATGTTCTGAAGGTCCCTCAGTCTCAGACTCCGTGGTCTAGGAGTCAAGAATCCAATATCCAAACATAATAATTAGAGTTCTCTAGATATTTGTGCAAAAAGTGTTCAACTGTTTATTCACCAATCCATACCCAACACAATGTTTTGGGCAAGACTGTGCCCATTCTTGCCAGAATGCTGATGTGTTTAGTACAGATGGATAATTAATCAGTTTAACTCTTTTTACACTAATATATGGAGGACTCTGTAATTGTTAAAGGGTAATTGTGGTCTCCAATTCTTCCAAACTATTAAGGATTATATAAAAAGCCTTCCACTGTACCTTCAAAATAAAATCACATCTCTAGATAAGATTTATGAGAAGTTATTGCTGGAAAGGTTTAGCAATATTACTTCCTGCTTGGACACTTATGTTAGCACTCTTCTTCCCAATGGTCAGGTCAAGCAACGGACTGAGGAAGAGGACATCGCTTGACAAAACTTCCTTACGGTATCACAAGGGATCAAGGCAAAATCTATGGGTAAGGACCTAAGAATTGAGTACTTTTAACAAAGGACCCATAAGTGGGGTTGGTTAGGGACAGAGTCTAAGTGGGAAAGGGTGGGGGCAGGCTGGTTAAGGGTGGAGTTTAGCAAGCAGCATGGTCAGTGTCAACCTGCACAAGTTTGACTTATTCTTTATTCTGCTTTTTTGGACTGTATCTTCTTTCACAGTTTTCAAGCTAGAGTTATGCAATATGTTATAGACGTTCAGGACCAATAGGAGAAGTGTGCTATTACCGAGCTAAGGAATACTGGAAATCATTACCATGTTATCGCTAAATTTTATGACATTTTTTCCCCATTAACTATAATTGGAGCAATCCTCAAACATGAACATGCCAGGGATTTAGGATCATGTGACCAAATCAAATCTCAACTGTTTCTTTCTGTATGAAATGCAAAGGCTACACTAACCACATATTGTGTCTCTCTGACATAAACACACACAACTACACTAATACACACACACAGCTACACAAGCAACACACAGACTCTGTTTCAAAAAAAATAAGTCTTAAAATGTATAAATAAAAACACAATAATAAATATATGTAAAGCACAATGTATGTTTTATGTATGTATAACGAAGTATAACATTAGCAGGGAGATTCAATAAAACTTCTTGGGGGTTATTCAATAAAAGTTCTTATCGTTTAAAATGGTGTTAAAAACCAATCAGATGTTAGCTTTCAAATGTTACATTAGTTTTGATTGGTTGGGGCAAAAATAGCACCATTTTAAAATATAAGAACTTTTATTAAATTTCCCTGCTTATTGTTAAAAATGTTGCTAATTTTGCTCCAGCCAATCAGGCATTATTTAACATTTGAAAGCTAACATCTGAATTGTTGGGGCAAAATTAGAACAATAAGAACTTTTATTGAGTAACCCTGTTAGTTTAATAGCAGGCATGTCTATTTTGTGGCCCTCCAGGTCTTTTTAAACCACAACTCCAAGTATTCTTTGCTGCCATCTGCTGTTGATGAATGCTGAGTGTTGTAGTCTAAAAACATCTGCAGGGCCTCTCACAAGCTAACCTACCCTTCTGTTTCAATCGCAACCATACCTAAACCATCAAAAATGTTAGTTTTATGGTGTGAAATGCAAAAAATATATCCCATAACACCACACAGATACAGATTCACACATCTACTGGTACACCCTCACAACCCAGAGGGTGTTTTCAAGGCAACCGAACAAATATCATCAATAAAGTTAGCTTTATTGTCTTAAATTCAAAAACATGCCTCCTAACAACACACAGACATGGGTACACAGACCTACTTATATACCCTCACAACTCAACATACCCTTCCGTTTCCATGGCAACCATACCAAAATACCCCCTCCCACCACAGGTACACACCCCAAGTGATACACACCACCCACTCCACCTGTTTCCATGGCAACCATACTCATCATAATAAATATATATGGGTTTAATCAGAATGGATTATGGAAAGTACATATCCTCTTTCATTACCATAGAAGGTTATTAAGTTTTAAAACCTGCAGCACAGCCATACAAATTCCCTTCCAAGATGCAGCCTTTCAAAGCAAATTTAAAATGTATACTTTCTTTCTAGTTTTCCTTTAAAATCCTCATACTACTTATGTGATTAGGATTGTTAAAGGAAGAACCTTGAAAGAACTTAACAATAGCAGTTTGCAGCACCAAAGACTATGCTTTGTGTTAAAATGAGTATAGATTTAAAAAGCAATCTATTTCATCATCAGTGTTTCCTTTTTAAATGGAAGGTTAGGATTGCTGTTTCTAACTTGCTTGTTAAACGTTTTCCCCTTTCAGAACAAGTCAATCATACTCTTAAATTCTACCTAACACCAATCAGAAGGTATTTGAACAATGACTACAGTAAGTCTAGTTTCCTGACTTTCCTCAGGTACATGGAGATCAGTTAAAAAGTGATTTAAGGTATGCTTATATTGGCTGTTTTTTTCCATTAGTCCATCTGTTTCTTTTTAATTAAATAGCTTCTATATTGATTACTTTTTTTTACATTCAATAGACCAGAAATTATCAATATCAAATGTGAAATGGAACATCCAGCCTGATGGGGGGCTTAGGACTCCCGAAAGCTTGCTTAATTTTTTTTATCTAGTTAGCCAATAAAAGGTATCACAGCTCTACTTCTCTTCTCTTCCTAACACGGTACAAACCTCAATTATTGCATGGATTAAACCGTAATCAATAAGTTTGGAAATTTTTCAATCAATTGTAAAAAAAATACCTGATTTTTTGGAGACATTTCAATCAATTTTATACAAGCGTGTTTATAAGCTAAGTACATTTGTTGGGTAACCAGTAAATAGTTGACAATAAAGAATAAAAAAATGTTCCCGTGCATAGTTCTATGATCAATTCATTTCGAATGAAAAAAAAACGTAGTGTGAATATCTTTAGGCAGAAGAAGACTGACTTGAAAAGCTTTTTGCATTAAATGTTCTGTCGTAAAGAAGACACAAAAAAATCTTTAATAGAAAAAATCCATTCCTTCCTCTCTACAAGGAAGTGATGATGATGAGGCTGTATGCAAAAAAACACAAAACAGGAGGGCCTGACTAAAATATAAAGAGCAATGGTGCTAAGCAGTTGTGTTGAAATACTGTATGCTTTATAAACCAAGGATGTGGGTGTTAACAGTTTTCTAGAATCAATTTACATAATTAGACAGCAAGGAGTCTTGATTCTGAGTATCGGAAAGGAATTTTTAAAATAAAAGTGTTATTTTGGTTGTTAAAAATGTTATGTGATTTTCGTATAAATTTCAACATTTTTATTTGACAATATCAATTGTTCAATGCAGCAATTGTGTGATTGGTGTTGGTGCATGTAACTATTAAGAAAATGTTTATTCAGACACCCATACAATATTGTTTTTCCTCAGCAATAGAGATGTCTGAACTTCGAAAAATCAGGTCCGGGTAAGGATCCGCGGATTTTCGAAAAAATCCGTAAATTCGAAAATCCGCGAGCGGACCCATTAAAACGTATTAAAATGAAAGTTCGGCAAAATCCGCATTAAAATTGGTCTAAATAGCCTTGGTAATGTACACTTAATCACTCAGGGACCTGGGTAATGTCCTTAGAAACACGTATCAATGCCTACAATACCTAAAAATTACAGTCCGCTAGCGTGAATTAAAAAAAACGGTATTTTTCGAAAATACGAGGATTCCCGTAAAAACGAGGATTCCGTAAACCCGAGGATCTCCGTAAAAACGAGGATTTCCATAAAAACGAGCTGGCAATAATCATGTTAGCTGCCATTGGCTAATTTGGTCATGTGGCTTGCTCCGCTTGAAAATAATCCCCAAAAATTCGAATATACAAGAATTTCTCGTTTTTACGAAAATTCTCGTAATTAGAGAATCCGCATAATTACGAGGTATTCGAGTTTTCCGGGTCCCGGAAGATCGTAGATTCTCGTAATTACGGAGATACTCGTATTCGAAAATTTTCGCGAAAAAAAAAAATCCGCGGTTCGGAAGGCGGAAAATCCGGAATAATCCGCCGTTCGCGGACGGGATAAATCCGCGGCGGTTCTCGGTTGGGTCGCGAACAGCCATCTCTACTCAGCAATGGTGGTTTGATGGTTCTGTTACCTTGATACAACTCAATATGCTTAAAAGATGTGTACTGTAGGATATGGTGACAGTTATTTTCATAGACAATCTTCTCTCTTCTTTAGGTCAAGAAGTACTTAAAAGGTGTACAGCAAATTATTAAAGCTTATTAGAGGAATTGCAACTTTTTTTGGAAATCCTTTTATGTTTGGAATATAAACAAACAAGGATTAGCATGTAAAGGTGACTTTTCTGATACTATAAACAGTAAAGCAATATAAACAAAGTAAACACTAGAGAACTATAAATTGGACATAATTAGTGAAAGTAATTGACAAGATACAGGAAAGGTACAAGCAGACAGAAATAAGCGAAGTGAGATTGGATACAAGATATTCCTGATAATTGCTAATAATGTCCTTATTTAGATCAGTTTATTTAGTGTGAAATAAGAGGATCTATCTAAAGTCCTGTACACACATCCAATTTGGCAGATGAGGATTGATGCACAAGCGCTTGCACACATGTAAACGATCATTGGCCGAGTCGGCACCACGATCGCGTGTGTGTATGAATCTTGAGTTCAATGATTATTCTTTGAAACGTACTGTATTTAGTACCAATAGACAGGGTTATTCAATAAAAGTTCTTATCGTTTAAAATGGTGCTAATTTTGCCCCAACCAATCAGATCTTATTTAACATTTGAAAGATAACATCTTATTGGTTGGGGCAAAATTAGCACCATTTTAAGCGATAAGAACTTTTATTGAATCTCCCTGATAGTGTGTGAAATGGTGTCTGACTGGCGTGCAGGAGGGGTTTTTATCCTGGCAATTAGGTTTATTTTCATGATTTTTTTCTAGTATGTTTATTGTTATTTATTCTCTGGTGTAATTTTTGTCTCGTTTGCCCAATAGAATGTGCACTAGGGCACCTGTTTCATTGGTTTCAGTGGATCACATAACAACATTCCTGGATCAGTAGCAGTCTGATTATTTAATGGTGAGGGTGCCTATATTGTTGGTTGATTAATTTATATGATTACATTTCTTTTTATTGCATGGTTTGGTCCCTATTAGGAGATTATCCAAAGGCATTTTTCTGTTTACCAGTTTATGTCTGAGGTTGGGTGGATGACAAATGCAAAGATTAAAGGGTCCAGGCAGATGTTTTTAAGGGTGTCATTCTCTGTGATAATTGTCTGCAATTCTTTGAATATTTTGTGTATTCCCTTCAGTGTAGGGTTGTATGTAATCACTAGTGGATTCTGTGCGGGGTTTTTTTCTACTTGTACTGTAGGAGATTTTCTCTTGTTTTTTTCAGAACCTATTAATGTTTTTGTTGATGATGTTAGGTCTCTACCCTTTCTGTGTTAGTGACAGTACTACCTTTTGAAGATGGTTGTTCGATCCTCTGGGTCTGAGCATTTTATGTTGTACCTAACTTACTGTGTATTATGTCTTTTTTTCTTACTGTGTATTATGTCTGTATGTTTTCGGTAGATAGAGGTGTAATGTTTACCATCTTTTATACAGACTAGTGTACAGAAACTAAATAGAATCTGCTGAGTAGGGTTCGAGTTTGTACGAACTAACAGGGAGATTCAATAAAAGTTCTTATCATTTAAAATGGTGCTAATTTAGCCCCAACCAATCAGATCTTATTTAACATTTGAAATCTAACATCTGATTGGTTGTGGCAAAACTATCTCCATTTTAAACGATAAGAACTTTAATGAATAACCCTGTAAGATTTTTAAGTACTTTTAGTTTTTTCAAACATACGGACATATTTTCGATAATTATCCAAAAAAAATAAACTTTAGCACCCCATAACCCTAGAATGCGGTGTTTGGTAGCCCTTGAATTTGGCGATAACTCTCAAAAGTAGCGTTCGCTTATCCTCGAAATTGCCCATCACCCTCGAATACGGCAAAAACCTTGAGCTTTCAGTAACCCTCGAATACAACAATAACCTGCAAATATATCATTTGCAAACTCTCGAATTCGGGGATAACCCTTGAATGCACCATTCGGTAGCCCTAAAATTTGACGATAACCCTCAAATGTAGAGTTCGAATTTGAAAATTGAATGCAGAAGCACGATCAGGAGGAAAGTTAGTATTTGAACAAGTTTTGTTGATGTACATGTCAGGCTATTTGTCATGTTCCAGAGCCATTTACAGTAAGTTACCATTGCTATTTTACCGGTAGCTGTATTTCATTAGAACTTTTTGAACTTCTACAACTTTAGGAAGTTTGGACATTTCTACTGTGGTGTAATCTATTTTTAAAGTGATTGATTAGAGTTTGTGAATGAGCAGTAAAATTTAGTAATGTGTTCTTCACCTTCTGTCCATAGTATTAAAATACCATCTATGTAACGATAAAATCAGTATATCAAATGTTAGAAATCTCTTCTCTAAATCAGCCATAAAAAGGTTTGCATACTACAGCGCCATTATACTTCCCTTAGCAGTCTCCATAAGTTGGAGGTAGGTTTCTTTGTTGAATGAAAAGTAATTTTGTGTGTGAATAAATTTGATCAGTTTGGTAATTGCAGCAGTTCTATATTTAGGATTAATAGAGGATGAAAGAAATAAGCATCAGGTATTAATGCCATCTTTTGCGGGGATTTCGCTATGTAGTGTTTCTACATTCATAGTGACAAGAAGTGTATCCATTGGTAGATCCTTAATGTCACTGAGTTTACGGAGAAAATCCTTTCCAACTGAATATGGAAAGGTTAAAAAAGTGTCATTTCCATATCACATTATCTCAGTTGAATTATTACTTATGAATTTTAAGTGTAATGTGCAGAGAATAGTTTGGTAACAACAACTTTGTTGATTACATTAAATCCCTATTCATAAACTGGTTTGGAACTGAGCTGCACATCTCTTTGGAAGATTATTTTACATTATTATTGCTTGAACCCAGCAGATGTTTTAACACTTAAAGTTTTGGTGATTTTTCAAAGGCTTAGTATATACATAAAACAATGTGAATAGATGCTGGTTATTCATACATCTGTTCAATAGTTTTGCCATCTGTTATATAGGGATAGAATGTTAACAGGTATATTATAAGTAAGTTACTTTATAGAGGCCATCAATGAATAAAGAATATCCAGGTCAACTAAGACAAAAATTAAAGGGCCATTCATTAAAGCAAATAGTAGAAATTAAATATGTTATATAGTACAATGCATTATAAAGAAAACAAGGATAAACTGTAACCCAATCTATAGTTTCATACAATCTCAATGAGAGCCTGTACAATATAAAGCATTATAAAGCTGCCAAAAAGTTTTCTTTCAAATTTAAAATTGAATTTGGTGTCTGCTTTTCATTTTATGGCCTTACTTTTCCTGTGGAGGATATTCATTTTCTTGGCTGGGAACCAGTTTATAGCACACTATATATATATTTTAAATGTCCATATATCGGTGTGTAGATGAAGTATTAATCTATCTGCTTCGAATCCACGTCAGAATGGTATATACAAGGAGCTACAGAACTTTGTCTGTAGTGGGGTGTTACTGCAGATTAGGTTGCACTGAAAGAAACATACATACATATTTCATGCATCAACATTACCATTAATGAGCCATTTAAATATGAATCAATGTAAGCACGGTTGTCTTATGTGCCTTCCAGATAAGAAAGAGGTAAAATGGTACATCAATGATAGATAGGTAGAGATGGATTGCCAAAAATTTTCAATCCTACCTCCCTGCCCCAGGTACTTTTCATTTTAATAGATTTTTTTAAAAAAATGTATGCCCTATAGTACTACCTTTAGCCAACTTTACCATAAACTGTATACCATTGTGGCATCCTTAATCTCGTATTTAACAGTGTTTGTGGGATTCTACCTCATGTAATTTTTTTTCCAGTGATGTTAATTGTGTATTGTTTCCAGTGACTGGTATAAGAATATACTCCATTCTCACTCTCCATTAAAAAGTGCCCACTACTACTTTATAAAATATTCTTAAACAATATATTTTTAAATATATAATTCTCTTGTCCTTCTTCTTCTTTAAGAATCCTTATAAGTTAACACAACTGAGAATTGTGGATTTTCCTTTAACTGGAACATTGCAGTTCAAAAAAGTACATTTCCAATCTCATTTTAGGAAAAAACATTCTGTTTTTAACATGTAAATGACCATAATCCAATATGATTTTAGGTGGCCCAGTCTAGGAGGAAAAAATGTAGTTTACCTGCCAGGAGACCATAACCAAAGAAAATGAATAGCATCAAACCTGTCAAGTCACACTGTTCTCATAGTGAACTAGTGATGCTCTGATAAATGTGTCTCTATCCCAGAGATATCCAACCTGTAGCCCTACAGATGTTAAAAAACTTGACCTCCCACAATTCTAGGGATGTAACCACCAGGGGAGCAGGGGGATAAATCGCAGGGGGGGTTGGGAGCCAAGGGGTCCCATCTTCTTATTTTTTTTATGACAGATATAGCCTCCTCCCAGAAAAACTATGGATAAAGCATGGATAGGGGCCCAATCATAGTTTTGCTGGGGGGGGGCAGTAATTCCTTTTTACCCCACTGACCATTCCCTGGTTGCACTTTTCTGCTATTGCCCAGTACACCCAGGGAATTCTGGGAATTGTAGCTTTAAAAAATCAGTAGGGCCACAGGTAGGACATTCCTGCTCTAACAAAATGGCTTGTTTTAAAGTCAGGTAAACTGATGGCACTAATATCAGGAAGAAAAAAAACCTTGTCATTCACAAAAAATAATTTGGTATTTTCAGTATAATGATGCCCGCAAGCTAGTCATACTTTTTTAAACATATTCTGGCAAAGGTAATTCATATGTTGACTTGACTTTCAGAAATAAAATGCAATACAAACAAAATAAAATCCTAGTGCACATCCAATTTAATTCAAATTGCTTGAGCAACATTGGCGTGGTAAATTTACAAACTTATAAAGCTAATTGCTATGGAATGGTAGACATTTAAAAGTCATGCTCACCCATCAAATGAAATATTGCCCCTGTTAATCATTTCTGCCTGCTGATCCAAATACAGTTGCTCCTTGTTTCTGTTACAATGCTAATATCTTTTTTTATAATTTCTGCCTGCTGATCAATATACTGCTGCTTCCGGTCTCCTGTCACTGTGCCACACTTTATACCCTGCTGTTCCTGGTCTCCTGTTGCAACGTTGCCAGCTAATTCATCATCTCTGCCTGCTGATCCACAGACCGCAACTCCTGGTCCCTTTTGCTGTGCCATTCACCATTCCCTGCTGCTACACTGCTATCTGATTCATCATTCTTGCCTTCACATACCTCTTCCCCATGTCCACTCCTACACTTGTTTGTGATTCTCCGTAATAAAACCCTTTTCTGGCACTCTTGCCCCCCTGTCACCTCTTCACTAACTCAGAGAAGCAAGTGAGGCCACTTTCACCTTTGATATTCCAATCAGATTTTGACAGTAGTACTAACATCTTATGCAGAATGTTTTTCTCCCTGCCTTAAAAAAAAAAATCTGCCTCCTCTTTAAGTACTTTTAAGTCATTAACTGTGACTTCAACAGTCTTTTGCATGACTGGCAGCTGCTAACATGAAGAACCAGGGAGCAGAAAGGAGAGCAGAAACATTGGGCAGCATTTCAGATTAAAGGGTAACTGTGGTCTCAAATCTATCCAAACTAGTTGGGATTTAACGACTCACATTATACCTTCAGAATTCCCCCTAAATCACATCTCTAGGTGGCATTTGTGAGAAGTTATTGCTGGAAAGACTCAGCAATACTACTTCCTGCTTGAATGCTTCCTGTTTTCAGCCATGTGACCAGATTGTAGTCATCTGACCAGCCTCTGCCAGCATTAATAGGCTCCTCCTCTTAACAGTCATTTTTTTTTATTTTTGTTGAGGTACTTCCTGTTTTCCCCAGCATTAAGTCTTAATTGAGCATTCTCTGCCCCCACTGAGAGGAGAAGAGGTCAGGTGATGTCACTCAACCTACTGGAAGCAGGTAATTTGAACATGCTCACACTATAATTTCTCACAGGCTGCAGCCAGAGATGTGATTCAGGGCTCATTTTAAAGGAAAGAGTTTTTATTTTATTTAACCCTAACTTGTTCAGAGACCCCATTTGCCCTTTGATGTTACATCTCTCCGATTTCTAACTATTATAGTTTTGGGGGTTTAGAGGGTGATTTAACTACATCTAATTTTTCATTGAGGAATGAAAATGTCCTTAAAGCAGCAATACAATAAGAAAATAAATATTATGTTTACCATAATATATAAGCTATCATATATAAAGGAATTTAGAAATAAAGTCCTTTGCCATGTTAAATGTTCTGGAACTAGGGCTTATCAAAACTTTCCTGATTACAGTTTGTAAATTGGAGAAGCAATACCCTATAGCTATTTATTCTAAAGTTCTTTTTCCCGGGGCAAAACAAAATTTCCTGTAAATTTGTATGAAGTTGTCTTCACGGGACATTGGATATGAGGTTGCAATCATAACATCACAGACCAGTTAATTTCTACTGGTGATATTACTACTTAATAGCATGTAGATGTACTGTAGGCAATTTTTTATTAAACCATTTTAATAGGTTCTAATAAAAACAAGGCCACAAATTGGTTTCTGTTTTGTTTGGGTGGATCCACCTCTATGACATCATCACTAACACAAGTTTTAAAGGGTGTTTAAAAGCTTTCAGTACTCTTTATAACTCTAGACTGAACTACATGTTAAATGTAAGAATGAATTCCTGGAGTAACGTAGAACATTTTCCAGCTGACTCCTATGGTCTAAACACTAAATGTTAAGAAAATGTTGTTTACATCTCATCTTAACCTAGCTACCCCATCAGTAAAAAAAAAAAGCTTTTTTAACACATTATTTTTATAAAGTGCTGCATCTCAAGATAATTATTCATGTCAACACACACGTGCTCATATTATAAACAATGAGGAAAAATACTTAAGTGAGCTAAGGCTACTCAGTACAAGTGTTATGTATTAAATTTATGAGGTGTTTCAGTGTAAATGCATTGTTTTGAAGTATCCACTTATGGGGTATGATTTGCTTATTTGAAATTAAAACCATAAGTGGTAAAACCTTTATATTCAACATCCGATAAAGGGATTAAATGCTATTTGTTTGAACATTCACATCCTAAAGGTCCTTCCCTGTGAATGTTTAACCCTTTCCACAAAGAGATGGACTATAGTAAACTGCAAAACTATGGGCTTAAAGGATTTAAATCGTTGTATTTTATAGTTTTCCTTGTTTTCATAGTTTTTTCTTTATTTTTAAAGGAAAAAAAAGTTCTAGCTT
The DNA here is from genome assembly GCA_019447015.1 of Hymenochirus boettgeri. Taxonomy (NCBI): domain Eukaryota; kingdom Metazoa; phylum Chordata; class Amphibia; order Anura; family Pipidae; genus Hymenochirus; species Hymenochirus boettgeri. Next base: position 83,335,650 of record CM033472.1, on the reverse strand, counting down.
TGGCAAAAGTCACATCCCTCACCTTAGCAACCTATTTTCCTAACAGCTGAAGTTGCAAGTAACATCCAAACCTTTTAAATAGACTCGTGCTTTTATATATAATCAGCCAATGTTTATCCTCTTCTCCTGTAGGAAAATTCTTAATCTTAAAGGGTATGTCCACCCCCAAACTGAAATTTTATATGTTGTAGCAAATGGCCATAAACATCGACCTCGTGAAGTTTATGGCACTCAAAAATCTCCTCAAATGTACTTACCAGCCTTCGTTCCCCCACTGCCTTCTGCTTAACTTCCATGCCTTTTCCGTGCACTGAAGTCAAGCAGGGGGGGCTCGACCGCATTCCGCTCCTATGATTAGTTAAGGCGCGATGCCTTAGCCAATCACAGGAGCGGATGCCGGTCGAACACCTTTTAAATGTTGATACTATTAGCGTCACATACCCTAAAATAATACTTTGTTGAAGCACTTGTTGATTTTATTAAAGCACTCAGATGTTTTGGATAAGGATCTATCAGTTAGCTATATCTATGTTTTGCCTACTAGAAATACCATGAGAAATGTTCACTAATGTATGGGCACTATAAAGGCCCTGGAGCTAGTTATTAAAGTAAATAAAGGTATTTATTTACATATGAGCAGAGACATTTGGAATTGTGTAAAAGGACACTCTTTGTTAAAGATAAACCGGATTACAGATCCAAACCCGGTTTTGCAGCAGATATCCACGATCCGCCATTCCTGGATCTAGTGGATTTTGCAGAATTCCACTTTGGGTATTTTTTCCAGCCACGTTCGAAAATTGGAGAAATTTCTAATTTTTAAGTAATTTTTGTTAATTTTGTTAAAAAGATACAGTAACTTACTGTAAATCGCTCTGGGATTCTTTTCCAGTCAGGATTGATTACAATAAGATTCTTTCAGAAACAATCTAATTGCTAAGTATACAAATCAAATTATTTCTGAAAAAATCTGATTGTAACCAATCAGAATTAGTTATAATTCTTCCAGAAAAAATCTGATTGGTTACAATCAGCTTCTCCCAGAAAGCATACTAATCAGATTTTTTCTGAAATAATCTGATTGGTATACTAACCAGATTCTTTTCCAATCAGAATTGGTTATAATCAGATTATAGCAGACCCTTTTCCAATCATAATTGGTTACAATCAGATTCTTTCAGAAAAAATCTGGGTGAGAGGATACACATAATTATAATGAGCTGGGACTGGAGGGTTGGATTTCCAGGACTTGGCTATGTTACATCTTGCTGCTGTGAGGACATGTATGATTAATTTTTTAGCCAGATTTGTTTAGGCTGTAGGGGTGCAGCAAGGAGATAAATTGGTGGAATGACCTTTTCTAGTATTGACTGTAGTGTCAAACTAGTTTCCAGTATGGTTGTATAAGAGGTAGTCAAGGATGCCGGATGTTCTCAGAATCTCCAGCAATATGGAGAATTTGTAGGGAATAGTGTATTCAATAATTGGGGTGTATGGTAGCAGCGGAAGAGTATTTCGTATAAATTTAATTTTTTAGACCAGGCTCACAATAGAATACCTTAAGTTCTAAGTGAGAAAGGTGAGAGAAAGTAAATTTATGGTAAGTGTGTTAAAAACAAAATGCCTCATTTGGAGGTAAAAGAAAATTCCTGCACCTGGACTTTGCACTTAAGTTCCGTAAATAAATGCAATAAATCTAGGACCCTGGTAAACGCCCTTTGTGTAAACTATATTTTAGTGTCTGTCTTTTCTGGGAGAAAGGAGGTACTCCCTATTAAAGGCAAGAATGTTGAGGAAAGATCTGAGTACAAGAATGAAGGGTGCACCTAGAAGCTCATGGGAGCAAGCCTGCAAGGGGTTGCTCCTGTCTACCCAACAGTAGAGTCTCCAAGCTAGTCTCAACCCCCAATCCAAATGTCACCCATGCTGTTTGCTTCGTGGATGGGACCTATGGGCTTGATAGTATGTGAGAAAACTGGGGACTTCCAGTACCTTGTGTGGACAAGAAGCTATCAATACAATATGGGAGACTCTGTGTTTCTTCCCCTGCTAGTGAATAGCCTAATTAACTCACATCACTGCACATTCAGCTAAGTGGTTTTAACCTTTCAACATTACTGTGGCATTCCCATTTGACCCATTTATTTTGTCATACGTGTGCACTAGGGATGGCCGGTTCGCGGATCCGAACCCGGATCCGCCGCGTATTTATCCCATTCATGAACGGCGGATTTTTCGGGATTTTCCGCCTTCCGAACTTCCAAACTGCGGATTTCTTGTATTTTCGAAAATTTTCGAATTTTTGAAAGGATATTTTTCATTAAAATGAAAAATATCCTTGAAATTACAAGATTTCTCGTATTTTCGAAAAATTTCGAAAATACAAGAAATCTTGTAATTTCAAGGATATTTTTCATTTTAATGGGTCCGCTTGCGGATTTCCGAATTTTCAAATTTTTTCAAAAATTTGCGGATCCTCGAGCGGACCGGATTTTGCGAAGTTCGGACATCTATAGTGTGCACACCTTAAAGGGTATGTCCACTCCCCAAACAAAAATTTTACTACTGACATTGTCTTAGCCAATCACTGTTGTGGATGCTGGTCGGGCCCCTTTTGCTTGCTTCTGTGCATGGAAAATCCATGGAAGATAGGCAGAATGCAACCAAAGGAATGAGGTCTGGTAGGTATAATTAGAAGCCGAATTGAGCACTTTAGACCTTGCCAGGTCTAGATTTTTTGGGGGAGGTCAGTAGTAAAAAATTTTTGGGGGGTAGACATACCATTTAAATAGGTCTTGAAGATTAATACTATTTCATTACTGCACTATTGTGGTGGGTGGGTTGCCCTGCACATGGTGTAGGTAACAGTCAACCCCATTATATAATGAAATTGCCAGTTTTCTGCCATTATGTAATAAAATGGCTAACAGTATGTCATTAGCATAGGATCCTTATTTTTAAGAACCATGCAAAGAACATTTGTCTGAATCTTTCTTCTTCCAACAATCCTAATAATACTCAGTGTCTAGCTTGAACACTTCCGTAAAGAATGACCCACCCCCCATGACCCCCCCAGGCAAGCTGCTTTTCTTAAATATATTCAGTCACTGTAAACAGTATATGTATAAACATTCTTCTTTTTATTGTACAAACAGATCCTTTTTCATAAAAAAAAATATATGGTATATATATATTTTTTTTTTAAGCACCAGACAATATTGCCCTTGCTTTATACCTAACTCCTATAGTAGGTAGTAAGTAGTCCTTAACATATTAAAAATATCTTCAGACAAGGGCACTTGAACAATGACTTTTTAAGGTGGGTAACACAAAAGGGGGCTTTTTGCCCAGACTGAGTGTTGCTACTAGCGAGCGCTTGGCCGGGGAACCAATGACACAGTTGTGGCCACGCCCAAAATCAGCACAGATGTTTCGGTCTGACTGGTAGTAAAAGGAAGTATCAGTCGATTGGCTGAAAAATCTGTCCATGTTTACCCACCTTAAAGGGCAGTCCACCCCCAAAACTATAATCCCCCCAACACTACGGCCCCACCTGTAGTGTAGTTTAATCCTTACCTCACATCCCACACTCCATCTCTGGTTCTCCTGTAGTCTCCCCCCAAAGTTCCAAAAACTGACCACCAGGAGGCTAGCAGGTCCATATAGGACACTGCTGCACCTGGCCTCCCGGAGATTCCTGCCATGGCTGCTGCTAGCCCTTCTCCGCCCTCCCTCCCCTCCCTCTCCCTCTCCCTCCCTCTCTGCTATCCCTATCTATCCCTCCCACGTTAATCCCCTTCTGCTATCCCTTCCCCCATGTCCCCCAGCCCCAACCACATACTTTTTATTTTTAGAAAGCTCCCCAATGTTTTACTTACCTCTCCGGCTTTCCTACGCGAAGTGAGCTGCCGCAGCCGCCGCGTCCGTGATTGGCTGCCGCTCAGCCAATCACAGACGCGGCTGCCGGTCCCCCGCCCCTCTGCTTGCATTCCTCGCAAGCAGAGGGCCGAGCGCAGCGAAGGAAAGAGGGGAGGTAAGTAGAGTTTGGGGGGGGGCTTTCGGAAATTAAAAATTACGCGTTGGGGCTGGGACCAGGGGGGAACAACATGTTAATATTCAATTTTAGGGTGGACATAGCCATTAAATTAACAGTAATTAAATAAAACATTATCAGAATATTTTTTTTCTGGTTGCTAGATATTTAGGTTCACTGTGTAAGGAAAATCTTGTTTTCGCAATTTACGTTATAAGGGCTGTGAAAATGCCACTGTACCTGTTATTTTTTTTTGGGGGGGGGGGGTTGGCTAATAGTAAATTTAGCAAATTATTACATAATGGCATTTTTCGAGAGTTTCTCCCAACCTTCTCTCAAAGTATATAAACTAGCTATCCGCTCTCTGGCACAATCACATGCTTGGGTATATAAAGCACAGCGAGCTTTTAATGCCCAAAATAATTTTTGTGTTAAAACCTCAAAAGTTTGTGCTATCACACTTATTAATATTATAGACCATTGTGGCTGTGTAAGTTAAGCAAAGCCCATGCAACTGCTACAAGTTATGCTAGCTAACTTTTTTCATTCATTGGTTAGTGTTACTTTAAAACAGTTGTAATGATAGCAAGTTCATATCATGCCCTGTAAAGCCTTTGTGTTTGTTTGGTTGTCACAGTTATCTTGTATGTTCTCTTTCATTCTTAGTATGGATCGCTGCATACTGTACATCCCCAACAGATACAAACCCGGTTACCAATAATGTTGCACTTTTATTAATGTAGCTGAAAATGTATAATGTTCGGTGATATATTTGTCTGCATCTAGTTATGCAGGAAATGTTGGTATTGCAGAGTAGGTTGGACTGGATGGACGTATGCCTTTTGTCAACCTTACATCCTATACTACTGTATATTAACTATACTAAACTTTATGCCCGTGGAAAAATGAAAAGCTGGGTGTAAGCAAAAACATATTGTAGTATATTGACAATATTTATTTATTTCAGTTACAAAAGTTTTGTCCATCACTCTTCTCAGTTTAAATACAGTTTATTGTTTTAAAGACACAAATTCAAGTTTAATATTTGAGAATTGCATCTCTACTAGAGATGTCCGAACTTCGAAAATCCGGTCCGCGCGGGATCCTCTGATTTTCGAAAAAATCCGTAAATTCGAAAATCCGCGAGCGGACCCTTAAAAACGTAATTAAAATGAAAGTTCGGCAAAATCCGCATTAAGTGGTCTAATAGCCTTGGTAATGTTAACTTAATCACTCAGGGACCTGGGTAATGTCCTTAGAAACACGTATCAATGCCTACATACCTAAAAATTACAGTCCGCTAGCGAGAACAGTATTTTTCGAAAATACGATGATTTCCGTAAAAACGAGGATTTCCGTAAAAACGGATCTCCGTAAAACGAGGATTTCCGTAAGCCGCGAATCTCCGTAAAAACAGGATTTCCGTAAAAACGAGGATTTTCGTAAAAAACGAGGAACCGGAACTTCCTGCCTATCAAAATGGCCAGTGCTGCAGGCAACTATATGCCCTGAATATACACCTCCTGCTCAGGGGGTATGATGATTTCTCCCCCCCTGGCACCCAATGTGCGGCGCCGGAGGCGCAGATAATGGAGGGGCTACAGCGCGCATCCTGGACGCTTCGGATACCAGACCACTGTCTCTACCCGCCAGGGACAGTGGTCGAACCTCAAGAGGCAGAGGCCCTCAATATGTGGCTGCCATCCGGCAAATGATAGAAGGCAAGTTACTTTTATTATATTACTGTATTAAATACGTAAATTTTAATTCACTTCTGACAAAAACAATTTATATTATATATATGTTTTTAAAAACAACTCAATAATCCTTAAATTGGCTTGAGAGAGAGATCCAAAGTTTTCTTTTGTATTTTCCATTCCCTGGTTATTATTACATTATTATTATTCTTGTATTATTCAATATCAGCCCTATTTAAAGGGTAAGTAAGTCAAAAAAATCATCACTGAAAAGTGACTTTATTTAACATAACACCTATAAATTTAAAAGGATACCCACACTAACACACTTGGTGGCCCACCCTTCCTTTCCATTGCAGCCTTATTTAAAGGCTAGTAAAGTTAAAAATGAAATCGATCATTAAAAATTGATTTCTTTTTATCTTATAAATGCACATGATCCCACACAAGACACAGTTAAACACACTTACTGACCCACCCTTTTAGTTACATGGCAGCCCTATTTGAAGGGAAAGTAAATCAAATAAAATGTTGATCAATTATTAAAAATTGATTTAACACTCCAAAATTAAAATGTTGTGTTACCACCCACAAAATCTATACAGATACAAGTACACACAGCTACTGATGCCCCCTACACCCAACCAACTTTCCTTTCCGTGGGCTACATACACACAATAAAAATATAAGTACTTAGCCAGAATAAGGTATGATCATTGCCATAGAATTGATTGACTTTTAAAGAAACTAAATATTGCCTTATTTAATCTGTATTTTCAAGCAGAATTCAAAGTATTAATTAAATATTTCCTTTAGATTATCATTCATTATGTATTTTTTTATTGTAATTTGCAGGGGAATCTTCCTCGGATACCCCACCCCCACCACCGTCCCCGCCAAGGAAGATGTAGTGCAGCCTATTGAAAAAAAAACTTTTTCTAAATCTTTCATTTGCCAAGGCCACATACACGCACACGAGCCCTCACCGAAAACAGCGCGTGTTTCCGGTGCGCTCATGTGTATTGCCAGGTGAGTGCAGTCGATAGCATAATATGTGCACAAATTGAGGATCACATTAATTGTGCCACACTATTGTGTGCTTTTTTAACACGTTGATATGTCCAACGCCCTTATCCAAATGTTTGCATAATTTTTGACAACTTCTCCGAGAATTGTTTTAGTAAAATGTATTTGAAATTTAATACAGTGAGAGTTAAAATAAATTTCCTTTTTTTTTTAGCACTACCCCCAACTAGCCTCTCAGGCTACGGGCAGCCCTTGCCCCCTCCGGGCAGTCCCTTGCCCCCTCCGGGCTCACCATCCCCCCCCCCGGCAGTCCACCGGCCCAAGAAGAGGAGGAACCGGGACCACACCGACACGTAGTGCATCCTAAGCAATTTTTTAATCTTTATTGACCTTGATTGTCAGAAAATAATTAGTGAAATTATCATTGATAATTAATTGATTATTATTTCACTGATAAAATTTTGGAAAATAAAAAAGGAACAAATCTATAATTTGGCTTGAGAGACAGAGCTTCTCATTTTCTCATTCCCATTTATTGTCCCCAACTCCCATTGTTTGGGCTGTAATCTTGTCCCTCAGTTTTTAAGCTTAAGTCACGAATTCGGGTCCAAACGTCCAAAATTATCCAGAACTGTTCACTACATAGCTTTTAGGAAATGTTCTTATAATATATTACTAATGGATGGACGGTGATTGTGAAATAACATTTTTTTTTCTAGAGCAGACCAGCCTCTACAGGCCCTCCACCCTCTCCACCCCCCCTCCACCCCTCTCCAGCCCCTCCAGGCCCTCCACCCTCTCCAGCCCCTCCAGCACCTCCTGCCTCTCCGTCACTCTGGCGGCCATGCTTGGAGAATCGTAAGTAAATCATATGCAACGTTAATGAAATGTTATACAAGACTATTAATATCTGTATTTTCCAGTGTAAAATCCACGCTACATGATGCACATTGGGTACTGTGGGTTTGACAATGCTTTTATGGGGGCTGCACCACTCCAAAAAATTTTGTATTAGCACAGTCCTAGTGATACAAAACCAAGAATGTTCTGATACAATTTAGCAATAAACGTAATGTTTTAAGCCAGCATTACCTCCTGCTGTTTATCAGTGATCCCCCATGATGCAATAATATCGCTTTAAATGGAAGTTCAGTGATATTATTACTTTTAGGGAAAAAAGAGCAGTATTTATCCATCCCAATTACCTTAATCTGCCCATTCAGCAATCGCATTGTGTCTGTGTATAAATAAATGCAACGGAAATAATGACTTCCTGTTTGCAGGACCCCTAATAGAGACCGTTATGGTCTTGCCTTGACCCAGCGCCTGGGTGATTCAGTTGCTCATAGAGATCTAGCATGTGTAACCCATCCCACAGCCAATCATAGAAATCACTGTACCATAACTAGGTATGCAAATATAAACTAAGATTTTAGAAATAATGATATCTTATACTGAGCTTTCCTTTTTATGACATACCGCAAACATTATGCATTGCAGTACCATGTAGTGTAAGTAGTTATCAGGTGCAAAATTGCATCTACCGCATGGTGCTTAAGGAAAGGGCTCGAACATCTTCACACAATTCTCTCAATTCTTCCCCCAGAACTACAGAGCATGCGGCGGAGATGCGGCCACATGGTTGCGGCGCCTGGACCGCCCGCTGGACTGCCGCCTGACCAGATGGAGAGGAGGGCACCCCATAAACCCCCTTTTTTTTTGTTTGTTTTTTTTTGTAATGTTTTTTTTTTTAATTTCATATTGTATATTATATATATATTTATATATATATAATATCTTATATATATAAACAGTTCTGAAAAAAAATGTTTTTGGGCTTTATTTTTCGATATATCAAATTATTTCAGATAGATTCATAATCAATTTTTTTTATTGAAAAATTACAATCACATATCTATTTAAGCTACTATATGTCTTGTACTTATAATTGTATATAACTACTACCATTAATGCCATTACAACACACCACATTGGCCACATTCCCCTATATAGTAGTTTTGCACACAACAAGGCAAAGAAGCGATGGGGGTACTGGTTTACATAATGTCCACTGCGGTTTGCCACCATTGTTGTGGGGCCAGGCAGGCTTGGCCCCACTGGACTAACCCCTCACCCCATGGCTACTCTCCCTCAGAGTATGCATCGTGCAAGGGAAAGCGGTGAAAGGGTAATGCTTCTAGGAACAGCACCATTGAGTTACAGCAGGCCACTGCAGTTTGCCACCATTATTGTGGGGCCAGGCAGGCTTGGCCCCACTGGACATACCCCTCACCCCCTTGGCTACTCTCCCTCAAGATATGCATTGTGCTAGGGAAAGCAGGTGAAGGGTAAGGCTTCGTAGAAACAGGCAGCATTGAGTTACAGCAGCACACTGCAGTTTGCCACCATTGTTGAGAGCCAGGCAAGCTTGGCCCCACTGGACATACCTCTCGCCCCATTGGCTACTCCCCTCAAGGTATGCATCGTGCAAGGGAAAGCAGGTGAAAGGGTAAGGCTTCGTGGAACAGCACCATTGAGTTACAGCAGCACACTGCATTTTTGCCACCATTGTTGTGGGGCCAGGCAAGCTTGGCCCCACTGGACAACCCCCACCCATTGTCTACTCTCCCTAAGGTTGCATCGTGCTAGGGAAAGCAGGTGAAAGGTAATGCTTCGTGGAACAGCACCATTGTGTTCCAGCAGGCCCACTGCAGTTTGCCACCATTGTTGAAGAGGCCAGGCAAGCTTGCCCCACTGGACATACCCCTCACCCATTGGCTACTCTCCCTCAAGGTATGCATCGTTCTAGGGAAAGCAGGTTGAAAGGTAATCTTCGTAGGAACAGCACCATTGTGTTACACGCAGGCCCACGCAGTTTGCCACCATTGTTGTGGGGCCAGGCAGGCTTGGCCCATTGGACATATCCCCTACCCCCACCCCATTTGCTACTCTCCCTCAAGTATCATCGTGCAAGGGAAAGCAGGTGAAAGGGTAAGGCTTCGTAGGAACAGCACCATTGAGCTACAAGCAGGCACACTGCAGTTTGCCACCATTGTTGAAGAGCCAGCAAGCTTGGCCCCACTGGACATACCCCTCACCCATGGCTACTCTCCTCAAGGTATGCATCGTGCTAGGGAAAGCAGGTGAAAGGGTAATGCTTCGTAAGAACAGCACCATTGTGTACACAGCAGGCCCACTGCAGTTTGCCACATTGTTGTGGGGCCCAGCAGGCTTGGCCCCTTGGACATCCCCCTCACCCATTGGCTACTCTCCTCCTCAGAGTATGCATCGTGCAAGGAAAGCAGGTGAAAGGGTAATGCTTCGTAGGAACCACACCATTGAGTTACAGCAGGCCCACTGCAGTTTGCCACCATTATTGTGGCCAGGCAGGCTTGGCCCCACTGGACATACCCCTCACCCCATTGGCTACTCCCCTCAAGATATGCATCGTGCTAGGGAACAGGTGAAAGGGTAAGGCTTCGTAGGAACAGCAGCATTGAGTTACGCAGCAGGCCCACTGCAGTTTGCCACCATTGTTTGAAGAGCCGGCAAGCTTGGCCCCCCACTGGACATACCCCTCGCCCATTGGCTACTCTCCCTCAAGTATGCATCGTCAAGGGAAAGCAGGTGAAAGGGTAAGGCTTCGTAGGAACAGCAGCATTGAGTTAACAGCACACACTGCATTTGCCACCATTGTTGTGGGGCCAGGCAGGCTTGGCCCCACTGGACATACCCCTCACCCCATTGCCTACTCTCCTCTCAGAGTAGCATCGTGCAAGGGAAAGCAGGTGAAAGGGTAATGCTTCGTAGGAACAGCACCATTGAGTTACAGCAGGCACCTGGCAGTTTGCCACCATTGTTGAAGACCAGGCAAGCTGGCCCCCTGGACATACCCCTACCCTTGGCTACTCTCCCTCAAGGTATGCATCGTGCTAGGGAAAGCGGTGAAAGGGTAATGCTTGTAGGAACAGCACCATTGTGTTACAGCAGGCCCACTGCAGTTTGCCACCATTGTTGTGGGGCCAGGCAGGCTTGGCCCCATTGGACATACCCCTCACCCCATTGGCTACTCTCCCTCAAGGTATGCATTGTGCTAGGGAAAGCAGGTGAAAGGGTAATGCTTCGTAGGAACAGCACCATTGTTACAGCAGGCCCACTGCAGTTGCCACCATTGTTGTGGGGCCAGGCAGGCTTGGCCCCATGGACATACCCCTCACCCCATTGCCTACTCTCCCTCAGAGTATGCATCGTGCAAGGGAAAGCAGTGAAAGGTAATGCTTCGTAGGAACAGCACCATTGAGTTACAGCAGCCACACTGCAGTTGCCACCATTGTTGAAGACCAGGCAGGCCTGGCCCCACTGGACATGGAGTACTGCTCTCGGGCCGGCAGGATTGACCCAGAGCTGAAAGCATTAGCCACAGATAGCTGTTGCGGCTGTATGAGATGGTCAGAGTAGGTGAACCACAAGGTGCCTCATGGAGAGAGAACGAAGATCAAATATGGAGTACTGCTCTCGGGCCAGGCAGGATTGACCCAGAGCTGAAAACATTAGCCACAGAGTAGCTGTTGCGGCTGTATGAGATGGTCAGAGTAGGTGACACCACAAAGGTGCCTCATGAGAGAGAACGAAGATCAAATATGGAGTACTGCTCTCGGGCCAGGCAGGATAGACCCAGAGCTGAAAACATTAGCCACAGAGTAGCTGTTGCGGCTGTATGAGATGGTCAGAGTAGGTGACACCACAAAGGTGCCTCTGGAGAGAGAACGAAGATCAATATGAGTACTGCTCTCGGGCCAGGCAGGATAGACCCAGAGCTGAAAACTTAGCCACAGAGTAGCTGTTGCGGCTGTATGAGATGGTCGAGTAGGTGACACCACAAAGGTGCCTCATGGAGAGAGAACGAAGATCAAATATGGAGTACTGCTCCGCGGGCCACAGGATTGACCCAGAGCTGAAAACATTAGCCACAGAGTAGCTGTTGCGGCTGTATGAGATGGTCAGAGTAGGTGACACCACAAAGTGCCTCATGGAGAGAGAACGAAGATCAAATATGGAGTACTGCTCTCGGCCAGGCAGGATAGACCCGAGCTGAAAACATTAGCCACAGAGTTAGCTGTTGCGGCGTATGAGATGGTCAGAGTAGGTGACCCACAAAGGTGCCTCATGGAGAGAGAACGAAGATCAAATATGGAGTACTGCTCTCGGGACGGCAGGATAAACCCAGAGCTGAAAACATTAGCCACAGATAGTACTGTTGCGGCTGTATGAGATGTCGAGTAGGTTGACACCACAAAGGTGCCTCATGAGAGAGAACGAAGATCAAATATGGAGTACTGCTCTCGGGCCAGGCATGTGACCCAGAGCTGAAAACATTAGCCACAGAGTAGCTGTTGCGGCTGTATGAGATGGTCAGAGTAGGTGACACCCACAAAGGTGCCTCATGGAAGAGAACGAAGATCAAATATGGAGTACTGCTCTCGGGCCAGGCAGGATTGACCCAGAGCTGAAAACATTAGCCACAGAGTAGCTGTTGCGCTGTATGAATGGTCAAGTAGGTGACACCACAAAGGTGCCTCATGGAGAGAAACGAATATCAAATATGGAGTAACTGCTCTCGGCAGGCAGGATTGACCCAGAGCTGAAAACATTAGCCACAGAGTAGCTGTTGCGGCTGTATGAGATGGTCAGAGTAGGTGACACCACAAAGGTGCCTCATGGAGAGAGAACGAAGATCAAATATGGAGTACTGCTCTCGGCCAGGCAGGATTGACCCAGAGCTGAAAACATTAGCCACAGAGTAGCTGTTGCGGCTGTATGAGATGGTCAGTAGTAGTACACCACAAAGGTGCCTCATGGAGAGAGAAGAAGATCAAATGGGAGTACTCTGCTCTCGGACAGGCAGATAAACCCAGAGCTGAAAAACATTAGCCACAGAGTAGCTGTTGCGGCTGTATGAGATGGTCAGAGTAGTGACACCACAAAGGTGCTCATGGAGAGAGAACGAAGATCAAATATGGAGTACTTCTCGGGCCAGGCAGGATTGACCCAGAGCTGAAAACATTAGCCACAGAGTAGCTGTTGCGGCTGTATGAGATGGCTAGTAGGTACACCACAAAGGTGCCTCATGGAGAGAGAAACAAGATCAAATATGGAGTACTGCTCTCGGGACAGGCAGGATAACCCAGAGCTGAAAACATTAGCCACGAGTAGCTGTTGCGGCTGTATGAGATGGTCAGAGTAGGTGACACCCAAAGGTGCGTCATGGAGAGAGAACGAAGATCAAATATGGAGTACTGCTCCGGGCCAAGTAGGATCGACCCAATCTTAGAAAAATTAGCACAGAGTAGCTGTTGTCGCAGAGCATTTTTATTTCATAACCTGAATGCGTAGAGCAAGGTAGGACCATATATGGCCCTGCCAATAAGAAAAATAGCCATTTGCCAGCTAAGCTGGCATCAGCTAAGCCTCTAGGTGGAAAATGAGGCGGAAGGAGCAGTATGGGTGGCCAGGGGCAGGAGGCCTTCAGTCACGGGCATCAGCAATAGGGGTGCTGTATTGAGATGTGATCCACGCCTCATTCATCTTGATGAATGTAAGGCGGTCCACATTCTCAGTGGAGAGACGGGTCCTCCTTTCCGTTACAACACCCCTGCTGCGCTGAAGGTCCTCTCCGAAAGAACACTGGTGACGGGCATGAAGGACCTCGATGGCATACTGTGCCAACTCGGGCCAGATATCAAGCCTCCCACCCAGTAGTCAGTGGATCCTCAGTCTCTGATTGTGCTTCACCGGCCCTGGATCCGATGTAGTCGTGACCTGGCGACTGAGGTGTTGCCTGGTGGAGTTGCCAGTGGATGGGCCTGGCAACTGTGGCTGGAAGAACAGCCTGAAGTTGGCCGCGAGGCCGCCTCCAGTACTGCTGCTCCTCCTGTCAGGCACAGGGGGACGTGAGCCCTGTTGATCCCCAACTCAGGTGCTGTAGGCCTGCCAGCACCTGGGAAGGCAGAACAGAGGCAACGTAGCAGTGTTGCCTCATAGTGCTGCATTCTACCTTCCCTCTGAGATAGCGGGGATAAACTCCGACACTTTACCCTTATAGCGGGGATCTATAAGGGTGGCCACCCAGTTACTGCTCCTTCTCTTTGATGGCCTTAATCCTGGGGTCCTTGCGAAGGCATTGCAGCATGAAGAGCCCATGCACCGCAAACTGCCTGCCGCAGAGGACCCCATGTCCCTGGTCACTGAGGACAGTAGTGTCGGGCTCAACCTCTCCCCCACCACGAATGACATGTGGTACTTGGGAGGGTTGAGATGTCCCCTAGAGGAATGCCCCATTTCCCCTTGGTCCAGGTCACCTAAATCCCCCTCCTCATCATCGGACGGCTGCTCTGCACCGTGATGTTCGGGCTCGGAAAGCATCACGTGTCGGCGTCCTCCTCTTCCATGCCTGCTGCTCGACAGCGAGTGCCCTGTCGAGTATGCCGCGCAGAGTGTGCTCAAGGAGGAACACCAGTGGGATGGTATCCGCAATGGTGGCATCATTGCGGCTTACCATCCTGGTGGCCTCCTCAAATGGCGCGAGCACACGGCAGGCATCTCTAATCAGCAGCCACTGCCTGGGTAACAGCAAACCAGGTCCCCAGAGCCTGATCTTGCCTCGTACTCGTACAAGTAGTCTATGATGGCTCGCCTCTTGGAGCAGCCTCAGCAGCATCATAAGACTAGAGTTCCAGCGGGTGGGGGTGTCACAAATCAGGCGGTTCTGCGCCAGACCATTCTGCTGCTGAAACTCGGCCAGACAGCTGTGCCGTGTATGACCGCCTGAAGTGACTGGACACCCTCCTAGCCATCCTCAGTACCTCCTGGAGACCAGGTACTTGGTGAGGAACCGCTGGACGACAGGTTGAGAACGTTGTGCCAGGCAAGGAACATGTGTGACTCTGCCCATGCGAAGGGCACAGTATTGGTGGCATTGTCACACACGACCTTGCCTATTGAGAGGTGGTGTGGGGTCAGCCACCCTCAACCTGCCCTTGCAGTGCTGCCAGCAACTTGGCCCTGGTGTGGCTCCTATCACCGACACACAAGCTGCAACACTGCATGGCACGTCTCGCCTGGCACGAAGCATAGGCTCTGGGGGGGCACGGAGCTGTCCGGAAGAGGGCTCACCGGATAGGAGGGGGGGTGGAGACTGGCGTATCACCAATGCGTGGTGGTACCACCATCTCCCCACTTGCGCTCCGTGCCGCGTCTCTGCCGGCTAGCAGAGTGACCCATTGGGCGGTAAATGACACTACACCGCCCCTGCCGTGCTTGCTGGACCACGCGTCCATAGTAATGTGGACACACTTGCCCACACACTGTGGTCCAGCGAAGCAGATTATTGCCCTGCAGATGGTCGTGCAGGCTGGTACTGCCTTCTGGGCAAAGTACCTACGGCCAGGGAACTGCCACTGTGGTGTGCCAATGGCACACACTCCCTGAACGCTGCACTGTCTACCAGGCTGAAAGGTAGCAGCTGCACCGCCAGGAGTTTGGCTAAGCCGGCAGTGAACGCTGGGCTTGGGGGTGACTGGGGGACAGTTTCTGCCTCCGCTCCAACAACTGGGGAAGAGAGACCTGCCTTTTAGCTGACGCTCCAGCAGCAGTGTCAAGGCTCTTAACACCGCGTGCTGGGGCCAAAGGCTGCCTCTCCTCCCTAACTTCCACCGAGGAAGCAGCTGATGGGGCCGGAGGGGAGGAGGAGGAACGGTGGCTACCTGGCACGAGGTAGGGAACGTGTGGGTGCCTGCACGTTCCCTGTCCGCTGCTCCCACCGGGGCAAAGTGGTGCAGAATCATATGCCTCCTCATAGAGGAGGTGCCCAAATGTGTGTGGTCTTCCCACGCTAACGCTTTGCAGGCACACACTTGCACACTGCAACTGTGTTGTCACCTGGAGCCAGTGAGAAGAACTCCCACACCGCTGAGCCACCGACACGACTCGGGCAGAGGTCACCTGCTGCTGTGGGGCACTGGCACCAATCTCATTGGTGCCGTACCTCCCACGTGCCACCTAGGTGCACTGCCTCTGCCCCGGCCCCTGCCCCCAGTCCTGCCTCTGGGTTCAGGATCGTCTCATGCTCTGAGGGACATCCCTCAGAGACACTATCCTCCTCCTGTCTCACAGAGGGCACCCATGGACGATCGGTGACCTCATCGTCCACTTCCACCTCCTCAATACTGGAGGCTGCATCACCAACAGCAGCAGCATCTGGAACCTCACCCCCGCATTAGTTCCCTGGCTGCTCACACACTGTGCGTGACATCGTCAGCCTCCTGTTCCCCCCTGTGCACTGAGCACTTTCCTCCCCCTCGGCGACAGGAAAGATTGTGCATCAGTGCACAGCTCCTCCTCAAGCACACTAGCCCTCACATAGTGTGCGAAAAACATATCCTGAGACTCCTCCTCCGGATCCCCGAAGGTACGGGCCATGTGGGCACGAACTCCTGATAGAGCGGATCAGGTTCCATGCCCACGTAGGAGCCTCAGGTGAGGAGGAGCAGGCACAATACTACAGTAGCGCTCGGCTGCTCTGTGCCTGTGAGGAGGTTGATGAGGAGGCTGGGTAATCCACTCTACTACATACCGCACTACGCCTTCCTTGATCAGAAGGATAGCCCTAGCCCGCTACCCCTAAAAATATCGGGCACGTAAACCCGGCTGCCCTGCGAAGGGCCAGGTAGCTCCTGGCCAGAGCCTTCAGTAGGCTCTCCTCTGCCTCTCCCTCTCCCTCTCCCTCCACGTGCAGAAGCACCCCTGCTCCTGGGTCTCCCTCTTGCCCTGCCAGGCATTTCCCTCTCCCAAATTATCCCCACAAAAATTAAATTATATATATATATATACACACACACACACACCACCACAACACAAAAGACAAAGCAACAAACAACACAGAAGCAAAACAAATAACACAAAGCTTTTTTTTTTTTTTTTTTTTTTTTTACACTAAAAGCACAAATAGGACACAGAACACAACTGACAGCAAACAGCAGATCAACAGCAAAAGCTGCTGATTGCTGCTAAGGCAGCACTGTCGCTACACAAAACACCACAGACACTGACACACAGATACAGAAAACAAACAAAAAAACAGGACACCTAGACCTCTAAAGGTCTAACACAAATTTGTCCAAAGGACTTACAGGGGGGTTAGTCCTTAAAAGGACTTTTGGGTCTCACAAAGTTAGTCCTTAAAAGGACTGTTGGTCTCAAGATGTGTGAATACAGTGGTGGTAACAACAAGTGCTAAACCACCACACGAAATCCACACACAGAAATCTCAAAAAGCTCAAAAAGCGCAAAAATCTCTCTCCAACTCCTACACTGTCAGGTCTCCACTAAACACACTCCAACACACTGACAAAATGTCGCCTGTGAAGCAGCCTTTTATACCAGGGGGCTGGCATAATCATGTTAGCTGCCATTGGCTAATTTGGGTCTGTGGCTTCTCCGTCTTGAAAATAAGCCCCAAAAATTCGAATTTACAAGAATGTCTTGTTTTTCCGAAAATTCTCGTAATTACGAGAATCTCGTAATTACGAGGATCTTCGCGTTTTCCGGGCCCCGAAGATCGCGGATTCTCGTAATTACGGAGATACTCGTATTTTCGAAAATTTTCGTAAAAAAAAAATCCGCGGTTCGGAAGTTCGAAAGGCGGAAAATCCGGAATAATCTGCCGTTCGCGGACGTGATAAATCCGCGGCGGATCCAGGTTCGGGTCCGCGAACCGGCCATCTCTAATCTCTACTAGAAATGGAGTCCGGGTTCGAAAATACTGAACTACTTTCTAGGGCTACTGAGGCAACTTTCAAGGGTTTCCTAATTACTTTCGTTAACCTCTGAAAGGAAGTTAGTTTTGTTAATGTTTTGGTAATTTCTACGTGTTCCCCTGACCATTTCCCAGGTGCCTGAGCCATCCACTTTAAGTTACCATGCTTTATGCTTGTGAAGGTTCTCATTCATCCAGGTCATGGTATATCTGTTGTACTCAGTTAGATCAACTGGACCTGAAGTTTAGTTCTTGAAGACATTTTGCTAGTCTCCAACTGGCTTTCTCAATTCAGAATGACTTGTACAAGAATCTGTTGGCAATTATGTACCCTGGAAAGTCCTAATTAGCTTATCACAGCCAGGTGTTAAGGACCTTCTGAATGCAAGGCGTGATTGCATTGTGGCTAAGAGGTGTTATAGGAACGTCCAGGGTAAGGTGTAAGTCCAGTTGATCTAACTGAATACAACAAATATACAATGCTTTATCTCCCCTTACTTCACTCAGAACTTTCAGATTTTTTACTTCACTCAGAACTTTCAGATTTTCAGAATTTCAAAAGAGAGGGAAGCACTAGTAGGCAGCTAACTGGTCTGCCATTTATACAAAGCAAACAATTCTGTTCATCTGCATGGTGTAAAGTTAGCACTCTAGTTATGCAATGTTCAGACTTTTTTTTCCTCTAAAAAAATGCATTTACAGTAGATGCCCTTTAAAGCTGATCTATACACTTATTCTTACTATGGAATGGTTAGACCAAATTGCAAAAAGATCATCTTCTTTGACAAACTTGATCCGGATTTTCGAAAAAATCCGTAAATTCGAAAATCCGCGAGCGGACCACTTAAAAACGTTTAAAATAGAAAGTTCGGCAAAATCCGCATTAAAATGGTCTAAATAGCCTTGGTAATGTAACTTAATCACTCAGGGACCTGGGTAATGTCCTTAGAAACACGTATCAATGCCTACAATACCTAAAAATACAGTCCGCTAGCTGAGAAACGGTATTTTTCGAAATACGATGATTCCGTAAAAAACGAGGATTCCGTAAAAACGAGGATCTCCGTTAAAAACGAGGATTTCCTCGCGCGGACCGGATTTTTCGAAGTTCGGACATCTCTAGTAGAGATGCAATTCTCAAAATATAAACTCTGAATTTGTGTCTTAAAACAATAAACTGTATTTAAACTGAGAAGAGTTGATGGACAAAAACTTTTGTAACTGAAATAAATTAAATATTGTCAATATACTACAATATGTTTTTGCTTACACCCAGCTTTTCATTTTTCCACGGGCATATAGTTTAGTATAGTATAATATACAGTAGTATAGGATGTAAGGTTGACAAAAGGCATACGTCCATCCAGTCCAACCTACTCTGCAATACCAACATTTCCTGCATAACTAGATGCAGACAAATATATCACCGAACATTATACATTTTCAGCTACATTAATAAAAGTGCAACATTTGTTGGTAACCGGGTATTGTATTCTGTTGGATGTACAGTATGGCGCTACCATAAGAATGAAAGAGACATACAAGATAACTGTGAAAACCAAACAAACACAAAGGCTTACAGGGCAATGCATAAAAAACTTGCTATCATTACACACTGTTCTTAAAGTAACACTAACCAATGAAATAAGTTAGCATAACTTGTAGCAGTTGCATGGGCTTTGCTTAACTTACACAGCCACAATGGCTTATAATATTAATAAAGTGATAGCACAAACTTTTGATGGTTTTAACACCAAATTATTTTGGGCATTAAAAGTCTCGCTGTTGCTTTAATTTACCAACATGTGTTTGTGCCAGAGAGCGGATAGCTATGTTAAAATATCTTTGAAGAGGTTGGAGAAACTCTCGAAAAATGCCATTATGTAATAATTTTGCTAAATTTACTATTAGCCAACCCCCCCCCCCCCAAAAAAAATAACAGGTACAGTGGCATTTTCACAGCCCTTATAACGTAAATTGCAAAAACAAGATTTTCCTTACACAGTGATTAACCTAATATCTAGCAACCAGAAAAAAAATATTCTGATAAATGTTTTATATAATTACTGCTTAACCTTTAAGGCTATGTCCACCCTAAATTGAATTTTAACATGTTGTTCCCCTGGTCCCCCACCCCAACCGCGTAATTTTTAATTTCAGAAAGCCCCCCCAAACTCTACTTACCTCCCTCCTCCCCTCTTTCCTTCGCTGCGCTCCCGGCCCCTGCTTGCGAGGAAATGCAAGCAGAGGGGCGGACCGCAGCCCGCGTCTGTGATTGGCTGAGTGGGCAGCCAATCACGGACGCGGCTGCCGGCAGCTCACTTCCGTGTAGGAAAGCGAGAGGTAAGTAAACATTGGGGAGCTTTCTAAAAATAAAAAGTATGGTTGGGGCGGGGACATGGGGGAAGGGATAGCAGAAGGGATTAGCTAGGGGAGGATGCAGAACGGAGGGAGAGAGGAGAGGGAGGGGAGGGAGGGCGGAGAAGGGCTGCCAGCATGGCAGGAATCTCCGGGAGGCCAGGTAGCAGGCAGTGTCCTATATGGACCTGCTAGCCTCCTGGTGGTCAGTTTTTGGAACTTTGGGGGGGGGACTACAGGAGAACCGATGGAGTTGGGATGTGAGGTAAGGATTAACTACACTACATGGTGGGGCCAGTAGTTGGGGGGATTATAGTTTTGGGGGTGGACATGCCCTTTAAGGCTGGGTAACATGGACAGATTTTTTCAGCCCAATCGACGGATACTTCCTTTTCTACCAGTCAGACCGAAACATCTGTGCTGATTTTGGGCGTGGCCACAACTAGTGTCATTGGTTCCCCGGCCAAGCGCTCGCTAGTAGCAAACACTCAGTCTGGGCAAAAAGCCCCCTTTTGTGTACCCACCTTAAAAAGTCCATTGTTCAAGTGCCCTTGTCTGAAGATATTTTAATATGTTAAGGACTAACTATAGGAGTTAGTTATAAAGCAGGGCAATAATTGTCTTGGTGCTTAAAAAAATATTATATATCCCATATTTTTTTTTTTTTATGAAAAAGGATCTGTTTGTACAATAAAAAGAAGAATTTTTATACATATACTGTTTACAGTGACTGAAGATAATTTTAGAAAGCAGCTTTGCCTGGGGGGTGGTCATTTTACGGAAGTGTTCAAGCTAGAACACTGAGTATTATTAGGGATTGTGGAAGCAGAAAGATTCAGACAAATGCCACCCCAGTATAAAGAATAATTAAAACTTGAAAAGAACAACAGATGTTGAATCCTTCTTATAATGAATATGCATCTGGCATAGAAAGACATTTACCAATGATTTTGCTGTGTTCCGGAAGTCTGCACTTTGTTAATTTAATTAGCTCTTTTTTTTCAGCAAAAGTGTTCAGGCACAGATTCAAAGAGCTGTCAAAAATAAATAAATTTAAGAATAGAAGAGAAAAAAAACTAAATAATCCAGATCTTATTACAACATGTTTACTTTTTTTTTTAAAGGAAAGTTACAGTGATTACAGGATTGGTGAACAACACAAGATTAGGTAATTATTACAGACAGGCTAAAGTAGACCTAAAAGTACTCAAATAGGAGGGAGGTTGGGGGGAGAGTAAAAGCTGGGGGGATAGCAAAATTGCCATTAAAATGGCCAGGGCTGTAATTTCCTATGATTTTTCTTTTTTAACAGCTTTCTTGAAGTTCTACGTAAATACAGTACATATTCTTTTATGGAGAAAAAGATGTATTTTCACCCTCATTGTCTCATACTTTTTATTTCAAAAGGGTTACCATGTTAACTCCCTCATTAACCTTATCTGCCCATCCAGCATTTACTGTGCATAAATAAATTCTTCTAAAATACCAACTCCCTGTATAAAGGACCCACTAATAGTGTCTGTTATTGGCTTGACCTTGTCTCAGTTCTTCAATTCCTCAAAAAATATCTGAGCATGTTTGACCCAAACCACAGCCAGAGAGGGAAACATTAACATTAGAAGCATTCCAAGTAAATGAGCATCCTAGGTAGATGAAGGTCTGTTGCAGAAAACAAAAAAGGCAGCTCGTTGCCTAAGGCATAGCTACCAGGGGTGCATGGGATGCGACCGCAACCATTTTATGCTAAGGTTCCAAAACTACCAGTCTGTACGCCAACTGTTTTCCCAGTTGTCTGTGTACAAAGTCTTATTAACAACTTTTGTCCATTAATAGAATACCCTCCCCCAGCTCAACCGCTATAAAAATAATTTAAGAAACTGACCAGATCTTTACTTACCTTCCCTCTCTCCTCCAAAGCCCGGCCCGGCCTTCTGCTTGCAAGACACTGCAAGCAGGGGGTGGGACCGGCAGCTGTGTCCGTGATTGGCTGAGAGGCAGCCAATCACGGACATGGCTGCTGGCTTCTCAGAATGCCGGTGAAGAGAGGGAAGGTAAGTAGAGTTCTGGTCACTTTCTTAAAATAATTTTTTTGCGGTTGGGGCTGGGGGAAATATTATTACATGGGCAAGGGGTTTTATGCTAGGGGGAGGGATAGCAAAATGGGAGGGAGAGGGAGGGAGAGGGAGGGAGGGGGAGAAGGGCTGCAGTACGCATGCCAAACTTCTCCAGAGGCCAGGTAGGAGGCAGAGTCCTATATGGACTCTGCTATCCTCCTGGGGGCAGTTTTTGGACTTGGGGGGGACACAGGAGAACCATATGAGCTGGGATGTGAGGTAAGGATTTTACTACACTACATGATGGGGCCAGTAGTGGGGGGGATTATAATTTTGGGGGTGGACATGCCCTTTAACCAGTCTTTGTGCCGACTATTTTACCAGTGGTTATATACAAAAGCATACACTCTCTGTGTGGGGTCAGTTGGTTAGTTATTTTAGAAGGTTTGAGGATATAAGTTTAGAAATACTGTTTGAATCTGATTGAATAGTTTTGCTAGGTGTATGGGTAAAGTATGTCTGTCTATTTAAAATGAGTGCCTTTAAAAAAATGTTAATGTTGAATTTAGATGTTTTTTATGGAAATCATTATTCAATTTTTGGTTCCGATTTGTGTTTGTGGCGGTGTTGGGGGGCCCATGCCCAAATTTTGCATCAGGGCCCATAAGTCTGTAGCTATGCCAGTGCTCATTGCTGACCACCCCAGATAACAACAGAAAATATGAAACCAATTGATTTTTTTTTTTTTAAATGAAGAGGATATTTAGAATGCCTAGATATGTGAAATATAAATAATTAAAAAAATAATGATTTTTTTCCACTGAACTTCCCCATTAAACTGGCTTGTTACAGCTCCTGCATTTGCAAGGAAGTGGGAATCAAATTTTATTGAACCAAAGAATGAACAAACCCTTAAAGGACAACCAATCCCTCAGAACTACACTGAATCAGGAGATGAGCACCTTGATATAAAAGCAGTAATCATTGTCTTAATTCCCAGCATTCCAGTATGACCATTGTGTTCTATGCACATGCTGAGTCCTGTCCTGCAGGAACTTGTTACAGCAGGTCACACCCACTAGTAGTCTCTATCCAACCCTGCTACATATTAAACAGAAGTTAATGTGACTGATGTCAGGATGCGTGGCCAGACAGTGCACATACACACAGTTATTAATCCTGGTCCTTAGGTGCATACATTTACATTAATGTAATTTACTAGAGTGGTAATTTAGGGAGTTTATTGGTGTTATTGAGGGGGATGCTTTCCAATTATGGAGTATAAAAATGTGGGTAAAGTTCTGCTTTTAAGGGCATGTCCACCCCCAAACTGAAATTTGTTCCACTGCAGGCCAAACTGTTTAGTGTTAAAAAACTTACCTTTCTCCTTTGCTCCTTATGGTTCTCCTGCATTATCTGCTCAAAGTCCAGGAAACTGAAGAGTAGGATCCTCTCTGTGTTTCATCTTGTATGTGTCTCTTCCTTGTCCTCCCTGACGACTCTGGCATGCGCTCTCTGGATCTCTCTCCCCTCCCTCCCTCCCTCCATCTGGATCTTTTGGGGCTGCCATCATGCTTTTAAGATAAAAAAATACAAACTCTGTAGAAACCCCCCCAACCCATAACGCTAAATTGAAATCTTTTGAATCGGGCAGGAAATGTACTTACCTTCATTTCCTCGGCTCCCTCTGAAGACCAGCAGACACATCCATGGTTGGCTAACTTTCAGCCAATCACATATGTGGCTGTCGGTCCCACATCTTCTGCTCTTCCATTCCCAGAAGAAACAGAGACAAAGATAAGGAAGGTAGGTAATTACATTTCTGGCCAGATTTTAAATATTTCAATATAGCATTTAGGGTTGGGTTTTTTTCTGATTTGAGGGTCGAAATAAGTGTAGTCTAATTATTTTTTGGTTTGTTTGTTTTAATGAGTTAGAAGTTCAGAGGGAGTAGCAGCAACTGTGTTTTTATATGATTCAGCTATGTAGCTGAGTGACTATTATAAGGAAATATTCCACTAATGCTATTTGCTTCTATTATTATCCAGGCCACAATTTAGATTATTATTTTTTCTTTCAAAGATGCTATAGGTAAAGGGCAAAATATGCAACACGATAGAATTCAAAGAACATATATTCACAGTTAATTCTGTAGCTCTGCAATCTAAAAGTACTTTAAATAAGGACTAGAGATTAGAACTGACATTCAGGGACAGAGAGGGTTTTGAACTTAAGATTTTGAAACAAAAAACAACCACTCGTGAGTGCAACTTAAAAATGTGTGGGATGTGTCCACAATGGAATGCTTTTTAGAGATCCCCGCTTTTAAGCGACACTGTGCCTTTAATGATCAGTTTATCAATCTCTAAAATGTATGATCGTTTAAATTAACAGAGGTTTGGCATATGATCGTGGCCGTACCTTTACGCCTTCGTAATTTACCAATAATACGTAGTATCACTAATGTGCATATAGACGATGTAGAGAATACAGCAAACAGAGATCGACAAGCCAGAGCAGCAGGAAGGTAATCAATCAGAAGAGGGAAGGCGTATAAATATCTGAAATGGTGTGGCAGGCTGGCTGATAAGGAGACCAGGGCAGAAACTGGAAGTTGGAGTAGGCTGGATGATATGGAGACCAAAGGTAGAAACTGGAAGTCGGAGCAGGCTGGATGATATGGAGACTAGGGCAGAAACTGGAAGCTGGAGCAGACTAGATGATATGGAGACCAAGGTAGAAACTGGAAGTCGGAGCAGGCTGGATGATATGGAGACCAAAGGTTCACAGGAATCCAGAAATCAAAAACTTAGCACAAGACTAAGGAGCTGAAGAACTGAGTACAGAACTGGCAGCAAGAAGGTTGCCCCGTGGGAAGGCTTAAAGAAGGCACAGGAGCGTCATCATCCTGTGACGCATGTGCCCACTCACTTAGCTGCGCGTGAGTGCACAGAAAGAGGAGCAGGAAGACCCACAGCCTTACCGGTAAACCCGCCAATGCTGACGCGCGCACACGGATCACCAGTGAGCTTATGCCACGTTTCCCTCCTAGGCAAGGCGCAGGCTCACGCCTCGGCGTGCAGGTAGGACCAGGATCCTGACAGAATCACAGTAAAATATTTTCTTACCTTTGAAGTGTTCGTCTTTCATATCCTATTTTGAACTTATATAATTTTAATATAAACAACAATGTATAGAAAATTTAAGAATATTATTGTTTAATGGGAAATAAAATATAAAATGGGAAATAAAATATAAGTTTTAACTAATTTGTTAGTTATTAGTAAAATGTATCTTTTGGGTAAAGATAAATTATCTTTGGGCCGACCACCTAACAATTGGTCCCAGCAATCTTTATCTTACGAATATACAAATGAAAGGTGGTGGCTTCCATCCTCATCATCTCCTATTGCTTCTAATTGGTTAAATGATATCCAATGTATGGGGAGTGTCCACAAGATGGAAGGGTGTCCCTGCCTCCAGTTCAACTCAAGCCAAGAAAATATATTCTGCCCCACACATCCCTGTACCTACCTCCTTACGGGGATTTGTCTGCCAGTTCAAAACGATCTAAAAGAGTATGTCCATCATTTTTTTTTTTTTTTTACTTTTACTGTTTAACTGAAGAACAGGAGGTAAATGCATTTTGTCTTACATCCAGTTCTTCAGTAAAACTTGCAGAAGAAGTTTACAGTGGATTGCAGAGATCTCGGGGGGAAAAAAATAATTTCCTTTCCTTTTGAATCATTATGGATTAATTATATTTTCTATCATTTTTGCACAAAAGTGTAACTTATGGAAGACAATTAGCATTTTATTTCTTAAAACCTCAGCACATTCTTTTTCTTGTCTTGTATATGATGACGTATATGTTAATGGATAATTACTGGTTTGTGTGTCCATTGTTTACTATATGATAACCTTAACATATTTATGACATTTTAATGTTACATCCTTACTTTTTAATTTAAGTTAATAGAAGACAACAGTCCATCAAACCCCCACAAATAAAAATAGCCATTAAACCAACAAAAAGCCCATTCTCCAAGTTCCACCTATTGTGCATCTCTCTGTACTGCACAATCGCTATTGATCTGAACACGAAGCCATGGGATAATAAAATTGCTTTTTCTGCAGCTGTGAAGCTTCCTAATAATATTTATTGAAGCAAGCTGAAAGGCAAAATAGAACAGCTGCTCAGTGATAAGTGGTAATTGTAGGGAAGTGAAGCATTGTGCTCCCTTTTGACCCCTGCTTACTGAAATATTGATGTATTATATTTAACTGTATTAGAATTGACATTATCAAATTACCAGTTGTACAAAGCTCATAGCTCAGACCAAGCAATTATTTATTTATTTTTTTGCATTATCCAACTGTTGTATTTGAGATATACATAGTCAGTAATTTCACAGGCTGACCAAGTCGAAGCCTTTTTACATTTCTTAGACGACCCTATGATACATTTTACTGTTGGTTGTTATATCGACGTGCATTAATTCTAGTGATAAACTGCACGTTAAGAAGCACAAGTTTTCAATCGTGATACATTACAAGATAGCTCATTCTGCTTTTTCCAGAAATAACAAATATCTCTTGTAAAGCACTAAGATACTGTCAATATGGATACAGTTTATGTAGCTAAGTGACTATAACAATAATCTAATAATACTGTATACTCAAAAATATGATTCTACCTTGAACTGCAGGTTTTTGTATCAAACTTCATCCAGGCTCAATCCAATTGCATCTGGGGTTCCACCACAATCCCAATAGGTAATATGCAAACGATATGATGGACACAAGAGAGAGAAGCACTGCTCCTAAATAAAAAGCATTTCTAGCATTTAGCTAGCGGAGGGTCTCTTGCGTCCATCATATGGTTTGCATAATCATAAGCTGACATTTATTTATTTTCTCATTGTGTTTTTTACCTGTGGATCTACTATTCTAGATAAAAATTCCTTAATTAGCTTAAAATATTAAGCAGGTGTGAGAACCCCAAAGACAAGCCATACTCTCAGCTACACTTGAGAGCACAAAAACTCCTTATAGAGAATGTGTTAACCACCCGCTTAAAATTGGAATCTTCTAATACAAATGTCATCAAGGAAAGGAATAGTATTTAAAAAAAATAAAAAATATTTTTTTAATGCATCAGATAAAGTTAATTGAAAAGATCAATAAAACCATAAAATCTCTAGTTGATATTCATATAATACACAAACTAGCTGGCCAGCTAAAGAACAATTGATAGATAAATAAAAAGGTATCTCATAATATATAGAGTATAAATGAATGTAAAAGATGTAGCATTATTTCTGGTTAATAAAAAGTTCAATTAACTTAAAACGGTATTAATAATCTGTAGAAGTTTGTGGGTAATAAAGAGAATAAATTCCTCCCAAAAAATTTTACACTCAAGCTCACACTTGAGAAAGGGTACCTGAAAACTTAAACGTCTTATGGCGCAAGGACTAGAAGTAAAGCCTTCACAGCACAGCTTGTTTCAATTTTCTCCTTCTACCACCTTTTAGGTTTTCAGTATATTGTATTTAGGGTTGCAAGTGGAGACCCATGGTAGAATGCTGAGATTAAGTCTGGAGCTATAACATTCAAAATGATAATGTGAATTTTAGTTTGGAGAACAAGTGGTTCCTCGGAAGTGCAGAAAGAGGATTTACTTTATTCAACCTCAAATACTAAACTATACATCATGAAATACCCACTGACAATCACTGTGCTATTATGCCTTTAGTCTCTAGAATTACAGAAGTCTCTGACAGGGATGAGTGGAAAGACTTTTAAATATATTTTTGGAATTTCATACAAATAATATGGTTGATTCACAACACCTTTTATTTCAGGACAGACTCTGGACAATGCAGACTGATTGTTTGATTTTGACATGTATTAGAAATACTGTTATCTTGCCATACTGTTAATGGCCAGACTATATTTATGGTCAGTGTTTCTTTAGTATGTTTTATTCAGTGCAATGAAATGTATGTGTGCACCACAACATCATGATTTTTGAAATCTATGGGTGGGTCTTCATCCAGTCAACATTTAACTTTATAGTTAGGGGTGAACTTAAGTAGCTGAGAGACACTAGATTGGCTAGATTGGGGTCTTTTTCAACCATTTTCTTTTCTGGTGGCAGAATAAGATAAAATAGAATAGAACTAAAAATAGGATAATTTCAAAGTATTCACATATTGACCAGGAGCAGAAAAAGTACCTGGAAGTTTAATTGAAGAACTTTGATCTTAGAATTGAAGAACTTTAAATGATCTTAGGAGGTAAAGGAGCTATGTCCTACCTCCTAAGATCATTTAAAAGTATTCACATATTGATCAGGAGCAACAGTATAACATTCTAGAAAAATACTTGAAAGTCTGTGGTTTCCTTGAATTTTGTAGTTTACACAAGTAAAATGACAAAATAGTAGTATTTTTGTCTGTAATTAAAGTGTATCTCCACTTATTTAAGAACTTAACATGCCAATGGTCCAGCGCAGGTTCACTGACAGTCCCTGATGCATCCACAGTCCCTTGCATGCGCACAGTGCATCAAGTGGATCAAGTCGGAACCTGTCAGTGAGCCAGCACTGGACCATTCGTGGGTTATGTTCACTTCTCACTCCTGATTGTTTAATTGAAGAACGGGAGGTAAGACATAGCTCCTTTACCTCCCATTCGTCAATTAAACTGAAAAAATTAAACTTAAAAAAATTAGTGGAGATACACTTTAAGCCTGTGCTCTACATTAGGGCTACTTACTAGCTCATTTCTCTATAAGACTGAAGTGAACCTTGCCCACACATTCAAGTGTCTGGAAATGGATATCTAAACAAACAAGTTTGATTTGGTTGTTAAACTGTTGCTAGCCTAATAGAATTTTATTAAAGGGCATGTTCGCTCCTTAAAGAATACTCCATATTTACCTCAAAATTGCTTTTGTTTTTAATTCTCCCAATAAATATCATTTTGAACCTTAAATATCTAGAGGTTTTTGTTTGGTTACTTCTTTAAGTGCTAGCTTGCAGAGCTATATTTGATCATAGCAGATCTATTTTAATTGTTGCTGTGAATAATAAAAGATAAACATAAAAAAGTATAGATAAATAACCTAATTAAGAGAAATAACACAAAACAATCTGATCGAAATTCTCACTCGAGTACATGCGCTGCATACAATTATTCTATAAATAATGTCAGAATGTAATATAACTTCTTAGGCCTCTACCTGAATGAAGCATTTACTTATCCAATATTTAAAATGAAGAAGAGGAGGGGAGCAGGGGGGCCCAGGAGCCAAGGGGCCCCCATCTTATTATTTTTCATATGATAGATATAGCCTCCTCCCAGAAAACCACTGGGGATGATGTAGACATAGAGCCCCAAAAATAAAAAATCATTATTTTCTTGATTGTAAAAAAAAAAAAATCTTCAGTGTTACCGACATTGAATCCAATCCAAGCAAATGGTGATCATCATCTCTGTTTTAAAAACTGAATGAAAATGATAGGCATAAATAAAGAAATAAACATCAAATGGCAGATTTATGTTTGTTCTTCTATCATACTGCCTTCAATAATAGTTTTATATTTGTGTTTTACAGCTATTCTACTGCATAGTGTAAATAAAAAAACATGGTCTTGAGATTAAGTCCTATATTTATTTAGGATTTTAAATACAAAAATACAAATGCCTTCTGTACAATAATCATTAGAAATAGATCAACCAATTAATAATTTTAACAGAATCATTTAACAGAGGATTCTGTTAAATCTGGATTCTGTTAACAAAGTGGATCGGTTCCTAGAGATAACTATGTTTAATTAAACAAAATCACAGGTTTTCAATTCAATAGAAGCTGCTTAGTATTTAGTATTTAAATAATGTTTTTCAAGAACTGACTTTTACCAGGTCTGGACAGCGAACAGGTCAACTGAGGTTATTGGTATTGTATAATGTATCAATGCGATTAAGACAATATCAGTTTTCAGATGGCCCATTGTGTTTAAGTGCAAAACATTTCCATGATTTTATTTCTTCATTATATTTTTTAAAATGTTACTGTGGATGTGCTCTATAAGCCATATTCTGGAACAACACACCTTGTTGGAAGCTTGTTGGAAGCTGAAATACTACTACAGCCACCCCACTTTTTTTTTAACAAAACCTGAAAACAAACTTCTAAATATAATATGGGTGGCACAAAAAGTTTGTTAAAGGGTATGTCTAACCCCCGAACTAAATTTTTATGTCTTGTAGGAAATTTACAGCAATTTCCTACAAAATATAAAAGTTAGGGAGGTGGACATACCCTTTAAATCTCAAACACATCACCTTCCATTTAACTACATTGAATCTCATTTGTGATATCCTTGTTCAGCCAATCCAACTGTGTTGGAAAATAACAGGAATGTAAATGTACATAAAGAGTCTTTCAGAAATAGGTGCTGAGGTGAGGTTTTGGGAAGTATCTCAAAGCCGTCTAGCTCATATTGGGCTCATTACTAAATTAATAGAATAGACCACAGAAGCGACTTTTCCACTATTTCTGATTGCAACATACCAAGTTGGGTATAGAGAGATAATTTTTTTTGTGAAGAATAGCAACGGAGGAGTTTTAAGTTCTTCTTAGTGTTTAAGTTTCCCAGTAAGTCTGGATTTTAATGTAAGTTATCGGTTCTGGGAGAATGCACCAAAGCAAAGCGGCTGTGCAAAATTATTTTCAGAATACAAGGTTTGCCAGTGTTAGGAGGGTATATTATGCAATGTACCCTTCAAGATTACATACCCTCCTCCTTCATGTATTATCTGTTTGGAGAGCAGAAAGGGACAGTTGTAATGAAAGGGACAGTTGTAATGAATCTGGATTGTATTGACCACTTTTACTAAAAGTGACCATACATTAGGCTGATTTTATGTACAATCCGACAATTCAACATTTCCATCGATTGGCTGAAAATGTTACATTTTCCCGATCTTATTATGAGACATTAGATTGTGAAATCGATTGTAATTATGATCGGGAAAGTCGATGGGAAAATGATTGTAGTGTTTTCTGAAGTTCAATTAAATGTTAATGTAATGTAACCTCACAATAGACCAAACAAATTGAATGTTGAACAATATGTTAAGTACATCTTAGTACAATTAACATTGTACATCTGTCTATCACTATCAGTCTATCAGTATCGGTCGGTTTAAGATTGTAATTAAGATCGTAATAGTGTATGGCCACCTTAAAGAGGCACTATACTGAAAAAATTACTTTGCCTCATCTTAATCTATAATTGAATACATGTAAGTAGCACTTACTCTGATTTGTGTGTGTTGCTGCATGCTTTCAATCCAGTACACATTTTGTTTAGGAGCAGTATCCCCCACCCTCTTTTAACGACTCCCACCTCCATCCGACCTGACTTTTTTTCTAATGTCTTATTATGGGACATTAGATTGTGAAATCGATTGTAATTATGATCGGGAAAGTCGATGGGAAAATGAGTGTAGTGTTAAGATCGTAATAGTGTATGGCCACCTTAAAGAGACACTATACTGAAAAAATTACTTTGCCTCATCTTAATCTATAATTGAATACATGTAAGTAGCACTTACTCTGATTTGTGTGTGTTGCTGCATGCTTTCAATCCAGTACACATATTGTTTAGGAGCAGTATCCCCCTCCCTCTTTTAACGACTCCCACCTCCATCCGACCTGACTTTTCCCCACAAACCAACTGTCAAGCCTGCACACAGCATACAGCATTCCAACTGTCATAACTCTGTCACCATTCCAGCTACAGTAAAACTACTCACAGAAGAATAGTTTTTGAGAGCAATGAACTTGATTGACAGCTGAAATATAAGTATAATATATAAAGTTATAGATTGGATATCTAAATAAATAGGGGGGGAAATCAAAAGAATGATACAGTGGTGGTTGGGAAGAATTATAGTTTCCAGTTATGGTCAATTTAAAATAACATATGTTTTTAAGTTTAGATGCTCTTTTAGATCTGCTGCTGAGGTGTTATCAGTGGGGCAAATGGCTACGGCGCCACTGTAACAAATAAGAAACTCATTGCCATTGTGTACTTGCGATTTGCTCAATACTTCTAAATCACAACACGTGCGATCCACACCAAAAATTATGAATATATGTATATTTATATATATATATATAAATACAGGTTAGGTGTGCACACAGTCCAATGGTGATTCCAGGTGCCTGGTGCTGCTGATAGTATCCAAATATATAGTATCAGTAGAAGAATATCAGCGCTCTACAGGTCTTTGAATAAGGTGCTTTTTATTAAAGTGCTTTCTAAACCAAACATGGTGCAAAAATGCATATAGCAACGTTTCAGCCTCTGTTTAATGGCCTTTATCAAGCTTGATAAATATATCTATATATATAATATATATCTATATATATAGATATATATATACATTGCAAGAATAAATTGAAGTTACGTTGCCCTCAATCGGCATGCTCTGCGCACATCAAAATTGAATCACCGCAGTCGGGCCTTGTCCTAAATGGTTGCTGAAGTCTGAACCTTGTAAGTGAGTTTTCTGAAGGAGCAGGACATCTGCAACATTTAGCCTCTTGGTCTGCTCATTGCTTTGATGATAATATCATTCTTTTTTAAACAAACCTTACACTGAGAGCATAAAATGGCTAGTAAAGAAAAAGCCTTAGTGAGAAGTAGTGAAATATCAGCAATGGAGCTTACTTCATTAACGGCATTGCTAACTGCACTAGGAACCCATCATAGTATTTTTCTAACAGATGACTGATGAAATATTACCATGTAAGTTAAGCCATACAAGTATGTCTTATGTTACTGAGGATAATTCCTCTTTTATCACAGACCACATGACAGAGAAATGTCTAATATTCCTTTAGCCTTATATATCTGGCAGAACTCAATTAACAACCAACAACTGTACCACCATTTAAAAGTAACATTGGAAGCACACCCCTGCCAGCCATTGTTCAGTATAAGGTATTCCCAGTTTGTCAGGGGTACTGACCAAGCTCTCTGTGAATACTTAAAAAAGATTACATTTGGTAACTATAAGGCAACTGCCATGTGTAGCAGTAAAAAAAAACAATTGCACTCATTATTTGTTTTATTTACTAATTCCTATTATATGGTGTGGGTTAATGTTCAGAAAAGACATTTAAAAGGCCAACAATCTGCCCTTTCTTTCAAATTATATGTTGGTTATAATGAAACCATTTGCAGTTCCATATTTAGCTATAGTGCTAACCCAATATTTTTTTTTAAATATTTTATTTATTTTAATAATTTCGTATGAAACCCAAACAGGACGTTTTCGTTTTGACAGGAAAGTACATTCATCATCGGCAGAAGAAACAGATCATGCTTTTTCACAGTTTTAAACTGACACTCAATAGAGGTACACAGGGAAGCTTTGTCCTGCAAAAGTAAGGGTAGCAATATATATTTAAATACAGTAAATATAACAAAATGGCCTTCTTAATATTACTGCAGTTTGTACTGTACAGGATGTCTATAATGACTTCAGTGTTGCATGACTTAACTTTACTGCCTTCAAAAAAAAAAAGCTTCTAAATTAGTTTGGACACATGGGTTTTATCCAAAGGAAATCAATGCGTTTTTGTGAGTCTGGCTTAATTTTTATGCAGCCAGTACTTTGAGATGAAATTAAAATATGTATGAAAAACATATTAAAGCTTCCCATGGGATTGAACTTATTTGTACATTTACAAGGTGTTAAAGAGATGATTTAAAAATGAAATGTACACAGGATTAATGCAAATGTGCTATGATTTATGAACTTTCATGACAATTTTGACAGCCCCAAGTTAATATCTTGTATTTTTTTGAAAGAGTAATTATCTTTTAACTCATAAGAGTTTTGTGGTATTTTATGACTGTAATATAATCAGTGGAATTGAACCTAGACAGAAAATCAAAACATCACTTAAACCTCAACAGTAAAAGGGTAACTTAAACCATATTTTAAATATCCACATTTGTAATTGGTTCTAAAAAAAACATATATTTATTAGAAAATTTACTCTTAAAATATCTGCACTCTTTCAACAATAAAATGTTTCTTCTATTAAAAAAAAGGCTTTCCAAACACATTTGACATAAGATTATTTGCTATAAATTTTAAATCTACAGGAGATCAAAATATGGGGTATATATAGTTATATAATTTTACATACTTAAACTGCAGCTAAAAGGCGCCCATATTATAGTTTAATGGTTTTATAGTATTTAGGCTTATTTTACAGCAGATTTCAATCGTGTAATTTATCATCAAATTTGGGGTCAATCAGTGGCACCACTTTTAACTAAATTGGATGATTATTCTTCCCTGTTTGGGTCCAACTAAGTTATTTCACATATTTAAAGTACTTTTGTGTAGGAATCCTAGAAACCCCAAGACTGCAGTACTTACTATAAACATGCTTAGAAGCTTTAAATTTTCCCATGTTGCGTAGGGGTGTTAGCGCTTTTTAGCTATACCGCACCTTTAATGATCAGTTTAACAATTTCGACCGACGATTGTTCAATGTATGGGTGCTTGGTCGGGCAAAATAGACTTTTGGTTGGGCCTCATTGATGATCCGCTATTGGCTCCAGCGATGTTATATGCTGATAGCAGCTTTCGGTGCATCACAATTTGCACTTTTAATACCAGCTAATAGTTTGCCACTATTGTCATATAACAACACTTGCTACGGCTGCGTGGTCAACTTTCATGTTAGTCATGCAGTCACCACAACAAAGGAGTAAAAGTCATGCTAACCGATTTAACATTGGTGAGCATGACTCCAAAGCAAGAGCATTGCACCGCTCTTCACATCTCCTTGAAAGTTCATCGGAAGAGTGCTCACTTACAAAGAAGCAAGAATCTTTTCAGCATTGATGCTTTTGGAGCTATTTGCTGCCAAGGTCTCTATGTACATAATGCAAGTGGCATAGCTTTTTATTTAGGAAAGATTAGTCGTTCATATTTGCTTTGGTTTTTAAATTTCCATGACAGTTTTCAAGTAAAGTTCACCTTTGACATGCTCTTTGATTTAAAATTTTTGGGAAAAAAGAGAAATATGAGGGACAGAATTTCACGTTTGATGTAAATCTGTGTCCAGGTAAATGTTTTGATAAAAACTTGCCTGATGAAAATCTGTGTGTATGTACAGTAGTTTCAAAAAATATTTCACTTGTGGGGGTATTTTAGTTCTTTCTTTAGTTATTCTATATTACCTGTGTTTTTTCAGTTTTGGGAGACAGAAAAAGTGGATTATTAAATTCTCCAATATGTCTTAGATTTTTTCAGGGTAATTTAAGAAAAGGAGGTAAAGGAACTATGTCTTACCTCTTGTTCTTCAATTAAGCAGGCTCCTCCTCTGTTTACAATGTACACGCATTACCTCCCATTCTTCAATTACAATGAAAAAATATAAGTACATTTTCTGAGCCAAGATACCTTTTAAAGGGGAACTGTGTTCCTGTGGTCCTCCATTTTGAATGTGTCTTACGGAGGTAGACACTGATTCCTCTCCTCCTAAAGTGGGCAGTTCTATGTCCCTTGTGTTTGTAGTCTATGGAGATTTCTGCAGAATAACTTATAAAGCCAGGTTTTTTTGTTTTTTTCAAGATTATAGCCACATGGCAAAAGAGATCTTTTATAGTTTAGTGTCAGTTAACAAGCAGAAATAGGATTTTACATTAAAACTTTCATCTTCTGCAGATATCTGGGTAAGTAGCATATTTATCTACTTAAATTGTTAGGAAAAAATATATCATTTGGTCATTTTAGGGACTTATTTAAAAACCTGCGGTAACATAAAAGTACAATAGCATCCGTAATTGTGAAAACTTTTGTGCGTACCATGCCATGTGGTACCAAAATACTTCAATGGTATTGTATGTGCCAGTGTAAATCTATGATCACTACAAGATAACGATACCGTGCCTTAATAAATATGTCCCACAGTATTTATAAGGAGGGCTGCACTTATTTCAAATGGGTTGCTTTTTACTCAGCTTTGCTGCATGTGTTTCTAATGCTGCCTTTGATTACACTGTTGCTCTCTCTAAAACATTGTTTCAGGAAAAATGCTGGAAATGGATTCCAATTATATCTTTAATAGTGTAGTAAAGATCAACAGGGAGATTCAATAAAAGTTCTTACCGTTAAAAATGGTGCTAATTTTGCCCCAACCAATCAGATATTAGCTTTCAAATGTTAAATAAGATCTGATTGGTTGGGGCAAAATTAGCACCATTTATAACAATAAGAATCTTTATTGAATCTCCTTGTAAGTGTTTAGCTGGAGTTAGATAACCTTACATTTCAGGGGGTGGGAGGATGTGTAGCAGTTTTTCTTTCTCATAGGCAACCACATTCTGTGTATTGAATTAGAAGTCACCAGAACTAAAGGTTGTACAGTATATACAACCAACCCAGAAATTACCCCTTCTGGGTAATTATAATGTTGATTTTTTATTTCTAGTAATTAGAATTTCTCAGCATAAAAACAGCAGTGAGCATGCTCCAGCCCTAAACACAAGCGGCGGTTCAGATGATCTGTTGATCAATGGCTGCCACCATAAGACACATACAAAATGGAGGACCACAGTCCCCATTTAAGGGACTCTTAACTGATTTTATGTACTTCATAAAGTACATGAAATTTGTATCTATTACTCACAGGGAGGTTAGAACACTTATTCCCACCTCCCTGTGAATAATAAAACGCCCGGGTAACAGTGATATACTTACCTACCGGCGATCCACTTGCAGCTTCTTCCCAGCAGATGGCGATGTGTCCCAACTGAGCTCCCTTCTTGTGCATGTCAATACAAAAGATAGGAGCAGATTTGGGACAGCGTGCCTGTCAGCTGGGGAGAAGCAATGAGTGGAGCTCTGGTAGGTAAGTGTATCACTGTTATCCAGGCATTATGATGAATATGAGAAAAAGTGTTCTCACCTCCCTGTGAATATTAGCTACAGATTTCATGTACTTAATAAAATCGCTTTTCCAAATTTTTCCGAACCGCATCATTGCATATAATAGAAAGCTGGGGCCTGAAAACCTGTTGCATTAATATACAGAACAAATGATTTCTGACAATGTGCTTGGATTTAACTATGACCACAGCTTTATTGATGAAATAACTAAATATATTGATAATATGCCAGTTGTTATGCCTAGGGCATACCAGGAACAAAATCCACAATCGACTACTGGAGTCTTAGCACCAATGAACTAGGGTTATGAGGGAACTCACCGTGGGCTCACATCCCTCCCCCCTATTTGGCACTTAAACTCACCAAAGAATGTGCCAAGCAGGCTCATAAGGCCGCGAAGGCATGGGGAGGGGGGTGGCTAGCCCATTTCTGCCCAGAGACTCAGTGGGAAGTTTAACTTTCCCACTGTGTCACTTTAGGGGACCTGATTGGTCTCTAGGGGGACGGGGTAACGCATCACTGCCCCGGTGATAGCGTTGCCACCCAGGGGATTGGCGGCTGTCAATTCCCAGCATCCACCTGGACGCAACTGGCCAGCTATATAACAGAGGTCCGGACCCCTCTCCCCCCCAGCTGCAAATACAAAAGAAAATTAGCAAGCACCTAGACGATGGCAGGAATCTCCGGCACAGTCGCGGAATGGATAGGGCGAGCGGAGGACCCAGATGAAGCTGAGCGCGCCCTGTATGAATTCATGGCCTCCCATGCAATAGGCGGAAGCCGTTCTGAGCCTACAGACCCAGAGGACGCAACATCCAAGGTAGCGCCCAATCCGCAGGACGAGGAGGCGGAACCATCTTCCACACCACTCACAGCCCCAGCTAGGCCCAAGGCTCGCGAGGCAAAAAGGCGGAGGCGGGACAAAGAGGAGCAGGCCAATAGGAGCGGAGGTGTGTCGGACGAGCCCCCGATGTCAATCACCCCCCCGGCTCCGGCTAAAACAGCTGCAGGCACCCGAAACAGGAGAGGCAGGCGTTCAATGCTGTCTCCTCCCAGGGGAAGCCAGACAGCGTGGGGAAACACTAAGAGTGCTCACAGGCCTGGCACTCTCACATGGCCTGCCCTGTCTCCCCCAAGAGCTGCAACTGCTGCTGCCAAGTCGGGCAGCAAGAGAGCTGTAATCACTACACCCCTTGCCACCCAGACCGTTGTTCCAAATGGGTCTGGTGGTGGGTGTTCTTTTTCTCCCTCACAGGTACTCCTGGAGTCCCCAGCAACAACCCCCCCTCAGCAGGAAACAACAAAACCACAGGAGAGCATCAGCGGCCCACAAAGGCAAGTCTCGCCAGCTACCACAACCACAGCCACAGTGGAAAATCAACCCACAACATCCTTCATAGCACCCAGCCAGCCAGCCACGGCAGGATCAGATTTGGCTGCAGCCACAGGTAATTACAGCGACCAACTACTGTCTTTTAGAGAGGCAATTAATACGCTCTCTTCTGCTTTACTTAAATTCCAAGAACCATCTAACACTAACCCCCCCCTTGCTAATGGTAGCCAAAATGTCACAGGCCCTAGTCAGACAGTAGCCAACACCTCAAAGGGTAATGGGACCGCAACTTCACCCGTTCCTGAGATTTGCTTGAGAGATGTTTTGGCGTGCGATACCACAACATTGGGCCTCCATTTATCCCCATCTCAAAAGGAAAAAATAGTAAAGGGTGAATATGTGGAACTGTTGGCTTTACTGCCCTCAATAAGACAGGTCAAAAAAGTAGAGAGAAAATCCGAGGACTCTGAGGACGACAGAAAGCACTTGGTCCCTCGCACCTTTTCCAATTGGCTTCAAGCCTTTTGCATTTACGCAAACATTTTTTGCTCTTCAAAACCGGAGTTAGGCCCATCACTTTTCAAACATATAGATATAGTTCTAGAGGCATACAGGGGCTACGGCGGCATAGCGTGGTTCCTCTACGACGAAAAATTTCGGCAAAAACTGGCCGTCCACCCAGGCCTAACATGGGGTAAAAAAGACATAGACTTATGGTTGAGCATGTTAGCACCCAAACCACTCGCGTTCACCACACTTAACAAGCCGAGCCAATCAACAAACAGAGTTAACTCTTGCTGGGCATATAATGAATCGAGTTGTAAATGGCAGGCAAATTGTCGATACAGACATGAATGTTCCATATGTAGCGGAAGCCACCCGGCCTTTCGTTGCATCAGGAAATTCAGCCCCTCCCTCAAAACGCCAAAAGACACTCCAGGCAGAATCGAATACGCCAGTGAAGTGGTCAAAAATGCTGCCAGTGAAGTGGTCAAAAATGCTGCCCTGGCTAGAGGCTTACCCAAAACAACAGACGGCAACTTTAATTAAAGAGGGTTTTAAATCTGGTTTTTGGATCCCATTAGAAAACATTTATCCCACCAAGGTGGTACCCAACAACCTAAAATCAGTTCGTTCAAACCCACAAATAGTTCACACAAAACTCCAAAAGGAAATGCAGCTAGGGAGAATAGCAGGCCCCTTTTAAAACGGAAAAAGTTAAAAAGTGTTGTTAAATTGAATTGGAACTTAATAAAAAGGTGTTGCGGCCATTTTTCACCACATCTCTGTGTCTGTGTATTATTCAAGGTTATATATGATGTTACATGTGGTCCAATGGGAGAAGTACGTCATCCCTACCCCATGATTCAGACTCCCATGCACCAATAAACTGCGACTAGAAAGAATAATACATAATTATTAACCGAAATTTAAAAAGTGACATTTGAGTAGAATGAAAAAAACGCTGGAGGGAGGGTGAGTGCAAGTAGCTAAACTGCCTTTCTGGCTGGAAATGATTCCTCTATGTGTCCGGTAAGTAAACTTTTAGCTTACACTCCTCGCCTTGCCAATTCTTAACTGTTAACTCCTTTCTATTGTATTGCTGGGAGCTAGTATGTCTGCCAAGACCTTTCTTTTTCCACAACTTTTTCCTTTATCCAAATGCTTAAATATTAAGAATGTAAACCATTCAAAGGGCAGTTTCGATAACACCACAATTCAATCACACCTTGCTACAGTGCAATCACCCCGTGCATTCAAAAGGTCTCTAACATTTGGCATATGCACGGTATATACACATTGTGACTTTCCAGGATACAAGTCATTCTGAATTGAGAAAACAATTTAGCTAGTCGGATGACTAGCTAAACTATAAGTCCAGTTGATCTAACTAAATACAACAGATATTTTTAAAGGATACTTTTTATTTTGTTATGATAGTTTTCTCTTTTTTGCTTTAGTAACATAGCTCTGAAGGCTAAAATTAATATGGTACTGGACTTTTTTCAACTTTTTTTTAAAAAAAATTGAGCCAAAAATGTAGTTTCAGCTTCTCTATTATAGTTGTTCTTTCTTAATTGGCAGAAATTCTTAGGAACCTTCAGTCAATAACAAGTTGCTTTCCAAGTTTTCTGTAAGGACAGTGTCATGACTAAATATTCAGATGAGGGACCGACTCCCCTATTAATAAAAAAAAGGGAAAACTGTTAAGTTTTTTGTTTTGTTTTTATTGTAGAGTTCCCAGAATTAGAAGATGGACTGTTGAAATTGAATCCCAGGCTTCCTAAGGAACATGCCATATGATGTAACACTCAACTTACTCTCCTTGGCGTACTTAGTGATATAGCTGTAAAAATCTTGGCCATATTTCTGGATCTTATGAATAAATTTCAGATATGTAAGTTTGCAACATAAACTGCACATTCAAAAGGCAAAATAATATTAGTAAAATAACTAGTCTAATGTACTGTAGTTGTCTAATATAGAACAATGTAAATAAACTTAACATAGTAACATAGTAATTGAGGTTGAATAAAGACATAAGTCCATCAAGTCCAACCTTTTCACCCTCCTTTTTAACTCTATCTATCAGTTGATCCAGAGGAAGGCAAAAAAAAAATGATGTCAGAGCCATGACTGACATCCTTTACCAGGAAGTAGCTGGATCATAGCCTGGTAGCATATTTGCTAAATGTAACAGAACCTAGCTTTTTGGGGGTGTCTGTAACATGCTTGGTTTTTGTAAGAGTGGTTTTAAAAAATATTCAATCAAAATAATTCTTTTTGGTGGAAAAAAATTTTTTGGCCGATTTGGATTTTTTTTTTTTCAATTTTTCAAATTCTTCTTCAGTGATATTTAAGTATAGAATCCATGAACTCCATAAAAATAGTAATTATTCATCATTGAAAACTGTTTTTTTTAAAAATGTAATTGCTGCAATTACCTACTGCCAAACCCAGCAGACATATTAAGGATCTCATGAAAAGACCAATATCTTTGGCAGTCTAGAAAGTACAAAGATTTCATATTTCAGGTAATGTAGCAGCTTTACAAGTGAGACTCACTGTTAAATTTTATATTTACATTATATTCAGTAATGAGGAAAATGAGAGGCAAACATTTTCTTTTCAGGTACAAGTATAAGCTGTAGAGATAAACAAAGATGAACAAAACCACAAAGTTTTATTCTGCCATATGTTTCACAGAAATTATCAAATTCAGCAGAGCAGGCGTTTCATTTCTGGACCCTATTGACTTCATTCTTATGGCTGATAAATCTACCTAGAAGCTAAAATATCCTGCCCTAGTACCATAACGGGAAAGGTGACCAAGAAATCAGCTAAGCAGCTACCCAGGGCCGTTTTTAGGCATATGCCACCAAGGCAAAGTGCTAGGGATCCTATGTTAAACCAGGGCGCCCAGTGTTGTCCCTAGCATCTCCCTGTCATTAGGGATGGCATAGAACTCGAACTCGAACCCGAGTTCGAGCCGAACTGTTCGAGTTTGAACGGACCCGGACTTCTCGAACTATCTCGGACGCGGACTTTCGATATTTCCCGGACTTTCGATGATTTATCGAATGTTCGAACGTTCGAATCCGCGAGTAAAATGTACATGGTATCTAGGCGCGAACATCGAATCTGCGAGTAAAGTCTCCATTAAAGCCTATACGCGAGTATCGAATCTGCGAGTAAAATGTCCATGTTACCTCGAACGTTCGAACGCGAAAGCTCGAAAGTAGCTCGCGTGAGAGTAAGATCGATTTTTGGAAAGTCCTGGATATTGGAACATGCTCCCCACACCATTTCCCAGGTCCCACAGCCATTTACATTAAGTTACCATTAATATTTTAGTTGTATTTGACTCGAACTTTTCGAACTATTTGCCTCCCATAGACTTTAATGGGTCCGTTTTCGAACTTTCGAACTTTCGAACTTTCCCAATAGTTCGAAAGTTCGAAAACGGACCGAACTTTCAATAGTTCGACCATCTCTACCTGTCATCTTTTACTTGCTGTGTTAGAACTGCTCTCCTAGTTCTGCTGTAATTTGCAACATTGTAGAGAGCCTGAACTCAACAGTGGTCCCTGTGACTAGCTGCCATAAGACCACTATTTCTGCCTCTTTCATCCTTCCATCCAACTGTCCAATTAGGTAAGGAGTGAACAATTCAATGGAGGAGACATGGAATGCAGGTAAATGCTGTATATTATGTCAATGCTGGCAGCTGAAAGGGTTAATAATGGTAATACTCTGCTGACACTGGTAATGACAATATTCTGTTGAAGTCTGTTGGCATTAAATGGTTAATGGCAATACTCTGGGAAAGTGTTGGCAATGAAATTATTAGTAGGAAAGTCTGCTGGCACTGAAGGGTTAATGGTAATACTCTGATGGCACTGGTAATGACAATATTCTGTGGAAGTCTGCTGGCACTGAAGGGTTATGTCAATACTCTGGGAATGTAATGGCACTGAAAGTGTTATTGCCAATACTCTTGGAGGGCAACGCCATTCTATTGCGCTTTTAAGCATGGTGGGATTGCAATTGGATCAAGCCAAGGCACCAAGATGGATAGAAATGTATCTGCACTGTATTTAGCAGCAGGTCAGGAAAAGAGATGAACAAGTTTTGTTCTGCCTGTGGTTTCCCATTCATTTCTGCGGAATTGATATTCCAAAAATCTAATCTGATTATTGTCTTTTTGACTTTCAGGAACAGCCAAAAGGCTGGGTGTCCCCCCCAAGCTGTACTTTGCCCAGGTCTGCACTAGCACATACTAACAATCAAAAGTTTTAAAAAGGGTCACTTGTAGATGCACTATACTTAGGTTTAATGCCCCCCCCAACCCACTGCGAGTTGCCCATTTTTAGATAAGCGTAATGGTATGGTACTTACCTGGATATTCCAAACTGTTTGTGAGATACGATGTTCTAAATTTAAAAAAACTTGAAAAAAAATAGTTACTACTGCACAGTCTTACCCAGTGGGTAAATATATGCATCTACACACTCCCCTTGCACAATCACTGACAACTTCATGCAAACCTGGTCCACCTGTCAGTTAATAAATTTTTACTAAAAAAAATCTTTAAACAGGAACTGTGGTCTCCATACAAGTGGCCTTTATTAAAAATGACACACTCCTACCTTTAAATGAGTCCAGGATCTTGCTTCCAGCTGCAGTCTATCCAAAGTTACTGTACAGCAGTATAAAGGGTGTTTTTCCTGCTAGCACTGTGAGCTGTGACATCATCAGCACATGGGGTCTGTCTCCAAGTTTAAGGTTGGAGCATGCCTACTGGTGGGATAGAGCATCCCATCAGCTGCATAATAAGCCCCACCCCTGAACTTCTAAATCATTTTCTAAGCTTAGCAAAGCTGAAGGTGTACACACATTATCCTTAATGGAATTGTTCAATGCAAAAGTGAACTATTCCTTTCATGCATTGATTCTTCTATCTTTGTTCCTGGCTCCACGGGCATTGATTGAAGAATGGAAGGTAAGGCATAGCTTTTTTGCCACATAGGATTTTTGATGTTAACTGTCACCAAGGATACAAAAAAGGTTATATCTTTTTGTGGAAGCCTTCACAGAGCATTATTGTGAAATACTAAGATATTGCCACGTCCTTGTAAACCTAAACACATATAAAGCCCTACCATCGACCTTTAAAGGGTACTGTAACCATATATCCCACTACTCCCGGAACTTCTGGGAGTCTCCCGTTAAGCGAGACCACCCCGATCTCCCGCAATGGAGAGGAGTCCTCCCCGTTACGCCCCCTTTATGTGTGTCACGTCCCCGACCGCCCACACCACACCCATACCACACCCCTAGCCCCGCCTCCCCCACCCCTAGCGTGTATGCCCTGCCCCCACTGTGTGACATCAATTACATCACACAGCATAGCCACGCCCCTCATCACGCCCCCTTGACCACCCTGCCCGGAAGGAAGAAGAGGCAAGGTGGGATGTCTGTGTAACTGTGGTCTCCATCCATACAAGTGACCTCTATTGAAAAGATATAGATATAGATCTTAGAACAACCCTGTACAATACTGTACATTTCTCATAACTGTATCTATTTAAAGGTGAATGTTGAAGGGTATGATATATACGATCTAGTCTATAAAGTTCTGCCTGCAATATCACTGCAATGTACACTACTTAGTGGTTAGTGCTTAAATGTGTCTTGTTGAGAAAGACAAAATTTGGTTGCATGAAGATCTGTACAAATTTAAATAATGATCCTATCTCACAAACAGATTGGAATATGCTGGAAGTAATAATGGGCAGTTCAGACGTATCCTTTTATAGGGCTTAAATTTTAAACTGAAGTTCTGCTTTAATGAACACCCCCCCTTTAAAAGTGAATGTTAGAATGTAAACTAACCTTTAAAGGAACTATGCTTTTTCCATCCCCACTTTTTCAGTAACCTGCAAAAACCATCACAAACTGCACAGAAGGTTAACATTTGCATTGAAAACTTGTGACTAAATCAGATTAGTGGAAATTAAAAAACTCAGCCAAGATGATTATACTGTATGCAAGCAACAGGGAGGCTACAGTGGCATAACTACCGGGGGGGCCCGGACGGTAGTAGGGCCCGC
The DNA here is from genome assembly GCA_019447015.1 of Hymenochirus boettgeri. Taxonomy (NCBI): domain Eukaryota; kingdom Metazoa; phylum Chordata; class Amphibia; order Anura; family Pipidae; genus Hymenochirus; species Hymenochirus boettgeri. Next base: position 83,290,726 of record CM033472.1, on the reverse strand, counting down.
CACAAGCGCAAATCCCTGCAGTATTCACCCTTTTTAAAGAGCTGATTTTGCGAATGAAGAAAACATACGCACGATCAACTCTTTAAAACCAGACCCGAACTTCCAGAACTGAACCGGAAGTTCGGGTCCAGTTCTGAAGAGCTGATTGCGTGTATGTTTTCTTCATATGTGTGATCAGCTCTTTAAAAAGGGTGAATACTGTAGGGACCTGTGTGGAGGGAGTCAGGGACCCGGCCCCCAAACTCACGGGGGGTCCCGGGCCCCTTTAGGTACGCCCCTGGGAGGCTACAAGATACTAGACTGGTACCAGTTTATTGCTCTATGGCTAATAAGGATCCCTGTATTTTAAAAGAAAAAAAACTTTGAATGACGCCCTCCACTGTCTCAGTGTCCTAGCAGTTGGCCTAGGTATCTAGAAACAGTAAAAATATTGCAATAAGGCTGTGAGTACATATGTGCAATATCTGTAAAAGCACAAACTGCTATATATATATATAAATGTGCATACATTATCATCCGAGCAGTCTCAGTCCTTTGAATACTATGGATTCAAATTTCAAATACATGGGTATTGCCAACATAATAAACAGGAGTTCACCCCCACACTGCCCCTGTTGCTATCACACACAAACACGTGTAAATACAACTTGTTGTATGTCTGTGCATGTTCTGTGATAATGCTATGCCATAATGTGCACTGATTAAGCCTGAAATAAGACCTGACATTTTACTGCATATGGGTGATAGGAATAGACTGGGTGGGCTATGTGGTTTAGATCAATCATCGGTTTTGCTGGAGTTTTACCATATTATATATTTCCTTAGTTTTACATTCTATAATGTGCCTGTGCCACCAAATGGTTAACGTTTGGACTCTTAGTTCAGCCACCATCCTATTACACTCAAAGCAATTATATTTAATTCAAACACTAGTGAAAATACAAGCTACACAAAGGATTTTGCAAAGTGAAACATTAATTCATTGCTACAAAATCTTCCCAAATAAAATTAGCCTTCTTGTGTTCATTAGTTATTAAAAGCAGGCAGTGCCCTTGGCTAAGCAGTAAAACTGTTCATTGCATCAGTAATTGCCTTAAAAAAACTGGTAGTCCCCCCTTCCATAGAAGGTTATTCCTCATGGTCAATACAAAAGAAAACTATAAATACAAATGTTTTTCCCATCTGATTTTATAATATATATTTTACAGCCATTAGATTGTTCCTTCACATGCAAAAGAAAGCAGGACTTGCCTTGTTTGTAAGGGCTCTTTAACTTGCCTTCAAATTTGTAGCAGCTGTTATTTTAGCAAATTGGGCTAAATCAGTCTGTACATTTAATCTGTCTGTCCAATGAGGAAAGATTAACCACTGCCTGCCAGAGAGACCACCTGCATGGTTAGGTCTGTGTTACCAAACATTTCAACTGTGAATAGCTTCAGATTAAATTAGGTGTAAAAAAAGTCATTTCCTCTGAGTGATAAATAAAAACACCTGTGTATTAGCTCAAGTATCTATAAGTGGGAAACTGTCTCCTGTTAAAACATTTACTGGCATAAAAGTAATTAATCGTTTTGGCATTCATCTACTCAGAGTGCTTTGATATTAAATACCAGTCCTTAACTAATGATTTCTTTCATAATAAATATAATTCTAAATAAAACTGCTTAGTTTCCCTTTTGCTCTATGAAGTTTTTGAGTCTTTGTTTTATCCTATTCCTACTGTATTTTTCTTTATTTACTATGATTAAGACTAATTATAATAACAACTATTTCACCAGCTCTGCATTTGTCTGTTAAGTATTTAATTTTAAAGTGTGTTCTTGATAATAGTGATTTTTTTTATTGCATATTTATTACCATTGATAATGAGCCTTGGTTTCAAAACAAACCTGTTTCTGATTCAAAACTGGCAGATTTGAAAATCTGCAAATGCAACGGCATTTTTGACATTTTAGAAACTAAGAATTTATCACTGAAAAATCGAATATCAAATATTAGAAATTAAAAAAATGGAAACAGCAATTGAAAAATTGTGTTCGAAAATTGCTATCTAATCTTTTTGAAAAAAAAAAAATAAATCTTCCCAAGCACCAAAGTACCACTGTTTGATCTGTCCCCTATTTCTTTGTATATCCAATCTGAAGGATTTTAAATTTCAGCTGTCATTCAAGTGCCTTTTTTTAAAATCATATCAAAATCTGTTATGTGGAGTTTTGCTGTAACAATAGGTAATAGTTGGTTTGTGTAAATTGCATGGTTCCATCACCCAGTGCTGGCTCATATGGCTAAATATGGAGCATGCTTTGCCCTCATAGGTTTCATAAAGGAGGCATTGGTTAAAAGAGGGATACTAAGGGCATGGCCACACTGCAACGCAAACGGAATCGCATGCGATTTCATGTGCGATTTTTTTTGCGTTTGCACATGAGTTTTTTCATTAAGCATTGAAAAATGCATGCGATTGTGATTTAAAATGCGGAATGCAAATCGCAAATGCAACACACCCAAAAACGTGCATTTTCGGTGCATTGACGCATTTTCAATGATATGAATAAAACGCAGACGCAAAAAAAGCGCAGCAGTGTGGCCTAGCCCTAAGCCTGATCAAAACAAGTATTTGATTGAAGGCATTTAGCAACATACACTACAGAGTAAATGCTGCTTAAATATATTTAAAATTTACAGATTAAAGTTGAAAAATGTTATTGCATTAAATGTTCTGTAATATAAGCACTTACACAGTCCTTGATGTGCGTTTCTTTAAGAGATTACATCAAGGACTTTATAAGTATAAATGCAATAAAATAATAAAATCACAATAAGCAATCAAACCGCACCCTAATTCAATATTTTTGGTGAGTATTGGGCTTCGCTCTCCAAGAGCTTTGTCAAGATCATATCTATAGGGGACTTTTTATTTATGTGCACTTCTAGAATTAAAAACAGAAATGCCACAAAGTGTTCCGAATTGGATCTCATCATGCAACATTTTCTGCTGTAATATAGTTTATATAAACTTGTGTAAGCTCTAAAAACAAACATTTTTTAATTTTTATTTTTTTGCTGCAAAAATGGTGCGTTTACCCATTACTAATCAGCAACAAAGCATGTATATTTTATAACTGTAAACCCTGGGTTCATGTTAAGTTTGATCTTTTGTGGTGGTCTTTTACCTACCTCAATCCAAAGCCACTAGGCATGTATGGTTTGCCCAATTGACTGTCATAGAGGTTATTACAAAAATGATACCCCCCCCAGTGGAGGAATATAAGTATGAGCCTTTCCTACCAATGGTATTTAAGCTGCCTTATGGACAACATGCATTTTGTATAGTCTTTGTCAGCATTACATATAATAAAAAATACAAACATAATAAATAAATAAATACATACATACATACATATAAATAATCCAGTATTAATGTAGTAGTACACATAATATTACCAGACCACTGCTGACTGGAGCATATGTTAAAAATATCTGCACCAAATGGAAATTGACTGCATTTCAACTGCATTAATTCAGACATCATAGAGGAGGCAAACAAGGTAGAACATGGTAAACATGAATGGCAAATAATATGTGTCAAAGGAAAGCAGCACACCACAACCAATTGAAATCAATGATGCAAGTGCAATATGCTCTCACTCCAATAAATAGAAAAGGTCCATATTATCTTGCATATAGTTGTTTTCTTTCAAAGTATATTCAAATAAACATATCAAGGCCTGATGGTGGACAACACAATAACAATTATTTTAGCGACTTTGGATGTGTCTTTGTTATTAACAGCTACTGTATTTCTCAATTGTGTGGTGTTAACGTAGCCAGTATGATATTGTCTTTCTACTCCAAATGTTTGAAATCACAGTTATTTTGCTTTTAATAGATGTTTTATTTGCAACTACATGATACTACAACAAGAGTCTGTTTATTAAGCACTTAGTGGTTTGGTGGTGGTGGTAAATATCCCTTATATTATATAAATATATTTATATATTGCATTGAGTTTTTAGGATCTACCAATGTGGTGGGGGGTATAGTATATTACATATAGTAAAGTTGTATATGTATGTGTGTACTATATCACTATTACCATTTAAATGACCATCAGTAAATATATGTTAAGTATAGCACTGACCTATATTAGGTACAACACAAAATATACAAAATACATAAATTTACTTACAGAGCTGAGATCCCTATTTCAACATGAAATGGTCAAAATGGGAGGTTAAACCACACCCCTGGGTCTGCTCCATGTGAAAGGAAGTGTAATTCAGAAAAAGTTTCTGTCTGTTACACAGGGCGTGATGTGTATTATAATGGACATATACACCAAGGCTCGTCATATACCACCTCCAGCCTGCAGGTGGTATCATTGAGTAATAAAATACAAAACATCCCTGCTCTCTATGGCTAGTAGGATATAAAGTGAAAGTAGATTGTGGTGTGTGCTTTGGAGAGATATTTACTGCAATACAAGATCCTGTGTATAAGATTCTGTTACCACGTGTTGGGAGGACAGATTATTGGACAGACAATTTACCTTATTGGATACAAACTCTGAGGCAACAGATAAGTATACACCAACTTACAGGGACACTCAATATACAGGCCTGGTTAATATTCAAAGTGATACACCTGTTTTGTGCCAGACCACCAGTGTATCACACTGTGTGCCATACTACTCATAATGCTTCCATAAAGCAATGATCTGGTACAAATTGGTGGCAGCGGTGCTGGTAATACCATTTATTCTCCCTGTTTTCTTTGTATGTTTGTTATCTGTATAAAGCTATGGAGGCTGCTACTGAAATTATTGATTTAAATCCTCCTGTACTTGTAACTGCAGATGAAATGCCCCAATTAGACTCAGTAGCTCTACCAGGCCCAATTGCCAAACCTATTTTTAAACATGATCAATTTGATGGGGTAACTAAGGAGTGGAATGATTGGCTAGAAAAATTTGAATTAGCAGCAACTATTAATAGTTGGGATGAAGGTGCTCGCTTGCAAGTCCTTAGCCTTTTGCTTAGTGGTAAAGCCAGGCAGGTATACCAAGGATTTCCTGTAATACTGAAATAAAAAGCAGTTATCAGTTTTATATATATATATATAATAGTATAAAAGAGTATATAAAGGATAAATTCATTTCTTTAGGTAAACTGGGAATGAGTAAAGTTTGTTTATATGTTAGATTATTAGCGCAATGCTATTATAATAACATGATGCTGTGAGGTACCTTCTGTTCTAATATATGAGGTACCATCACCACTTGCCGTAGTGAATACTAATAAGTATCAACCTAGCATGTTTCGCTTCAACCACACAGTGTGGCAGGATTGCCTGGGTCTACTCTCAGACCTGCAGGATTATCCTATTTGGTTCCCCTGAAAGCTGGTGACTGTCTGAGTAACAGTTTAAAAGATACCTGTGTAAAGATTCTATATCTACTATATCAACACATAGCAAAACATACACACACATAATTTCCATTGTGTACCAACGGGCACACAAACAATTAGCATAGGCACATTACTATGCTGTGCGTATCCCACGGGGATCTGATTTCCCCAAGAATATAATAAGTAGCAATAGAGTTGCACACTAGGGATAGAAGCAGATATAATTAGTTTATTGACAGGCTTACAAATAAATCTAGCAAAGTTTTGGGAGTGTGACCTGATTGCAAACTTGACAAAGGGAGTTACACTCCCGAAACATTGCTAAATGTATTTGTAAGCATGCCAATAAACTAATTTCATATATATAGGTTAGAAGTTAGGACCTTCCAGACTGGGGTTACCTTGACGTGGTTGGAAGGCTTTTCTTTCATGTGATCACAGTAATGTATACTAAAACCCCTTTGTTTATAAAGTATGCCAGTGTGCAGATAATATGATATTGTATGGGATCTAGGAATGTGCATTGATTATCTTTTCTATGTTTGTATTAATGTTTGACCAGATCAGTAGCACTTCCGCTAAATGTAGTTGTAAATTAGCCTAATTGGAGTGCTTCCACAATCCTTGTATGTATTTATTGGGAGGCTTGGTCAAGCCTCCATGTGGTAAAAGCACCCACAACACGCCCCTTTTATGGGAGGTCCTATGCCTTTAATATAAAGCACTGGATGGCCTCTTCCCTCATTTTAAAAGCCAAAGGGCTGGGGGGAAGTGAGAGAGCCTGTTATATAGATTCAGTGTGTAAGAATGAGAAATGCAAAGTTTGCTAATCGTAATTGAAGTAAAAGACATTTAAAAAGGTTAGAAGTTAGGACCTTCCAGACTGGGGTTACCTTGACATAGTTGGAAGGCTTTTCATTCATGTGATCACAGTAACGTATACTAAAACCCCTTTGATTATAAAGTATGCCAGTGTGCAGATAATATGATATTGTATGGGGCCTAGGAATGTGCATTGATTATCTTTTCTATGTTTGTATTAATGTTTGACCATATCAGTAGCACTTCTGCTAAATGTAGTTGTAAATTAGCCTAATTGGAGTGCTTCCACAATCCTTGTATTGTATGTATTTATTGGGAGGCTTGGTCAAGCCTCCATGTGGTAAAAGCACCCCCAACATGCCTCTTTTATGGGAGGTCCTATGCCTTTAATATAAAGCACTGGATGGCCTCTTCCCTCATTTTAAAAGCCAAAGGGCTGGGGGGAAGTGAGAGAGTCTGTTATATAGATCCAGTGTGTAAGAATGAAAAATGCAAAGTTTGCTAATCGTAATTGAAGTAAAAGACATTTAAAAAGGTTAGAAGTTAGGACCTTCCAGACTGGGGTTACCTTGACGTGGTTGGAAGGCTTTTCATTCATGTGATCACAGTAATGTATACTAAAACCCCTTTGTTTATAAAGTATGCCAGTGTGCAGATAATATGATATTGTATGGGGCCTAGGAATGTGCATTGATTATCTTTTCTATGTTGGTGAACAGTGGGAATTAAGTGTGTATGTATTGTATGGCTCCCAGCATGCTCTCAGTGATACCCACACAAAGTGCACAAACAGGCAAGTGATGCAGGATCTGTCTGCCTCTCCCTTATGGATATAGCTGTTAAGCTGTAGGACCAGAGAGAGGCTACTTACATCCGTTTATCCGGTAGGTATCCGGATCCATTCTGAACTTGCTCTCCCTTTCCACTCCCAGCAAGTATCCAGGGGGAGGCTCAAATGGGATAAGTCTGAAAGTCCCCAGACAATCCCACCACATAATGTGATCAAACACACACATACTCTTCCATTTCTGTTTGACCTGCCAGCTTTTTACATGTTTAAAAACTACAACTCCCAGCATTCCCTGGCTGCACAGAATGCTGGAAAATGTATGTTTCATACATCCTAGAATAAAGCCCTTTTACAGACTTACAGACATTAAAAGCCCATGCTTTAGTGATTCCTACCAAAGGGTTTGAACATGCAAGTGATCTGCCCTTCCATTACTTCTAATGCAATTACACTACTGGTTTAGGGAAGGATTATTCAGGTCCCTTCAGACAGTAGGCGTCACACATCCAACCCCCTATCTGACAGCTATAATCCATGGAATATTAATGGAATAAACCTGCAGGTCTGAGAATAGACCCAGGCATTTCTGTCACAATGTGCAGTTCAAGCCAAATAGCACCACTGGGGAACCTGAGACCCATCCCTATCATATATAGATATCACTTACTGTCTTGCGCACTGCAGCTCTCCTTTTTTTTAATGAGAGGGGAGGGGTGGGGTAAGGTGAGAGACTGTGACATGTTTTACAAAGGAAGTGACATATTTCACTTGCAACTTCCTACTAACAATCAAAAAATGTTTTGATTCGCTAACACTATCAGTCTAATATTAAGCACACCATTGGATACAACACTAAAAATATTTTCCTCTTTAAGCTTACATTGCCTCCAGGTAAAACTTCCTGGGGTGTGGCTTAACACTCGATTTTGAAGATTCCATTACAAAACAGGAGTGGGGACTAGAGATGTCCGAACTTCGCAAAATCCGGTCCGCTCGAGGATCCGCGAATTTTCGAAAAAAATTCGAAAATTCGAAAATCCGCGAGCGGACCCGTTAAAATGAAAAATACCCTTGAAATAATGAGATTTTTCGTATTTTCGAAAATTTTCGAAATTACGTGTTTCACGTATTTTCGGGAATTTTCGAAATTACGAGTTTTCATGTATTTTCGAAAATGTGTATTTTCGAAAATACAAGTAATCCTCGTAATTTCTAATATTTTCGAAAATACGTATGTAAGGAATTAAGAGAAATCCCTGTGTTTTCGAAAATTTTCGAAAATACATGTTTTCCCGTATTTTCGAAAATTTTCGCCGTTCGCGAACGGGATAAATCCGCGGTGGACCCGGGTTCGGATCCGCGAACCGGTCATCCCTAGTGGGGGACTATGCAAGTACTTTTATTTAATTATATATTGTGCCTTATTTACATTTCTATATACTTTAATGTCATTACTACATATTTGTTAATATTGATATAACTATTTATTTAGTGCTTAAATAACACATAAACACTGTCCCTAGGTATATTTCTTTTACCTACCCCCACCAGCATAGTACCTCCGAAAAACCCAATGTATTCCCCATAAATTTATAAATTTATTTATATAATATAAGGGATATATATACACAACACTGTGTTCCTTCGAACACCACTTGCCTTCCTCCTCAACCTGGGTGCTGCCGAACTGAATGATGGGTAAATAAAGATATATTCCATGGCGCACTCAACAGGATTTATTAGAAAAATACTTTATTACCTTGTCCGTGTCTATCAAGGCATTTTGGCCATCTTGGAACCGGCCATCATCAGGTAAATTTTCTAAGATATTACATTGATTATATTGATATTTAATAATTTTGGTAAGTGTAGAATTGTGTAGTTTCATCTGTTTCAGACTCCTTAAACATAATTACACACTGACATATTGCAGTTATACAGTATATGTATATACTGCTAATTTTTACTGCTATTTTTTTTGGTCTAATTTTTCTATACTTAATATAAAAGATGAGATGAGCACTGAGAAAATAAAACACTGATTAAAGTGCGGTTTATTATGTACAGTCATTCTTCACTCTAACTGTAATACATGATAGAAAATAATATTCATAATGCTTGCTAATAAGATTCATGACAATCTGCATGAAAAAAGCCACTCAGCCAAGCTATTGAAACTACATTGAGTTAGCAATTAAACTGTATAAATCAAATATACAGTAGCATGACTTAATTTGTATTAATGTGCAGCCCCTTTTCTAGAATTAATCATACAGTTTACTAGTCACTTGAAGAATAATGACAGATTTACCCAAAATATTTTTACTTTTATTAAGTATTAAAGACAATTGTAGTACCTGATTATCAGTTTAATTTTTTGGGTTAGTGTCAGGAAAATTTGGCAAAATCTTACAACCCAGTTAATTAGACTAATTAAATGTCAATGCAGTTTTTTTTTCTCTATGCCTTTTGTCAAAAAATGTCAAATTTTTCTCAAGAGTTCAGTTATCTTGTCATGAATATAACAATGTGTGTTTTACTTTTTATTTTTTTTTTATAAGCTTATGTCAAGAGCATATTAGCATGGATGATATATGAGTGGTCGTTTTTAAGTGTGCTATAAAGATGCATTATCAGACTGTAAATTTCAAAACTTCATAAATTTGTCCCTTAATTACCCAAATATAGGTATCACCTGCACTTTCATCGTACTGTTATAAGTACATCCTATTTGGTATCGGGTCCTGGGTACTTTTAATGGGAGGCGTGCGTTGGAAAAATTTTGTTGTCCTATAATGTTGAAATATTAGCAGATACAAATGAAAAACACAAAAAGAAAGTTAATGTGCTTTATATTTGTGTGACAGTTGAATATATAGTTATAACCCACCCCTTCCATTGATCCCTATGGGGATAAACTGTAAATAATATCCCTATAATCCCTACTACGCAGTAGCGCGCCGATAATAACACGGAAGTACCTCAAAAGAGCCGCATCAGCAGAAGAGACGCATCAGCCGGAACCGAAGCCGGGTGTGTGTGAGGGAATCCAGGAGGAAGCAGGAGGGGTGCGGTCTAACCTGCTAGAACACGGAACACTGAAAGGAGCAGGTGGGTGGTCTAATCAGGACCCGTGACTACCAGGAGGAGAAGAGGTCAGCTGACACGGAGCAGGAGAGGAAATAAGGATCGTAATGTCAGTGTAGTGTGTGTGTGTGTGTGAAGTTAGCCTATAAACTTGTACAGCAGCCTGTGGACTGCACAATAACCATGGGTTTGTTTATAAATGAGGGTGGGGAGGGGTGGGTTATAACGAATAATGTACCCCCTACTGTAAATTCATAGAGATATTAGAAGGCACCTCGGAGTTCCGTGGCCTGTATAAAAGGTCACGGAACTCCTCAGTGAATTCTAATATCCTTATAATTTACAGTAGGGGGTACATTATCCACTATATATAGTAAATGAGGTTGAATTAAGACATATGTCTCTCAAGTCCAACCCTTTCCCCCTCCTTTTTAACCCTACCTACCTACCTAACAGTTTATCCAGGGAAAGGCAAAAAAAAGGGGGGGGGGGATTCCTTCCTGACTCCAAATGGCAATCGGAAAGTATGCCAGGATATATACCAGTAATTCCCAATATTATTTAGTTTTAGTAACTTATCTAGCCCACTTTTAAAGGTATTCAATAAACTTGCCATTACCACATCTACTGGAAGACAGTTCCAGTTTCACTGTTCTCACTTTAAAGAAACCTTTTCTAACCTGAATAAATCTTCTTTTCTTCCAACCTTAAAGGATGTCCACGAGCCCTCTGATATGACCTATTAGTGAACAATATCAGAGAGTGTTTTCTACATGGCCCACTGATATATTTGAATAAAGTTATTATATCCCCTCTCAAATGTCGCTTCTCCAATGTAAACAGCCCTAACTTGTCTAATCTTCCTGCATATTCAAAATCCCTCTATTCCCTTTATTATTTTAGTTGTCCTTCTCTGAGCTTCCATTTCCAAGATGTCCCTTTTGTATATGGGATTGTAAAACTGCACCGCATATTCCAAATGAGGCCTTACCAGTGCCTTGTAAAGAGGGAAGACGATATCTTGCTAGCTCCAGCCGTTGCTGCCTGGCATTGTTTGCTTCAGCTCAGCTATTTATGGTGTAGGTGGCACAAGGATTATTAAACCCCAAATGCATCACTTTACATTTATCAACATTGAATCTCATCTGCCATTCTGCTGCCCATTTTGATAATCTATCTAGTTCAGCTTGCAGCAATTGCACATCATTTGAAGTTTCCAAAGCTCTGCATAGTTTAGTGTCATCAGCAAACAGAGAGACCTTGCTCTCAATGCCCCCTTCTAAGTCATTTATAAACAGATTAAACAGAAGTGGCCGCAGAACATAACCCTGAGGTGCTCAACTTTATCCCACATAGATGTAGCTCCATTAACCACCACTCTCTGTTTGTGATTAGAGATGGTCGAACTATTGAAAGTTCGGTCCGTTTTCGAACTTTCGAACTATTGTAAAAGTTCGAAAGTTCGAAAGTTCAAAAACGGACCCATTAAAGTCTGTGGGAGGCAAATAGTTCGAAAAATTCGAGTCAAATACAACTAAAATATTAATGGTAACTTAATGTAAATGGCTGTGGGACCTGGGAAATGGTCTGGGGAGCATGTTCCAATATCCAGGACTTAAGTAAAATCGATTTTACTCTCACGCGCGCTACTTTCGAGCTTTTGCGTTCGAATGTTCGAGGTAACATGGACATTTTACTCGCAGATTCGATACTCACGTATAGGCTGTAATGGAGACTTTACTCGCAGATTCGATGTTCGCGCCTAGATACCGTGTACATTTTACTCGCGGATTCGATACTCGAACGTTCGAACATTCGATAAATCATCGAAATTCCGGGAAATATTGAAAGTCCGCGTCCGAGATAGTTCGAGAAGTCCGGGTCCGTTCGAACTCGAACAGTTCATCCCTATTTGTGATCCCTATTTGTGATCCAATAACCAATTCTCTATCCATGTACAAATTTTATTTCTAGGCCAACAGTGCTCAGTTTATACATTAGTCACCTATGTGGCACTGTATCAAAAGCTTTAGCAAAATCCTAGTATACTACCACCACTGCTATGCCAGAATATAATATCTGATAATAATAATAATTTTTGTTATTAAGGTGTCTAATTGCTTCAACTCTATACATTTCTTCAGGCCAAAGTACAATATTACCACCCTTGTCAGACTGTTTAAAAATCCCCTCCAATTGTTTTAAGCTCATTCTTTCGTCAAAGAATAAATTCGAAGGAGACTGTTTATGTGTCAGTTTAGCAATTTAGAGATGCAGTTGTAAAACACGCTGTTTCTGTTTTTACCGCATTTTGTTAAACTTTTGAAATTATATTTATTTGGATATTATAGTTTTGTACTTACCTTTGGTGTTCAGATGCCCAGTAATATATAAAAAGTACTTGTGGTACTCAGTCATGGAGATATGTAGTTTCTCAGCATCATTTACTAAAAAAGTATTACAAAGTATTTGAAAAATATCTCTACATATATTTATCAAATGGAGACCTTGGCTTTAAACTTTCATGATATGGACTAGTTCAATTTTTTTTTGGGGGGGGGGGGGGGGCTTTCTTTGGATTTTTTCGATAAGCAATATAATTTGTCTACCATTTGTATTTGGCTCACTGTATATAATAGTATACTAGATAATATATATATATATATATATATATCCCTTATATTATATAAATATATTTATATCTCCATAGGAAATTGCATTGAGTTTTTAGGAGCTACCAATGTGGTGGGGGGTATAGGATATTACATATAGGAAAGGTATATATGTATGTGTGTACTATGTCACTATTACCATTTATCACCATCAGTAATCAGTAAATGTATATAAAGTATAGTACTGACTTATATTAGGTACAACACAAAATATACAAAATACATAAACTTACTTACAGAGCTGAGATCCCTATTTGAAAATGGAATGGTCAAATGGCAGCTTAAACCACATCCCTGTGTCTGTTCCATGTGAAAGAAAGTATATTCCAAAAAATCTTTCTGTCTGCTAAACAGGATGTGATGTGTATTGTAATGGACATACACATCAAGGCTCCTTACATACCACCTCCAGCCTGCAGGTGGTGTCAGTGAGTAATAAAAGACATCCCTGCTCTATATGGCTAGGAGGACAGAAAGTGAAAGTAGATTGTGGTGTGTGCTATGGAGAGATATTGACTGCAACACAAGATCCTGTGTATAAGATCATGTTACCACCTGTTGGTAGGACAGATTATTGGACAGACAATTTACCTTATTGGATACAAACTCTGAGGTAACAGATAAGTGTACACCAACTTACAAGGACATACAATATACAGGCCTGGTCAATATTCAAAGTGGCGCACCATAGACTGGGACACCCCTGATTACTGCATGTGTTGTGTGGGGAACTTGTTTATGTGCACTGTCTGCTTTGTGCTAGACCACCAGAGTAACCCACTGTGTGCCTTGATACCCATAATCCTTCCATAAAACAGTGATCTGGTACAAATTGGTGTTGCAGCAGTGCTGGTAATACCATTTATTCTCCCTGTTTTCTCTGTATATTTGTTCTCTGTGTTAAAGGGCATCTATACCAAAAAATAGGTTATTTTAAATTGGCCATAACTGGAAACTATAATTCTTCCCAACCACCATTGTATAATTTTTTTGTTGATATGCCTGCTATTTCTTTAGATATCCAATCTAAAACTTCTTATATTTCAGCTGTCAATCAAGTTCCTTGCTCTCAAAAACTATTCTTCTGTGAGTAGTTTTACTGTAGCTTGAAAGGTGACTGAGTTTTGACTGTTGGAATGCTGTCTGCTGTGTGCAGGCTTGAGAGTTGGTTTGTAGGAAAAAGTCAGGTCAGATGGAAGTGGGAGTGGTTAAAAAAGGGAGGGGGATACTGCTCCTAAACAAAATGTGTGCTGGATTGAAGGCATGCAGCAACACACACAAATCAGAGTAAGTGCTACTTACATGTATTCAATTATAACTAAAGATGAGTCATTTTTCAGTATAGTGTCCCTTTAAGCTATGGAGGCTGCTACTGATAGTATTGATTTAAATCCTCCTGTCCTGGTACCTGCAGATGAAATTCCCCAATTAAACTCTGTAACTCTACCAGGCCCAATTGCCAAACCTATTTGTAAACCTGTTCCATTTGATAGGATAACTAGGGAGTGGACTGATTGGCTAGAACAATTTGAATTGGCAGCCACTATTAATGGTTGGGATGAAAGTCCGTAGCCTTTTGCTTAGTGGTACAGCCAGGCAGGTATACCAAGGATGTACTGTAACACTGAAATAAAAAGCAGTTATCAGCTATTAAAAATAGCTCTGAAGCAATTTTTTTCAATTAGATCTGTATAAAATAGTATATAAAGGATAAATCCATTTCTTTAGGTAAACTGGGAATGAGAAATGTTTGTTTATACATCAAATTATTAGGGCAATGCTATTATAATAACATGATGCTGTGAGGTACCTTCTGTTATAATATATGAGGTACCATCACCACTTTCCGTTGTGAATACTAATAAGTATGAACATAGCATGTTTAGTTTCAACCACACAGTGTGGCAGGATTGCCTAGGTCTATTCTCAGACCTGCAGGATTATCCTATTTGGTTCCTCTGGAAGCTGGTGACTGTCTAAATAACAGTTTAAAAGATACCTGTGTAAAGGTTCTATATCCACTATATCCACGCATAGAAAAACATACACACATATAATTTCCATTGTGCACCAACGGGAACACTTTTGCTAGTATATATATATATATATATATATATATATATATATATCCGTACAACAGTTTTATTATATATAAGTCCCATGAGTTCCTTGATGGTGGGCTATTTATTAATGTTTGTGAAGCACCGGGGCAATTGATTCCTACAGCAGGTGTGTGGGACCCACGGAGCAGAGGTATATATATAGATATATATATATATCATATTCATTCATGTGATCACAGTAATGTATACTGAAACCCCTTTGTTTATAACATATGCCAGTGTGCAGATTATATGATATTGTGTGGGGCCTAGGAATGTGCATTGATTATCTTTTCTATGTTTGTATAAATATTTGACCAGATCAGTAGCACTTCCATTCAATGTAGTAGCCAAATTTTGAGTGCTTCCACAATCCTTGTATTGTATGTATTTATTTGGAGGCCAGGTCAAGATTCCATGTGGTTATAGCACCCCCAACATGCCCCTTTTATGGGAGGTCCTTTGCCTTTAATATAAGCACTGGATGGCCTCTTCCCTCATTTTAAAAAGCCAATGGGCTGGGAGGAAGGGAGAGAGCCTGTTATATGGATCCAGAGTGTAAGAATGAGAAATGCAAAAGTTTGCTAATCGTAATTGAAGCAAAAGAAATTTAAAAAGGTTAGAAGTTAGGACCTTCCAGACTGGGGTTACCTTGACGTGGTTGGAAGGCTTTTCATTCATGTGATCACAGTAATGTATACTAAAACCCCTTTGTTTATAAAGTATGCCAGTGTGCAGATAATATGATATTGTATGGGGCCTAGGAATGTGCATTGATTATCTTTTCTATGTTTGTATAAATGTTTGACCAGATCAGTAGCACTCCCGCTAAATGTAGTTGTAAATTAGCCTAATTGGAGTGCTTCCACAATCCTTGTATTGTATGTATCTATTGGGAGGCTTGGTCGAGCCTTTAATGCCTTTAATATAAAGCACTGCAATAATATATCCTATGTAGAACATTTACATTATCACTAAAACTCAGTTTGTATAAGGTACCTATTTGAGCAAGTCCACATTTATAAAAGGGGAAGCAATAGACATAATAATCAAAAGCATTTAAAGGAGAATTGTGTGTTCAATCCTTTTGGGGATATTGTATTTAACCTATAGATCCATTCAGCTTCTTTGCATAATAGATATTTTCCTCTATCTCCCCCTCTTAAAGGTGGTTTGATTTGATCAATGATTATTACCTTTAAAGAATGATTTTTTTTGTGCAAAATGCAATGCAACAGGGATTTCATCATCTTTTAATTCATTTTTAGCCAATCTTTCTTTTGCTGCTTCAATATGCAATTTATGAGTCACAAACCTTTTCTTGAAAAAAGAAAAGGAAACATGGACATTTAATAATGTAGATACAAAAATCAATGTTGCAATTAAATCTTCCTTTGATAAAAATATTTTGTCCATTATGTGGATGGTAAAAATATTTGGCTCCAATCATGAAATTGCACATGCTGCACCCATGACATTTATTACAACCATTTTTTGAAGTAATTTGTTCAGGTGTCATGGGGTCTGCTGCTACAAGAAGGTCTCTCAAGTTTTTATTTCTTTTATAGACTACTCTAGGTTTTTCTATCTTCTTGATGTTAGGGTCACATTCCATTATCTTCCAATAATCATATTCTTTTTTTATTTTACCACCCATCTCACTATGCTGTGTGACAAATGGAATGGGTTCCATTGTGTGAGTCTTTCAAAATCTTCACAAAATTTCTCCCACATCTCTTTTAACTTTTCCTCACAGTCCCCTTTATCTGAGCATATCCTCATGACTGACAAATTGGGATACTGGTAAACCCTGAGTCTTTCCGGGTGGAAGCTGTCTGCTCTAAGAATGGTTTTGCGATCTGTGAGTTTTAAAATTCTGTTGTTCTCTGTTAATCGTGACATCAAGAAAATGTATACAGTTTTCATGTATTTCAGGGTTAAATACAATTCTAGGACACAAACCATTAAGAAAGATGATAAAATCATGTAGCTCACATTTAGTCCCGTG
This sequence comes from Hymenochirus boettgeri, assembly GCA_019447015.1. NCBI lineage: Eukaryota > Metazoa > Chordata > Amphibia > Anura > Pipidae > Hymenochirus > Hymenochirus boettgeri. The sequence goes on along the minus strand of CM033472.1, from coordinate 83,273,837 downwards.
CCATAGTAAAAACATGTCGTCTATATAACGCCACCATGTGGTTGTGCATTTTTTGAACAGTTCGGAAGAAAAATATGCAGCATTCTTCAAGATACCACATAAAAAGGTTTGCGTACACTGGAGCAACCGGACTTTCCAAAGACGTCCCTGCAATTTGAAGGAAGAAGTCATTCTCAAATCTAATCACATTTAACATTGGGTGAGAGGCAGGCGTTACAGTCACTTAAAGGATAAGTGCACTGTAAAATCAAGTTATGTTCATTTGGAAGCAGCAGCTTTAAAAATACCGTTGCCATATTTTTTTTTAACCTATGCTCCTCCAGAGCCTAGCTTTGTGCCTTGGAAGTTGCTGACATCTTGTTACTGGTTTGCTGAATGTTAAGCTCTGCCCCTCTGAGATTTCCTCTGCTTTCTCCTGCTTGAGCCTCAAACAGTAATGCCTGTGAGTTCCGTGCAATCTCCTGCTTGAGCCTCAAACAGTAATGAACATAACAGTGCACTTATCCTTTAAGGATAATTCCAGTATTACTGTCAAGCCCTCCAACAAGGGGGGCTCGGTAGTGGTGATGGACACAGAGTACTACATGCAGGAAATTATGAACCAATTGTCTGATGTGGGTATATACATGCGAATTTTATGAGATCCCGCAGGGGACATTAGGAAACGTATTAAAGGCGTATTGAACGCAGCTCACAGACAGTAATATCTCTGAGAAATTAAGGTTAGTTTTGCTGCCCAAGGTGCACAAGAATCCTGTCCAGCCTCTTGGTAGACCCATCGTGGCTGGGATCGGTTCAATTTTTAGCCTGATGGCTACCATGCTGGACAGGATTCTTGCGCCCTTGGTACAGGGTGTGAGATCATATATTAACTCATGATTTTTAAAATAAATTACAACAGTTGATTATACCTGCAGATAAACAAATTGTTTTGGCCACACTCGACGTATCCTCACTCTACACATCTATACCACATGATGATGGTGTCTTTGCGTTTCAGAGGATGATATGGGAAAGTGACCTATATGATGAACAACAGATTGCTTTTTTTACTAACTGTCTGGAGATAGTTCTACGTGCGAGTTATTTTGCTTTCAATGGGAGATACTACAAACAATACTGCCATGGGATCCAACGCCGCTCCGTCATATGCCAACGCCTTTATGGTATGGCTGGAGGATGAATTTATCTACGTCTTGCCTATCTTCACAAAGTGTTAAGCCTGGTGGAGATACATAGACGACATCTTCCTCCTGTGGCAGGGCGGCGTTGGATCATTCATTGAGTTCCATGAATGTATCAATGGCCTGCATCCCAATATAAAATATACGCTTAGTTCCGATTTAAGTCAAATCTGTTTCCTTGATGTAAAAATCAAAAAAGAGAGGAACAGTCTGTACACTGAGCTTTTTTCTAAAGTTACAGATAGACAGTTTTTGGCATTTGACAGTTTCCATCCCAAGCACATGATGCGGTCCATCCTGGTGAGTCAGTTTGTCGTGAGCGATGAGGGGAGAAGAGAGGAACAAACCAAAGAGATGTTCCAAAAATTCAAGCACAAAAGATACCCCGAAAGGGTTTTAAATTGTATGCTAAAAAAGGTTAAGGATCGAGACACCATTATAAGACCGCAGAAGGAACCCTGTGTACCCTTTGTTATGAACTATGGGATAGGAAATGGACGGGTTGTGTGGAGACATTGGCATATCCTTGGGAACTCATATCCAGAGGTCCCAGAGTTTGCCACTAGCACCAGGAATACACTATTGGTGGAGCGTATGGAATATATTGCTCTGTTTGGAATATATATATATATATATATATATATATATATATATATATTTATATTTATACAGGTAAGTTTACACGGTGCACTCCTGGGTCTTGACAAACTATTTATTAAACATGCAAAACGGCAACATTTCGGCCCTGTTTCTGGGGCCTTTCTCAAGCCAACATTAGTGCATATAATTCAAAGTGCATATATATAGTGTGAACCACCTCTATCACATCACATGGGTGGGTGAACCAATCAGTGAGAGACACGCCTATAATGACCGATGTACAGTCACATAGTTAGTATGTTGCTAAAGTGAAATAGTGCAATAAATAACAATAATATATATATAAAACCTGGATTTAAATATCTTCCTGTATAAATTCTTCAGAACAAATGGATAAAGAAAGCAGAAAAATGTGATAGTGTTATATAAAATATAAGATGGATAATGTCTGCCTTATCTAGATGTTAGGTTGTACTATGTATTTTTAACATGTATTTCTAAAGCACTGACACTTCAAGTGTTTGGTCGCGCAAGATTACGTCACACACGCTTGCATGGCGCCGACACACATGAGCATAACATCATGTCTCATGCACACTGACATCATGCGCTCTTGCGCACATAGAACATCTAAAAATTACTTTTGGAGACCTTGAGGGAGTAGGATATCTTGTCAGGGCGGAGCTGCAGATGACACATGTTCCAGGAGGAGGCAGCCAGCAAGTTTCTAGTAGAAAAGGTAGGCTCTGGGGGAGGGGAGAGATGAAAAATGTTTTAGCCCACTTTAGTTTAACATTTTGCAAATAACCTAAAGTTTTTTTATGGTGTACTTATCCTTTAACAAATTTAAAAAAAACATTATTACTATACTATAGGCATTATACAAGAGCGATCCGCTTTTTTAAAAACTTTGTAATATAGGATAATCATGTCATGGTGAGCGTGTGTGTGAGCTTGCGTGCGAGTGTTATAGGCATTTTACACATGCCCACAATATAGTGTGATGATTATAGTTGTTGTGGAGACTGTGTTCCTCATTCGGTTTATCTGATTCTGTGTGCATTCTCAGTAATCCCCTTGAGGCAGCATTGGGAGAGGAAATCTCCCACCATGCAGTTCACGTACCAGCTGTCACAATTCCAGCTACAGCAAAACTATGCATAACAAAAGAGTTTGTGTGCTAGGGCTCTTGATTAACAGCTGAAATGTAAGAAGCTTCAGACTGGATAGCTCAAGAAATAGGGGAAAAATCAACAAAAAATTGGTACAGTTGGGAAGAATTAGAGTTTTCGGGAATGGTTAAATTAAAAAAAAAATTCCCAATGTACATATCCTTTAATCTGTCCTGTTATGTAAAGTTACTTCTCCTCCTTCTCGTGGTTTCTTGGCCAGGTTCCTACCTCTGATTGCCAGATATACCTATGAAACGTGTTTCTGTATCTCCTCAGTTCGTTACTTGTGCATATATATCCCTTTTCAAGATCAAAGGTCTTTGGACTGCATTTACCTTTTGATGGTGTATTATAATCTTGTACAGTATGTGAAAGGTAGAATTATATGCATTACCCTTGTATGTAACATGTATGCAAATGTAAAGCGCCACTAATTGCAAAAGATGTTGGCACTATATAAATCTATAATAATAAAAACATCCCCTTAGGGGTGAAGATAGAGTACTTTTACTTAAAAGCCAAGAGGTGAAATAGATGCCTGGATACCCTTGAATCCAAAGGGCTCAATAGGGACTACAATTTATATTTGTTCCTGTAAGATGTATGGTATATATTTGGCCACTTTCTTTCTTTCATAGTCCCCCTGGCACATTCTCTTACATATAAGGTTTATTATATTATGTGAAATAAGTGTAATATATTGGTGATGGTATTATAAAGATATAATTCTAGGGAATACATTTTGTATGCACCTAATTTCCTGTTAATGACTATATGACTACCCATGTTGCACCAGGGACACATATTTTGTTTTGTACTGCTTGACGAAGGGGAAGGAGACCCCAAAACCGGCCATTGCAGTCTGCAGTGTAATATATGTTAGGTGGCTATCCGTCTTTTTTCAATTTGATATGCTATTGGGGAGAAGCAACTATACTCCCATTGCACAGGCACCCATTTCTTCTACAAAGCTGGTGAGCAGCTGTTTATATATAAGAACTGCGAACTGCCAAGACATATGTATAATCACTATGCTCCTGTTTAATTTTTAATTAGATAGAATCATTTAGTAACAGAATTTGCTGAAAATAAAATACTTAAATATGGCAGATTCATTCTAACAATACCTTTGGCAATTTCCTGCTTGCAGACAAACGATGATAAACGGAAATCATTACACGCTAATAAAACACAACAGGCAAAATTACATATCAAATAACATGTGACAAAAAGACAGAACAGACGAGATGTCTCTTTAAAGTAATGAAATTACAGATTTTATTTCTTACTGCTTAATCTAATAAATAAGTGGGGTTCCCAATCTCCAGTTTATATTAGGTATATTCCACACTGTGTATAGTAATTTTAATACTTACTTCAGATTTCCATATATGAGCAAAAAATGTCAATGCACAGAGTAATAACTGTCTAAATAGACTGGAGGTGCTCTTGGTTAGAAATATATATACCTGAACAAACAACAAGATAAAGAACCAAGCACTCAACCATAATATGAGATAAATATAAACAATCCCTTTACTGTGCAACACTGTGGATGAAAAAAGTGCAATAATGTGCTAATAAAATTTCAGTTGGTAAAATACACCCATTAATTAGGGTTAGTACAAACCCCTAGCCTAAAGAGTAATATCCCAAGCCCCATATACTCATCTATCTAGCAGTCAACTATCACTGTCACCAGTCACCATGGGGTATCACAGGGTTGGCAGAGGGGGGACATATAAGTTGTCCAACAGGAATCACATCAAACAAATTGCAGTTGAGGACGCTGAACGCGTTTCCCTGCACCAGCTTTCTCAGCAGTGTACATGTGTGCTATAAATGTGGTCTTAAAAAGCCAGCTTTCCATTTTCCTATGTTGGTGTCTCTACATGACTCACTGACAACAGGTTTCATTTTTGCACTTTTAGGAACAGCAAGCAATTATTTTTCTGTTAAAGACAACAAACTGCATTGTAATAGAGACTGTGTTCCTCATACAGTCTAATCTAATCTAATTCTCTGTGCATGCTCAGTAATCCCTATGAGGCAGCATTGAGAGAGGAAATTTCCCACCATGCAGTTCACAAACTAGCTATCACCATTCACAAAATAGTTTATGTGCTAAGGCACCTGATTGACACAGCTGAAATGTAAGAAGCTTCAGATTAGATATCTAAATAAATAGAGGACAAAGCAACAAAAAAATGGTACAGTGATAGTTGTGAAGAATTAGAGATTCCAGAAATGGGCAAATTAAAAAAACAAATACATATCCTTTAATCTGTCCTTTTATGTATAGTTACTTTTTCTTGTGATTTCTTGGGTGGGTTTCTATCTCTGATTGCCAGATGTACCTATGAAACATGTTTCTGTATCTCCTCAGTTTGTTTCTTGTGCATATATCCCTTTTCCAGATCAAAGGTCTTTGAACTGCATTCAACCTTTGATGGTGTATCCTAATTGTGTCAAGCTGTATTGTACCCATTTATATCAGAATAACTAGCTTTTTCCAGGTTACAAGTTTGCAGCACACTTCTTCATTAGGGGTCATTTTGGTCATGGACTGTCAGGGGTATCTCCCATTTTACTTTATATAGATATCTTCTCAGGTATTGCCAGGTCAACATTATTTCTTATTAAAGGGAAATATCCTTATGCTTGCTAAATCCTTAGATTTCTCATTAAAAACTTTATATGAGTTTCTGCATTTGTCTTACTGGATGTCTCTGGATTTTCTAGATACCTTTAATATCTATTTGTTGTATTTAATTAGATCAACTGGACTTAAAGTTTAGTTCTTGAAACCTTTTGTTAGTCATCCGACTGGATTTCACAATTCAGAATGACTTGTACATGAATCTGTTAGCAATTAAGTACCGTGGAAAGTTCCAATTAGCATATAACAGCCAGGTGTAAAGGACCTCCTGATGCAAGGTGTGATTGCATTATGGCTAAGAAGAAACAATGCAATCACTGACTGGATTTTAGAAGAAAACAGTGACGCTCCTCAACAAAATGATAAAATGTTTGGTTGTGAATATGAAAAAAGTAATTCAAGAAGAATGGTCTACCCCTTACTTTTGCTCCTGCCTTTATTATAATAAAAAGTTCCCTATGGATCCAGAAGATTCTAAATTATGGAAAGAAGTTCCCAGACTGTATGCGGCTATGTCCAATGTTCAGAAGACAAGACTTGCTTCTTAAAAAAGCCTAATCAGTAGATAGAGCTAACCTAAGACCAGTGGTTGCTTCAGTAGATACCGCTAAGTCAGCGAGCTTATGGTTAAAAGAAGTAGAGGAAGTCCATCTACTGCTCCTCGCACGTTCACAAAAGTCCTTATTGGCCTGATAGCAGTTCAAAGTCTGAGAGGATTTCTCCTGTATGCTTAGGACAATATCCTAGTAAGAGCAAAAGATGAAGAGACGCTAATTCAACATCTCAATCAAATTCTACAATTATTCGGGGAGCAAGGATGGGTTATCAATTGGAAATAAATCCCAATTGGTTCCCCAGCAAACTCTTTTCTTTTTGGAGGCACAAATAGATACTGTTCTATTTTTGGTCTCCCTAACACAAGATGGCAGAAAAGAGTTGCCAATTTTAATGCAGAACACCATCAAACATCCAGTAACTACTGCTCAAGTCTGTCAGCAAGTTATCGGAAAACTGTTCTCAACCTTGGAAAACTGGGTCACGCAAAAATACATTGCAGAGTCTGAACTGTGAGACAGTTCCTTCTCATTACCAGGGCCATCTAGCTAATGCAGCGACATGAGCACATGTCGCAGAACGGCTCCTTGGCAGAAGCGGCAGAAGGGGGAAAAAAATATTTTTTTAGCCTACCATCAGTTCTCACTGATTGCACTAGATTGCTTAAACATATACTTTGCTGCAGATGTTATTTTTTCATATTTTCTTTAATAAATGTGTTAGATATTGTTAAAAGGCATTTCATATGGTTAGGTTAGCTTTAGATAGTTTCCTAGGTTAGGCTAGGTTAGATTGGTTAGGTAACTTAGGGTCCTGTTAAAACAGAATACCTTGATGTGGTGGCAGGCTCTTTTGGCCAAAATTCTATATTCCTCTGTTATTATGGTGTGGATAAATCTCTATTTAAAGAAACTGTGCTAATAAATGATGCCAAGTTCAAAATGACAAAATGGCTAGCAGCACTCCCACCCACAAGCCACGCCCACCTATGTGTGCCGCATATAGGCGGCAATCAAATTTTGCTCAGGTGGCAAAAACTCTAGCGACATCCCTGCTCATTACATACCAGTTTCCCTTCATCTTCTAAGTGGGTGCACATTACAACAGATCTGAGTCAGAGAGGTTGGGGGCTCATTGCTTAAATAGAACTTGGAGATTCCTTATCAGTCCACAAATTTCAAAGAATTGAAAGCAGTTTAGTTGGCTCTTCTAGAATATTCTCACATAATCAGATCCAAAGCAGTCCTTCTATTTAACGGCTTGGTTCTTGAAAAACCAATATTGAAGGATTAAGGCCTATCAGATCAGGTTATTTCTACCCTTTTAAAGGCTAGAAAAACAACTACCTGCTCTTATTATTACAAAATCTGTGAGGTATTTTTGGAATTTTGCAATAATAAGGGTTTTATCAACTGTCCCATTTCTGAGGGTTTATTCCTTGAATTCCTTAAAAGTGGTTTTGATAGAGAACTAGCCACAGCGACTTTATAATCTGTTGTCTGCTTTATATGCATTAACTAGAGATGGCCGAACTTTGAAAAGTTCGGTCCGTTTTCGAACTTTCGAACTATATGGAAAGTTCGAAAGTTCGAAAACAGACCCATTAAAGTCAATGGGAGTCAAATAGTTCGAAAAGTTCTAATGAAATACAATTAAAATATCAATGGTAACTTAATGTAAATGGCTGTGGGACCTGAAAATCCCGGTCTGGGATAGTTCGAGAAGCCCAAATTCGTTCGAATTTGAATAGTTCGGCTCAAACTCGAGTTCGAGTTCTAGTCCATCTCTAGCAGTAACTGAAATAGGTTGGTTATCTCAGCCATTAATATACAGGTTTTTTCAAGCTTTGAAGCATCTCCATCCTCCAATAAGGAACAGAGTCCCTCCTTGGAATCTAGCTTTTGTTCTTAAAGCTTTGACTAATCAGCCATTTAAAACTTTAGAGTCTTCCCCTTTAACAATCCTTACTGAAAAAGTAACCTTTCTGCTAGTAGTTTCCTCAGCAAGGAGAGTGTCTGAGATAACTGAATTTAGGTCTTCTGAGCCTTTTTTTAAATCTTATATGAAGATAAAGTTGCTATTAAATTTCAAGAGGATTTTCTGCCTAAAGTTATTTCCGATTTCCATGTCAATCAGGATATATGTCTTCCAGTTTTCCTTTCAGATCCTCAATCAGAAGAAAAGCAGAAGCTCCACTTGTTAAACTTATCTAGATGTTTACAAATTTACTTAGATGACTCCTTATTGGTCCTTCAGTTTGGAAAGAAAGCAGGTATGAAGCCAGTTGTGGCAAGGTGGGTCTCCTTTCTTGCATTAAAAGAGCTTAAAGATGTTATGCAAGTAGAAGCTCCAAAAGTTATTAAGGCTCAGTCTACGAGAGCGATTGCTTCTTCATGGGCATCTTTAGCAGGAGTTCCTCCACAGGATATTTGCAGAGCAGCTACCAGGAAATCAGCTAATACCTTTATTAAACAATACAACTGGATACAAAACCCTCAAGCTTGTTTTGGTCAAAAAGTTATAGAATATGATTTTAATAAATAATTCTTTTTGCTTGACCCTCTCTAATCAGTTTATTTTGCTTAAGTATTTCCTATTGGTGACCACTTCCATACGATGTACGCTCTGGACTTTTATGGACAATGGAGGAGAGGGGTGGGTATGTTTTATTCTGACAACTTCTTGTCCGTGGCAGGGGGTTAGCCCATTGTTGACCACTGCCATACTACAGTCCAGGAAAAGAAAATTACGGTAAGTATGAGGCCATTTTCTTTTTTTCTAGTCTAGCCTTCGGATGTACTGTGTTCAATTGTGCTTTTTTAACTAATTGCATGCATGTTTTCAGTAGTGGAAGCCCAGTGTAACCCTAATCAAGCCATTGTTCACTAGGCTTTAGAGAATTACCAATGTTTAATTTGTCACACTTAAGGAAGTGCTAGGCTACAGAAAATAAAGTACAATAAAAGTCGATCTGTTTAGAATGCTATTTGTATTTATATATTTCCTTATACAGCACACACATTTTGCAGATTTTTCTTTTAAATTGATCAGTAAATTTGATTCTCTAAAGCAATGGCTTTTAAAATGTATTCCTTTTTTTTTTTTTTACATTTGATCAATTAAAAATGAACGATATTGACTGTACAATTGATAACATTTTCATCAATTTAAAATTCGATTCTTCAATTTTCCAACATGATTTTTGAGAAATTTTAATTGTTTTTATTTGATTGCATTAAAAAGCATGGACACAGATTACTGAAAAATCAGCAATAAGCCACATTAGAAAAGAATCGTATTAGTAAGTAATCACATTTAGAAAGGAATCACATTAATAAAGGAATTGCATTAATAAAGGATTTGCTTTATAATCATATTTAGAAAAAAATCAAATTAGAAAAGCATCATATTTATCAACGTATCTTATTTACCGTATATACTCGAGTATAAACCGAGTTTTTAAGGTCAAAAAAATACCTTAAAAACCTAGACTCGGTTTATACTCGAGTCATAGGTAAATCTGCTGGGGGGAAAATAAATAATGTTTGCCGGTACCTCGCAAGTCCTGTCCTGTCCTGTCCCTCAATTCCACTCAGACTCAGCAGCGAGGAGATCAGCACGAGGAGATCGAAACCGGGACCACCGGAGCTGTTACAGGCAGAGCGCGTGGGACGTGCGTAACTTACGTGCCCGCGCGCTCTGCCGACGTCATCAGGGACCCTGCATTGCCGTATGGAGGAGCCTTCAACTAGCCGGACTGGAGAACCAGTCCAAGACCCCTCAACCAGCAGTAAGTCCTGCAAATTTGTAGTAAGGGGCATGATTTTGTCCATGGGGTGGTTTGGGAGGGGGTGGGGGGTGGGGGGGGGGAACGGGGGGGGGAGGGGGTTGTGCTTGAATGAATGATTTACTGTACAGTCATTTTATTTATTTAAAGTATTTCAGCACTTCTCCAGATGTTTAGAAACTATAACTCCCAGCAAACAGCATGCTGGGTTGTAGTTTCTAAACATCTGGAGAAGTGCTGCGATGGTTACCGGTATATGGTATTGGGGCAATAGCTCTTCTTACGTTTAACGGTATTATGGTTATTGTTTATTGTGGTATACTGTAGCTGTTTTACTTATGGTATTATAAAAGTCAATTTAAAGGGAAACTAAAGCCTCCGAACAATCGAATAAGAAAGCAGAATACCTTGATATAAAAGCAGTAATCAGTGCCTCGTTTGTAATTTTAATGTGGTTGCTGGGGAAATTTTCTTACTGGTTCTTCTGTGTTTTTTTTAATCTGTTAGAAACGGTTGGTCGTGTAAAAAAATTGCGCAGATCATACGACGCTGGCTTTAAACTAAGAGTTGTGTCAAGAGCAGAGGAAAGTAATAATTCTGTTGCAGGACGGGAATTTGGCGTTGATGAAAGACAGGTGCGAGACTGGCGAAAAATTAAGTCCGAATTGGAAAAGATGCCGAAGTCAAAAAAGGCTTGTCGTGGTTTAACAACCTTACATGGGGCTCTAGAGACTGACTTGCATAAATGGGTAATGGAATGTCGTCAAAATGGATACTGTGTAACACGCATGGGAATCCGATTACGTGCCCTTCAAATGGCTAAAGACGAGCAATATAAAACAGTGGGTATTGAGAACTTCGTTGCATCAGCTGGATGGTGTACCCGATTCATGAATCGGTTTGGACTTTGCTTGCGCCAGAGAACGAAGATATCGCAAAAGCTGCCACAGAATCTGGAAGAAAAGGTGATGTCATTCCATCAATTCATTATAAAACAAAGAAAGCTTTATAATTATGACCTCGGAAGTATTGGCAATATGGATGAGACAGCAATGACTTTTGATCTTCCAAGCAACAGGACCGTGGCATCCTTGGGAGAAAAAACTATTTTTCTTCGAACAACCGGGAATGAAAAAAATCATTTCACCGTGGTCCTAGCATGTTTGGCCAATGGAGTCAAGCTGCGGCCTGTTATTATATTTAAAAGGAAGACCTTGCCAAAAAATGCCAAATTCCCCCCACGAATCACTGTCCGTCCACATGTTAAAGGCTGGATGGATGAACAAGGAACAAAAAAATGGCTAGAAGAGATATGGAATGGACGACCAGGAGTAGCTTTAAAAAAAAAACCCTCACTGCTAGTTTGGGATATGTTTAGAGCACATATATGTGAGGATGTCAAAACAATGGTTTGAAAAAGTCATTTCAAACCACTTTGGCTGTTATTCCAGGTGGGCTAACATCTGTTTTACAGCCTCTGGATGTGTCTATAAACAAACCTTTTAAAGACCGTGTGCGAAAAATGTGGCACGAATGGATGTCGTCAGGTCAAGCCAAATTGACAAAAGGTGGAAATCTTATGAAGCCTGACATAGAAATAGTAGCAAAGTGGGTACGAGATGCATGGGAGGACATTCCAGAAGACATCATCCAACGTGCTTTTCTGAAATGCGGTATAAGTAATGCCATGGATGGTAGCGAAGACGATATTTTGTTTCAGCACAGCAGCAGTGATGAAAATGATGGAGATGTTGATTACGGTGATGATAATGTCTATGCAGATGACATTACACCAGCTCAATTTGAGGCACTGTTTGGAGAAACCGAAGATGAGGAATCCGATTTTGAAGGATTTTAAAGTTATTTTTAAACTTTTAAAGTTACCGTATACTGAACAAGTTGTTTTTATTTAAAATAAATACTTTACTCGACCTCCTGTTTATTAATTTTGATTTTCTAATCATTTTTAATAATTACAGGTTTGCTTTAGTGTTCATATTTTCTACCCTCGGTTTATACTCGAGTCAATCATTTTTACTGGTTTTTTTAGGTGGAAATGGGTACCTCGGTTTATACTCGGGTCGGTTTATACTCGAGTATATACGGTATAAAAGAATTGCTTAAGTAAAGAATTGCCTCAATAAAGGCGTTCAGGCAGTTAGTCTTTGGTCTTTGATCCACACCTAATCATTTCAAAGAACAAGCATTTGCAACTTTTGCTCTTTTGTGTTGAAATGTGTTGACTTGACCAGGGAATTGAATTAAGTGTTAAATACATTTTCTGCATATAAATAAACTTAACTTCCTTACTAACATTACTATTACAATAAAAGTAATTACCATTACTATTTTCAGGCAATGAAACTAGCTAAAATAGAAAGTACAGATAGCCAAACAAAACAAGACCAGACCCAAAATGTTTTTTTAAGTAAATCAAAAGTAAAAACAGGAGGACAGAGAATGAAGGACCATTAAAGGAGAACTATAGTGCATATAATGTTTTTTCAAAAACAGTTAAAATGAAAAATACCGGGGCAGAGAGGTAGGATTGGTACTTTCTACCTCCCAATATCATTTCTATTAGGAGTGGCAGCATTTAAAAAGATTCCTCTGCCAGTCTTCCTGGGTACTTCAGCACTATCTTTAATGCAGGAAGGCCCAGGGCACTAACCTGGCAGATGAAACTGTATGTACTATAGCTCTTCAAAGAAGTTATATTAGGGGGTAGGAATAATCAATCCTAACTCCCTGCCCCAGGTTCTTTTTATTTTAAAAAGTTATTTTTACAGTGTAGCTGTCCTTTAAATAATGGGGCAAAGATGGTTATAAAGGATGCCGAAAAGGCACATATGCATAACAGTGTTTTCCTCTGTGTACAATATAGAGAATGCTAGTCCTAATATAGTAGTGACTGTAAAAATAGAAAGAATATAAAACATGAATACTCACTCTGGCTCACAGGCTATGGTACAGATACAACAAGAAAAAGCTAATATCAATAAAACCCCAGGACCCTATGAAATACATCCTCGAGTCTAAAGAGAGGTCAGTCCAATTTTATTTAAACAAATGTCCCTTATCTTTTCAAATTTGCAAACTTTGGATTTCGAACTTTTCAAACTTTTTTCAAATTTTTCAAATTTTCAAAATTTATAGAAATTTTCAAATTTTCAAAATTTATAGAATTTGGGGAAAAGATGAATTCTCATGTCCCAAATTCACCAATGACAGCTATTTTTAGCAGTCCCAACCCCCGGGTATAAAAGACAGCTTGACAGGCACTACTACACTACTCTGCCTACATGCACAAAGCATACTCTGCAGGAGAGTAGCCAATTTGTTGTTGAATAAGTCCAGGCTTGCCTTGCTTTTCAACAATGGTGGCAAACTGCAGTGAACCTACTCTAACTCAATGGTTCTCTGTTGTGAACCTTTTCGCCAACTTTACCTTGCACAATGCATACTCTGAGGGAGAGAAGCCAATGTGGTGAGGGGTATGTCCAGTGATGCCATGCCAAACTGCAGTGAGCCTACTGTAACTCAATGGTTCTGCTAGTGTGAAGACTTACCCTTTTGCATGCTTTTCCCTATGTGATACAAATATGCAAAAGTATAGATTAAAGGGGAAGTTCAATGCAAATTCATATAATTTTAGGGGGCGAAAAGCAGTATTTTCCCATCCTAATGATGTTAACCTACCTATTCAGCATTTTGTCTGTGTATACATAAATGCTTTCGAAAACTGACTTCCTATTTGCAAGACCCCTTATAGGGGCCATTATTGTCTTGCCCTTTACCAAGCACAGGAGTTAATTCAGTTGCTCTGTAGTATGTTTGATCCATCCAACAGCCAATCAGTAGAAATAACTGTTAGCAACATTCCACGTCAGTGTGCATTCTGCGAAGAAGAAGGACCATTACAGAACCTGAAATGTCAGCTCACTAATGTCAATATCAATAGCAAGGGGAATAAATTTAACTGATTTTTCAAAATGGAAGAGAATATTTAGAATAATTAGGTATGCATAATAGAAACTAAGAATTTTAAAAATAATGATATTTTCCACTGAATTTTCCCTTTCATGCTGGGCATGATTCCTCTTGTATAATACCCTTTTTTAAGAGATTCAAAGATAGATTCAGAGACAGATTCTTGAAATATAGAATTTTCAAATTCTCAAAAATATTGAATTTCTGGGATAATTATCGAATTTCGAATGTGGAACTCTAAAGTGGCATGCCTGTGAAGGAAGTGACTGTATTTCCAGCTCTGGATATTTGGACGTTTTCCCCAGACCATTTCCCAGGTTCCAGAGCCATGTATATTAAGTTACCATTGCTGCCGCATTAAAGTGGGTGTGGCTTTGTCGGTGGGCATGGTTTTGGCAATGGGTAATTTTGGACTTCCTATCACATAGGTATTTTTACAGTTCCTCAGACAGTCAATTATCAATATTGTAAATTACTAGATTTATTCCTGGCTCTGACTCCTGACTCTCTTAAGAAGCAGAAGTGGAGTTGAAGCAACTTCAAGGTACCGTGTATATTGGAACCATGCTGGCGTTATTCACACTTCTCGTGGTCATGCGTGCATCTTGCCCCGATCAAGGGAAAACATTTTTTTACACCACTGCCTGTCTGCTGCCTTTCTTCTTCAATGCAGGGGGGACACCTGAGACAAATGTCTCATTCTGCCTCATGATAGATTGGGCCCTGGATGGGCCTCTATATTAAAAAAAAGCTGATGTAATATTTACCTAAGAACAAATCACCCAAGTCTATGAGCTGAAGGGCTTATTTTAATATTATAAAATTTGCTTTCTTAAAGTTAAATGTGTTTGCGAACCCAGTGCACTTTTGTTTTTTGCAGCATATTATAAATGACAATATATCATGATCACTGTCTAAAATCAGTGGGTAATGCTACCTGTGCTCCTCTACCGTCTGTCCCACTTGAGGGTCCGTCCGTGATCAATGTTCCCTAAGCTTCCCATTACCTTCATCTTGATTTTACCAGATCCAACAAAGCATCCTTTCTAGTAGGAACTTTAACAGTCTGTGACAGACTTGATTTTTTTTAAGGTGTTGGCAGTTTCCCTTCACAAATCATTATCAGGTTAATTGAAATCCCCCATGATCAGAACGTGCCCTAAACCCATGGCCTTCACCAACTGCATATAGAGGTGAATTTCTACCTTATTCCGAGCATGTGGTGGCTTGTAACAGCACATACAATTGATTTACTCACCTTCTTGATTTCCATGTTTCAGCATTATTGTTTATACTTCAAGCTATTTTTTCTTTTAAATTTGTCTTAACTCTTGTTTAACATAAATACACATCTACCCTCCTTCTATCTTGGTTCTAAATTTACTGCACAGTAACATGAATCATTTAGCCATGTTTCTGCTATGCTAATGAAATTATACTTTTTTTAGCTATTAGTACTAATTCCTAAAATTTTTCCTGCTAGGCTTTTTACATTTGTAAACATACAATTTAGATTATCATTTAATTTATGCACATGCTTCCTTCACTACCCTCCTTTCTTCCTCATTATCTTATTTGCACCCTAATTCCTTACTCCTCCATCTACCCCAGTGATGTCCACTATACCCTCCCCCCATAACTAGTTTAAAATCTCCTGCAACCCTCTAGCCATCTTCTTCCCCCAAATCTGCACCATCATCTGTGAGGTGTTGCCCATCCCTACTAAAGTGCCTGTAATTTTTTTAAGGATCTCTTCTCCTCTAACTGGCATTGGCACTAACTCCGCTTTAGATTCAGCACCTAAGATTCCAAATGGGCAACCCATTCACATCTGTCGAAATCAAGGTTTTGGAATCAATTTGGAACACTGGCTCCAAGATCTCATACATGGGGCAGGGTGTGCACCACCACAATTAAAGTCTGAAAGTCATGCTAGCCCTTGTACATCTACAAAATCAGGTTTCCAAGATAAAAAATACACACTGAAACTGAAAACTCCCTTACTACAAACACAGGCCCCATACAATATCATATTATCTGCACACGTGCATATTAAAATATTTGTGTATGTAGAATAGTGTATTGGTTGAACTGAGAAATGAGAAAACTGAGAAATGAGAAAACTGAGAAAAAAAACAGCTGGAGAGTAGAGATGGTCGAACTATTGAAAGTTCGGTCCATTTTCGAACTTTCAAACTATTGTAAAAGTTCGAAAGTTCGAAAGTTCGAAAACGGACCCATTAAAGTCTATACTTGTGATTGTCGATAGCGCTTCGCAAACCGCCACAAATGATTGCGGGGCCTTTAGTGATTTTCTCCTAAAGGACTCAAAGTGTA
This sequence comes from Hymenochirus boettgeri, assembly GCA_019447015.1. Lineage (NCBI taxonomy): Eukaryota > Metazoa > Chordata > Amphibia > Anura > Pipidae > Hymenochirus > Hymenochirus boettgeri. The sequence continues at coordinate 83,257,553 of CM033472.1, read as the reverse complement.
TATGTTAGTGTTAATTAGTGTTAGCAAGTTTTAATGTAACAGTTAATGTTAGTAGATGTTAGTTAAAGGACAAGTACACACGAAAAACATTTACAATATTTAATTATAATACAGATTTTGAAAGCTCTTTTTTCATAAACGACTGAAAGTATACATTTTTTAATGTTAGTAAGGGCTACACTAGCGCCTTTTTCGCACGTTTGCGCACGTGTTTCGCTTTCGCGCCCGCGATTTCGCTAAAATGGAAATTGCGGGAACGCGAAAATTCTGGTGATTTCTGATGCACATGCGATTGCGCGTCCATTTGCATTTTGGTAACGCATGCGTTAACGACTTTTGGTGCGTTAACGCATGCGTTTCCATAACTCGAAAAGGCGAAAACGCATGCGCAAAACGCGAACGTGAAACGCACAAGAATCGCACACACAATTGCGTGCGATAACGCTCGCGATTTGGTGTGTGCGATTCCTGTGCGTTGTAGCGTGGCCTCATCCTAAGGGTGAGGCCACACTGCAACACACAGGAAGGGTGAGGCCACACTGCAACGCACAGGAATCGTGCACCAAATTGCGAGCGTTATGTTGTGTGCGCGATTCTTGTGTGTTTTGCGCATGCGTTTTCTTCGCCTTTTTGTGTTATGGAAACGCATGCGTTAACGCACCAAAAATGGTGAACGCATGCGTTACCAAAACGCAAACGGACGCCCAATCGCATGCGCATTGGAAATCGTGGGAATTTTCGCATTCCCACGATTTCAATTTTAGCGAAAATCACGGGCACAAACGTGAATGCGAAACACGTGCGCAAACGCGCTAAAAAACGCGCTAGTGTGGCCTAGCCCTTAATGTTAGTTAGTGTTAGTATTAGTAAATTTAACTGTTAGTTAATCTTAGTAAATGTTAGTACACACGAAAAATATTCACAATATTTACATTACCAGCACCCCCACCAAGGCCCCAGGTGCAGCCTCCTGTTTCCCCTTCACCACCACCACCGCCAGAACCAACATGCCAGGAGGGACCAGCACCGCCAGCACCGGCACCAGCACGCCAGCAGGGAACAGCACGCCAGCGCCGGCTGGCGATTATAGAGCGGCGTCTGAAGTGCATGGAGAGCAGGCAGAGGCGCATGGAGGGGAGCTTGCTCTCCATGCAAAAAGACTTTCTGCGCCTTAAGCGCAAACTATTAAAAAAATGCTCCCTTTCTTAAAATATAAGCATGGCTATTCCTGGCGTATATATGTGCATGTGCATATATGGTTATGGATATTGTGCAAATTTTGTGTGTTTAGTTTATGGTCCGTACACACGTGTGTATGTGTTCGGTCAGGCATCGTTCGTCAATCTGTCATGGCATCTATGCACGCTCTGTGGTCGTTTGTCGGCCGAAGTATCAGATGTGTTTACAAGGCTTAAGCCAATTGGTGTTAAGAGTGTGAGAGAAGGAAATCAGTGGTGCTATAAAGTACCATTTTTTAAAATCTACAGCCTATTGAAGCATCTTTTACATAGAATATGCCTTATTTGTACATAAAAATAGTAAAATAATTAGTAAATTACCACTTACAAAATATTTTTTGCATAGATTTGGAAACCAGTTTTAATCCCTGCAATGCTATACTTTTTTGTAATAAGAAAGTATTCTGGTTTGCCATGCCTGCATGTATCTCAATTAGATTATTTGCATAAAACAGAGTAAAGGGAGATACCCGGAGGGTTAGAGAGTAGGCCATATATTATAGGAGGTATAATAAATATAAAGCATATAAATAATTTATATATCACATTGTACAATTATGGAATAAAATACACTCCTCTGGCTCTCCTTGTCTCTTATATCTTAATGCTCATTTGCCTTGGGCATATGTTTCAAATCTTCACATAACAATATAATGTGGGCTGATGTAAAGTTTGAATAATTAACACAAAATAATCTGTTATTTAGTTTTTAGCAGAAAATGATAACTACAGATATTAAATATTTCCTGATTCTAAAATGTATTAGAAGGGATTGTAGTAAAGGCCTAAATAAACTGTATTACATTTATCAAGAGTAGAGATGGGCAAAATTCAATAGTTTCGTTCTGTTTTCAGATTCCCGGATCTCGGGAAAATCTTGAAGATCCGAAAACAGAATAAATTTTAGAAGATTTTCGAAAGTACCAAGCTATTTTGGATAATTTTCTAAAATAAATTTGAACGTTCGAAAATCTTTGAAAATACGATCGGTGACCACTTTCGAGGTAGGTTTTTGAATGTTCAAATCTATTATCGAAAACTATCAAAAATAGCTCCTTACATTAGAAAATCTATGAAAATATGTTCAGAATTCCCGAAATTCGGACGGATCATTCAAGTTTCGGAACCGAAGGGTTCCGTGTCGGACCCGGATCCCATCTCTAATCAAGAGTGGTTTTCAGTAGACCCATTCATGCAATGGTTAATTCACAATCTTATAAGGGCACCTTAATGAAAATAAAAATTAGAAAATTAGAAGAGGCTAAATGGATATGGATATACATTTTTATGAGTAGATATTGTTATAAAATGCAAACATAATTTCACAAATAAAGAGGATTCATAACTTGATGTCCAAACTTAATTTAAAATTTGATATAAGTCCTTAAATTCTGACTAAACAAAAGAAATTAGTTCTAAAAGGCTATTCTACATCTACAGACAGGTAAATAAGATAAAAATATTTATCAATCATTTATAAGTCAAATAATTTTTAAAGGTCAAGCAAAGTCTCCAGAAAACATTGTTACAATAGACAGAGCACATTCACAAACATACAACAAGCTGTGTCTCACCTCTCCCTCCTGTGGTGATTTATGAAAATAACCGGTGAGTACTAGGGGTCAGCTCCCATAATTCACCTTTGCTGGGTGAACCCCCCAGCTAAGTGTCTGCGTACAGGCCCATGCTCTGTAGTGCTCAACAGATCAAAACAAAGAAGTTGCAGCCTTGCTTCCTAGAAGCTGACAGCCAATCACATTACAGCACAGAGATCCTCCCTCTCCCTGACACAGAACAGGGATTCAGTTTTTTGTTTTCGAACACATTCAATGTTCCTGTCTTTACAATGATATAATCCTTTACTTTTCATACAAAAAGAAAAGTAATCTTTGCAGTGTATTTCATAGATAACATAGATGTAAGAAACGGAATACTAACTTTCAGCAAAAATTAAAAAAAATAAAATTAAGTCTGGGGAATTGAACCTGCAACTTGTACATTTACTCTGTCTTGCAGAGCTTTTACCTCTAGGATAACTGAGATACTACATAAATCACTGGTACATGTAGAATCTGTTACTAGAAACATATTAAAAACAAAAAATTAAAGGTAAGTCTAGGGATTTGAACTAGTGATCTTCTTAACTGTGTGTTTCTAAAACTGGCGTCTTACCAGGTGAGCCACCAATGAATGAATGAGCTGATAGTTTTGGTACATTAAGAAGCTTTATCTTTTGCTTGCACCACAATAGAAACAGAAAAAGGGAAGTCTGGGGTATTGAACTTGTAACCTTCTGAAATGTGTATTTATAAACCTGGTGCCTTACCTGGGGCACCACTGAATATGAGAATATGAGAATAGAGGTACATTTGGAAGCTCTATCCTAATAAGTCCCTAATGAGACTTTGAAAGCTACTTGTTACCCTGCAGTTTATCTACCAGCAACTCATACTGACTGGTAAATAAATTGCAGGGTAACAATCAGCTTTTAAAGTCTTTTCAGGGACTTCCATATTGTTTTGGGGACATCTGTATAGAAAACACTCTGTGCACAGAGACACTGAATACTGGGTCAGGGGGCGTGGTTCTTTGATGAATTTATGTAATGACTTAATGTAACTTACTAGAGAAGAATCTTACAATGTATAGGTGTTCTGGGGAGAAAAGTGTACATATTAGGTTTTTAAAAAGGTTAGTTCTCCTTTAAGGCTTTTGGTCTTCCATTAACATTTATTGCTAAAAGAACAAAGCTAGAAGCTAAGCTAGTATTTATAATTTGAAGAGCAGAGTCTATTATATTAAAATATATAATATAGTATTTTATGCAACTGCTAAATGTATTTTTATAACATGATTTTCTAATTAAATGTGTACTTTGGCAGACAAATTCCCCCTTACCCTTAATGATATTTATGGTATGTAAGGTGTTACAATATTCATTGTCATAGTTTTAAATCCAAGTTTTGTTTATAACGCAATGAGATCTTGCAGGCACACATTATTAGGGAAATAAAAAAACTGTAAATTTGGTATCAAAGGCAAAATTATTTTAATCACAGTTTTTACATAGACTTTAATAGTAAATATAGTATTAGTAAATAATAATAAAAAATCTTTGGATGTGCAATTTATACACTTTATGAATCTCAAGTCTCTATTATATGGAAAGATGACAAATTGTAGGAAATCTATTAAAAGGGATTTGGTACATTTAATGCTTCCTCATTTTATATAAAATGTACATATGCTACAAGATCTGTATGTTTTGCAAAAACTGTACAAATTATTTTACAATAAAGTAGACTGATGTACAATATAAAAACATAAATGGCACATGATTTGTGTTCCTTAATATTGATGTTGTAGGTTATGATATCTCTATACTGCAAAATTATGCTATACCAATAAGATTTTCTAAAGGAATAAAATTCAGACTACTCGCTAATTTACAATGTATTGCTTAATAGTTGTACAATACTAATGAATATTAAAAATATCAAGTAACAATATAATAATAACAATAACAAAAGGCCAGGGTTTTTGAGGGACATTAAATGTATTTAAATAGATTTAAAGAAAATGTACTTGAAAAAATAGTCAATGCACCTCATGTAATGTAATTTCATTTCATCACTACTAATAAAACCTTATCAGGGTTATTCAATAAAAGTTCTTATCGTTAAAAATGGTGCTAATTTTGCCCCAACCAATTAGATGTAAGCTTTCAAATGTTAAATAAGATCCGATTGGTTAGGGTAAAATTAGCACCATTTTTAACAATAAGAACTTTTATTGAATCTCCCTGTATGATCTTATTAGTGTGTCCATATACAGAATTTTCTTGAAAGCTAGGAAGGTGTCCACAATTTAATAAACAGTTGTTTTGTAATATTCAATAATATATTTGGGTAAGGGTTACAGATTTAATATCTAATGCATTGCAATAGGTGATCTCATTTGTCAAATTGACAAGCATGCAATTTTGGAAGTTTGAAACTTCCATGAAACCCAAATTTCATGGAACCCGGATTTTTCGATAATCGAATGTAGACGATTTTTGAAAATCGAAACTCGAATTTTCAAATTTTCCGAAAATGGAATGAAACTCAACAGTTACATCTCTATTTGCTATAAACAAATAACTGATTGGGGAAAAATACAGATTACATATATTGTATTTTTCACTGAAATATTTTGAGTAGTTTGATATCTGGTAACTTTAAATAGAACTGTATATCAGAAGGAAAGGTAAAAGCTCTAAAGCATCTGATTTAAAAAAATGTTAAGCAACTCAAAGATGCAAAGATGTTTACTGAGAAGTTTTGAGGTATTTGGTCACATGGTACCAAAACCCAAATAAATCAAATGTAATGCAAACTGTCTTTCGTCTCTATATAAATATGCATGTGTGTATGAACTATGTGCATGCGTGCGTGTGAATAATCAGCCAAAACTGTTGATATTCATTCATGTGGAATGAATGATGGCCTTTGTTGAAATATTTTAGATTAAATATTTTTTTTCTTGTGGCAAAAAGAAGTTTAAAAAAAAAAACTTTTTTCTGAACACGAATTCAAAACAAAAGGAAAATGGAGTTGACTGTAAACAAGTTAAATAAGAGAACCACTGAGTCCATAACTTGAAAACAGAAGTTTAACTCATTTTTCCATTACTGTAAACATATTAAATGCTATTTATTGTGATTAAATGTGTGTGGCCCATTACAGTCTAAATAGGAACATTCTCATGACTGAAATATCTAAACATCCCATAAGTTTAACATCATTATTAGAGATGGAAAATCTAAATATTAATTTTAATCCAAAGGTTAAAAATTTTCAATCTTTTCCAAACTAAACTCATTTGCAATAACATCCTTAGCTGTATATGCCTGACTTTACAAAGATTTAGGCTACAGGTGGTATAAAGAAGAAGTTTATATGATGTCTTGACATGTGTAGTAAACTAATGCATTAAGAAAAATGTTTTTGTTAAGAAAACATTTTAATAGCATCATTTCGCTGTGAGCTACAGAATTACAAAATAACAATTTATTAAAAAGTTAATGAGCTTCATCCTGTATTCCAATCATGGAAATAATTATAATTCCCATTTCTTCCTTACATTTTGGAATGCCAATTAAAGGGTTCAAATAACACCAGAATTTTACATAAATTATTATTTGAACTTTATAAGGGATCCTATATTTATTTGTGAAATATAATAATACATGTTACTCATAAAACTGTCTATTGCAGTGTTTCTCTTTAGAGCCAATATGTAGTGCTAATGGCATGACCTTCCTACACATTTTAATGAATCATCAATCTATGTCAGTAAAAAGTTATTCTTTTTTTTTTTTTTAGCTTAAATTGCTATTTGTTTATATATTAATAATTATAGCCATTGGGTTCTAGTTGTTTTTCTTTTTTCAGCTTTCTTGAAAAAGTGTAATATATTACCTACTTGAAAAATTGACTGTGAACATGGCTGAAACATTTTAGTATAAAACAAGTTTACTCAGGAATAGTTAGAATGAATTTTAGTATTATTAGTTAATTATTGAGCACTGAAAGTAGAAAGAAAAAAACTACATAGTAACATAGTAATTGATGTTAAATAAAGACATGCGTCCATCAATTCCAACCTTTTCACCCTCCTTTTTAACCCTACCTAACATTTGATCCAGAGGAAGGCAAAAAAAACAGCTAAAAAAGGGGAACCCCAAATGGCAATCAGAAAGTATCCCGGATCAACCAGAACTGCAGTATATTAATTAATACCATTAATTCTCAATAATTTTTTTAGTTATGTAACTTATCTAGCCCACTTTTAAAGCTATTCAATGAACTTGCCATTACCACATCTACTGGAAGACAGTTCCACAGTTTCACTGTTCTCACTGTAAAGAAACATTTCCTAACCTGAAGATTAAACTTCTTTTCTTCCAATCTCAAAGGATGTCCTTGAGTCCTCTGATATGACCGATTAGTAAACAATGCACCAGAGAGTTTATTGTATGGCCCATTAATATATTAATATATTTGTATATATTTTAAACTCACAATAAAATTATTTTATAATGCAATATCCTATATCCTAAAATCATTTTGTTTTCAGAACTGGAGTACCAGTAGATGGTTTTTATAGAAAAACTGTATATATACTTTAAATATGCATTTTGGGTTGCAAAATCCAACTGTAAACACTATGTTCTAATTGCCAAAGTTTTTTTTTGTGCTTAATTCACAGATTCAGAATAATTAGCTACCTCCCTAATGGAAATATTCCCACTGAAATTATAGATCAGTGTTAGGTCATAGGCATCGGGATCAGTAATTTGTATGGCATACACATTGTTAATAATCAGCAAATCCTGGTGAACCTGATGGGATTGGCTGATCATCATCCAAGTGTATGGTCAGCTTTAGTTGTTTTTAGACTAGACCTCAGTTTGCTTTGCAATTTGTAACACTCAGCTGATTTATGGATATCCAAAAGCAAATATAAGAAGCCATAAAAAACTGTTAAGAGTTAGTGAAAGCCAAAGTATATTTTTTTTGAAGCACACAGAGAAAGCATTTGCAGTACTCATACATAGTGGAAAACCAGTAGAAGTCTAATAAAGGTTCATAGCAATGTACAGAGAAACACTATTGTATACGTACTAACAATCCAGCCATTTACCCACAGCCACATTATCTCTGCTCTGGGCAATTCAATCTCATATTTGCAGCTCTGGGTATTAAAAAGTTGTGCAGAAAGGGCAGTATTGAATCACTAGCTGCGGCGGCATGCGCTCTGGAAAAATCTCCCCTATCGGATTTAGCAGAGGCTGTGCGGCTCTGGGTCAATTTCACCCAGACATAAGTATTTAATGCAAGCTATCTGCTTATGCATACTTATGTCCAATCAGCCACGCAGCCTCTGTTAAATAGGTTTGCGACAGCTACGCAAGATGTTCTTCCGGTTCTTGCGCAGTCACCGTAAACCGAGGCTTAAAGCCATGCTTAAAGTCATTTACAATCGGTTAGCATGACTTTAAGAGGAGAAAGGTAAATTCCCCTGTAAGACTGGAATATGTACACTGTCACTCCCAGTTAATAGCTCTAAATGTATGTATGTATAATTTTATTTACATTGTGTATGCAACGCCGTACATTATAAAACAAGGGGATAAATGCAAGCAATTATACAGATAAATAAAAATTAAATACAATTTCATACATAGGTTAAATATACATATATATATATATATAAATTATGGATAAATTGATATCAGTGGAACATGTATTGACACAGTAGGAATGAGATCCCTACCCAGAAGAGCTTACAATCTAAGTGGGTGAGACAGCATACAGATACAAGTGGGATTGGTACAAAGTGCTTGAGATGGCTTACAATCATTTGTTGTGCTGGTGCTCAGAAAGGTAGCATAACAGTCTAGATTTAAAAGTATTAATGGATGTCACCTGGTGAAGCAAGAAAGGGGGAGCGTTCCAATGGTAAGGAGCACCAAGAGAAAATGCATTTCCTTGTGCTTGATAACAACTGTAACATTTTGAGTTATTCCTTAGAATTATTTACACATTACTATTTAATACTAATGTTTCATTTTTACACAATGAGATAATTTGTTTAACCATACAATTGTAATTCTTAGTATGGAAACAGTAGCATTTTAAGACAATACAATGATTTTGAATGCTGACCATGAACAAAGAATATTTGCTTTGAACACAGGGAGATGTTATAAAAGTTATTTTAGTTAAAAATGGTGCTAATTTTCCCCCAACCAATCTGATATTAGCTTTTAAATGGTAACTAGCATCTGATTGGTTGGGGCAAAATTAGCACCATTTTTTAAAACTTTTATTACATCTCCCTGTACATTTCTCCAAATTGTTATGTTTTCTTTTTTGCTGTCAAACAGTCATATATTATATATTTTATCAGGAAACCAATTACAGTTAATTTATCATAATTAAACTGCAAGAAGCTATATTTATGTATACTTTTAGGCATGAGGAGGTATTGTTATTAAGTATTAAACACAATTGTTAATTCTATTTGTATTTTTTAAAGAAAAAACACAGTAATTCTGCAATTTTGATGCAAACTTAATCTTCATACTTTAACTTCCTAAATATGCAATGATGCCATAAATGTAACTATGAATAATTGGTTAGTAATCTTGTGGGATTAGGGTTAAGAGGCCAAATATAGTTTGGCAATGATTTAACTGGAAATGACTCATTTCTCCAAAATAAACAATGAAATGTCAATGAATATGACCAAATCAACAAAAAGCAAGCAGTATTTTTAAGTAATAAATTGCTCCAGCTCACATATTTGCTTTGGTATAATGCAAACAGATCATCTTACTGCACAGTTTACATTTATGATGAAACACAATAGGTCCAGGATTTATTTTATGAGTGTAAAATTCTACCTTTATAACTAATCTTAAAATATACCATTTATGCTCCCAGTGTCTAGACGTAATTATATGTTTGTGTTCCAATTTTTTACTGCGTTTGCATAAAACTAAAGATCTCCGTCAATCTGGTACAAATTTGCTAGCCAATTATCTTTCTTCTACCAGAAACCTAGTAAAAATGCAATTCTGACAGATAATATTTTTGTTCCTCATTTTAGCTATGTTTCCTCATAAATGACTACTGATTTTATAGGCACATTGCATCCATGGCTATTTGATCTTTTCCATCTGTGGTTATTAAAGCATATGGAGATATAATAATTTGGCAAAGGTCGCAGGTTTCTGGCAAAGAAATAAATGTACAGTAGGCTCTTGTTAAAAACAATGATAAAGACTGTACTAGTGGCACTAAAGTATTTACTTGCTATTATAAGTTTTAGAAAAGATATTTTTTTATTTCTTCTTAAAGACAAAACACTACCTGTAATGCAGGGTTGGACTTTAGAATGCAGTATTTTTGATTTGAATCTGAAAGCAGAAACATTTGTCTGTATTCCAAAAAAATCAGGGTATATTGTTCATATTAAGCAATCAAACCGAATAGTAAGAAGACTTCACGCAGTGATTAACTGCAAACATTCTTTATTTATTTCATTCAGGGGCAAACTAAACCTCTCCACAACCAGTGGGGTTTAGTAAACTAATAGACACAAACAGTAGTATAACTGTTCTTACCTCTACAGTTTTACTTCTGTTTGTGGCTATCCACAGTATGACATAAGATGCTAATTTACTGACTTTCTGAGTAACTAATCCAACTAATCTAACTAATCTAAAGGTCACACCAACAAGGGTATCAAGAACTAAATAGGTAAACTTAAGTCAGAAATCTGATTAGTTCTGGTGGATCCAAGTTCTGGTGGATCTGTAAAATCCGCTTTGGGGTTCGGATTCAGATTCAGGTGTAGTGTGTATTATAGGCCACTAAACATGTCTAACCTCTTGGGCCCTAGGAATGTCTAAACCTTCTTTCTTTCAGATTTGTATATTTAAATTTGTCATTCATAACTTTCATTCATATATTTCATTCTTTTACTACAGAATCACATACCGTCTGTTCCCTTGTGAATTGGCTCACAGGAATCGCTTTCCTTGCAAAAACCGGATAGTATAGTATAGTATTTCAGGTTGAATAAAAACATATGTCATCCAGTCCAACCCATCTAGCAATATCCTCATTTCCTGCCTAACTGTTGATCCAGAGCAAGGCAAAAAAAAACCCACCAAATTTATTAAGGGGAAAAAATCCCTTCCTGACTCCAAGTGGCAATCAGAAATTTCCCTGGATCAACTCTACTTTATGTATTAATACCAGTAACTTGCAACATTTCCTTGTTTTGCAAAAATCATCCAGGTTTTTTTAAACTGACCATGAACCTGCCATAACAACGTCCACTGGAAGACAGTTCCATAGCTTTACCGTTCTCACAGTGAAAAACCCTTGCCGACTTGAAGCCTAAACCTTTCTTCAAATTCTATTGGTGAACAATCCCCAGATAGTTTTATGTATGCCGTTAATGTATTTTACACAGTAATCAATCCCCACACAAGCGCCTTTCCTCCAAAGTTGACAAGTTTGTGTTCATCAGCAAACCAGAAACCTTGCTGACAATACCCACTTCCAAATCATTAATAATAGATTAATAGAAGTGGCCCCAACACAGAACCCTGTGGCACCCCACTTAGCATTTTGTCCATAATGATGAACCCCATTTACATACTCTCTGCATCCTATTATTAACCAATTTTCTATCCATGTACAAATGTGCCTCCTAGACCAACAGACCTTAGTTATACATTATCCCTATGGGGGACTGTATCAAAAGCCTTTGCAAAATCCAAGTAAACTACTTCTACTGCTATGCCAGAGTCTATTTCTACTTACTTCCTCATAAAAGCCAAGATGTTAGTTTGACAAGATCTATTCCTCCTTAATCCATGCTGGTTACTACTTATAATGTCAGTCCTTGAAACATACTCTAGGACATGTTCCCTTATTAAACTTTCCAGGATCTTCCCCACCACCGAAGTTAAACTTACAGGCCTGTAATTACCCGGCTCTGAACAACTAGATGATTTGTATCTAAAAATGTGTAGTAATATACTAATGCATCATATTGTATATGATGTATAAAAAGTTTGGTTTAGAAGCAATATATATAGTTTGTCAATTTACAGGATTGGATGATGTAATTTCCTGGTAGATGCTATAAATGTTTAAGTGTATATAACCATTTAATGAATGCTTGTAAGCCTGATGATGATGTCAGAATGCTCTAAAACATTGCTTAAGTAAGTTAGTATTGCATATGTCCCGCAACAGTAAAATCAGGCACTAGTAAAAACTAATCCAAATGCTAGTAGAATATAACCTCACAATTTTAACGGGATTTTAAAGTAAGAAGACAAGTCACACAGGTAAACCCCCCCATGGACGACCATACTCTTCACCCATCTCGATATCTGGTAATCACAGTGTTCACAAGGACTCTCATAAGAAATCTCCTCTGGCTCATCCGACTCATCTAACATGCTTCAGCTCCTGCAGGCAAACCTACACATGTTTTGGCAGACTCCATTAAGCCGCGGCTTTGTCGGGGTCACAGGGTCTCCATTAGACCGTCCTCCTTACCAGCTTCTCTGGCTCCGCCTCACAAGAAATTTTTAAAGGGGCAGACACCGATTGATACTGAGTGCATAACAATAGAAATTTCAAAGAGGGGGGGACTCCCAAAAGACACAACATTCAGCATATTAAGTGAGTAAATAAAAAGAAGGTCTCAAACAGAGAGTAAGTAGAGAGGAATTTAACACCCTTTCTATAAATAAACTCACCTAACCATCATAGATAGATTATTTGTACCGTGCCCAGATTAGGGCTCAATTCATGGCTTGTACTAATAGCATAATTATAGAAAGCACGAAAATTGTAGTTCATCATTCAAACCAAATGGAGAGAAATTTTTTAACTTATACATCCAGCTAAGCTCACTGTGGAGGATCCGACGGGGCAAGCTAAGCTCACTTTGGAGGATCCAATGGGGCAACCCCCCCTGATCACCCCCCCTGATCCCCAAAGATACTATTTCCAGACCGTCTTTGGACAAGGACTTGAAAACTGAAGTTCTTTCACGTGAGCTATTTTAGAGCTTCTGCATGTATATTAAATCCGGTACCACTTTCAAAGTATCCCCCATATGTGGTAACCCTTGAAAGTAACCTGGTATTTTCTATACTTACTTTTATTTTTTGCTGAAATGTTAAATGTTCTGTTTCTTTCATCCATGCTAGCAAAACATACACTGCAAATATTACTTTTCTTTTTGTATGTAAAGTAGGAATTTATCATTGTTAGGGACAGGAGCATTTCTAATGTGTTTACACAAACTGCAATGGTAATCTGTGTTCTGTGTCAGAGGGAGGGGAACTCTGGCTGTAACATGAGGCTGTCAGCTTCCAGGAAGCAAGACTGCAGTTTTCCTGTGAAGTGTCCGGCGGACACTTAGATGGGTGTTCCCAGATAAGTGAATTATGGGAGCTGACCCTTAGTACACACAGGTTATTTTCATAAATCACCCGCATCCACAGCAAAGGGAGATATGAACACAGCTTGTGTTCGTTTGTGAATGTGCTCTCTCTATTGGGACAATGTTGTCTTGGACTTTAGTTCTCCTTTAAGTTAAGTTTAGCACTACTTTTTTAATTAGCATATCCCAATTAGCATATCACAGCCAATCACACCCTTAACACCTGGCTGTGATATGCTAATTGGGATTTTCCAGGGTACATAATTGCCACAGATTCTTGTACAAGTCATTCTGAATTGAGAAAGCCAGTCGGATGACTAGCGAAACGTCTTCAAGAACTAAACTTCAAGTCCAGTTGATCTAATTGAATACAACAGATATTTTCTCAATAGACATTTTCAATTTTTCATTAGAAGTTTTCGATTTTTCTATATACATTTTTAAGTTTTGAATGGTATTTTCGAGTTTTCCATTTTTGATTTTTTTGTTAAAAAGTTGTGAATTTTGAAAATTTTGAAAAATTTTAAAAAAAATTGTTGGATCCACGGATTTTTGGAAACTTCAGTTCCGAATCGTTTGGAAACTGGGATTCATAACTAGTTAGGAAGAGTCATAAAAGCAGGTCCAGGCTGCAGTACTCATGGTTCTTTTTTACATTATGCCACTCTTTGAGTGTTTTTTTAAAATACTATTTGCTTAAAGTTCACTATATATCCAGTAATTCTATAGACTGGGAACAGAAGGTTAATGCTATAATAAATAAATTCCAGGAAAGGGGATTATGCATGTAAACTTAAGTGAAACCAGAAAAACATATAACCAAAAGAAGTACCAAAGTTTAAAGGAATATACACCGCTGTCAGTTGTTATAATAAAGTGGAGAAACATTAATGCCAGTTGTTAGGGTAAAATAAACTTTTGATTTTTTTAATCAAATTGTCCAGCCCCAAATTGAAAACTTACATACAGGTAAATCACCCCCCAAAACCCTAAACGGTAATAGTTTGAAATGTGAAATATATAAGTCTAACCTGAAACAATGTCCTGTTCCCCCTGTTTCTGCTTCCTGGTCCTTCCAGTTAATAACGGTCAGTTATGGATTTGACAGTTGACATCTCAGCCAATGACTAAATGTTTATCCCCTGTCTGCCTCTTCTGAGCATGCCCAGGCTCAGTACAGGTTTCTAAATTGCTTAGTTTCCATGAGGCATCCAGAAGCATAGCAGGCATACAGTAATGAATTCTTAGGACAAAGTATGATATATCAACATGCTTGTGAAGGTTCTCATTCATCCAGGTCATGGTATATCTGTTGTATTCAATTAGATCAACTAGACTTGAAGTTTAGTTCTTGAAGACATTTCGCTAGTCATCCGACTGGCTTTCTCAATTCAGAATGACTTGTACAAGAATCTGTGGCAATTTTGAATACCACAGATTCTTGTACAAGTCATAAGGAAGGGGCATAAGGAAGGGGCACCACTAAGACCTATAGTCAGCAGCATCAACTCTGTAACATACAAGGTGGCAAAATACCTAGCCAACATCTTAGGACCATTGGTGGGAAGTTCTAAGCATCACATCCAGAACTCTCAGGATTTCACCAACAAGATTGAAGATATAGTACTTGGTGCAGAAGAAACGATGGTGTCCTATGATGTGACATCTCTCTTCACCTGTATACCCACCAAAGAAGGCCGTTGACATGGTGAGAAAACGGCTAGTCCAAGACTGTACTCTTACCAGCAGAACTGATCTCAACCCAGAACAGGTGTGTTCCTTACTGGACTTGTGCCTGAATACCACCTATTTCAAATACAGGGATAAGTTCTATAAGCAAAAACACGGATGTGCTATGGGATCTCCAGTTTCACCTATTGTGTCCAACCTTTACATGGAGGAGGTAGAAAAACAGGCGCTTAATACCTTTAAGGGCATAGCACCCAGCCATTGGTTCAGATATGTGGATGACACCTGGGTTAAAATCCGCCAGAAGGAAGTAAAGCTTTCACAGAACACATCAATGCGGTAGACCAAAACATCAAATTTACAAGGGAAGAGGTACAAAACAACAAACTGGCTTTCTTGGACTGCTTGGTAGAAGTTAAGGAAAATGGTAAACTGGAAGTAGAGGTTTACAGAAAACCAACACACACAGATCAGTATTTGATGTTTGACTCCCACCCCCCTTTAGATCACAAGCTGGGTGTCATCAGAACCCTGCAACACAGAGCTGAGAACATCCCCACTAGCACACATGCGAAGGCTAAAGAAATGAAACATCTCAGAGGAGCCCTTAAAACTTGTGGATATCCAGACTGGGCCTTTGTAAAAAGAAGTAGAAGGAAAGAAAAGAACACGAATACCAACAGTAAAGGGGAAAAGCAAGACAGGAGAAAGAACATGGTCATCCCATATGTAGCAGGGGTCTCCGAGAAATTAAAAAGAATTTTCATAAAACACCGTATCCCTGTCTGCTTTAAACCAAACAACACACTGAGGCAGCAATTGGTACATCCGAAAGACCCAATACCCAAACACAAGAAAAGCGACATCATATACGCAGTGCAGTGCAGTGAAGAATGCTCTGATTTGTATGTGGGGGAGACCAAACAGCAACTGCATCAACGTATGGCCCAGCACAGAAAAGCCAATTCCTCGGGTCAGGACTCAGCCGTGTACCTGCATCTTAAGGATAAAGGACACACCTTTGAAGATTGTAATGTTAACATATTGGCAAAGGAACGTGACTGGTTCAAGAGAGGTGGGGGGCTTCGACACCAACTGTCTGCCATGTACAATGCTGTTTTAACACCTTACTCTGGGCGTTCCTATAACACCTCTTAGCCACTATCCAATCACGCCCTTAACACTTGGCTGTGATATGCTAATTGGGATTTTCCAGGGTACATAATTGACACATATTCTTGTACAAGTCATTCTGAATTGAGAAAGCCAGTCGGATGACTAGCGAAACGTCTTCAAGAACTAAACTTCAAGTCCAGTTGATCTAATTGAATACAACAGATAGATATATCAACATATTTTAAAGAGGCCATTATTTCTGAAATATGTTTCTATGAGGGTGGAGTTGTCCTTTAAACTGAAACCATGAATATGACACCAACATTTAATCCCCCTTTCCTCAAAATGTTTCCTACAAGTTTTTAACTACAGTATCTTGATAGTGGTGCTGAAGGGTCTATTCTTAAAAGGGGCATTGTTGTCCTAAAAAGTTTGGACACGAACCCCAAAACATAGTAACATAATAATATATTGGAGGTTGAATAAAGGAAAACCTTCCATACTCCAAACTGTAATTAGTAAGGATTCCAAGATCAATAAGAACTGTATGTATTACTACCAGTAAATTTCAATATTTTTGAATTTTAGAAACTTATCCATCCCACTCTTGAAACTATTTAGCAAACTTTCCATTACCAACTCTTCTGGAAGACAGTTTCTCAGTTTCATTCTCACAATAAAGAAACTGTTCCTGGCCTGAAGAAAAAAAGTATTTTCCTCTAATGTTAAAGCATGTCTTCAAGTCATCTGAAATTATCTATTGGTGAACAATATACCAGGGGGGGTTATTGTACAGCCCATTAATATATTTGTAAAAAGTGATCATATCCCTGTGCAATTGCAGCTTCTCCAGTGTAAACAGTCCTAAGTTGTCTAATCTGTCTGCTTGGTCAAGCCCCTCCTTATTAATTTAATTTACTTTATCTGAACTCATTCCATTTTCAAAATGTCCCTTTTATATATGGGGATTCTGAAACTGCAACACATAATCCAAATGAGGCCTTGCCAGTGTTTTGTAAAGAGGGAGAATAATGTTTTTCTCCCTTAAACCTATACCTCTCTTTATAAAATAATTATTTTTGCTATTTGTTGCTGCCTAGCTACAGCTAAATATTTTTCTAACATAGATTCACTTTGCAATGAGCAATCTATGGTATAGGCAACAAACAAATTGTTAAACCCCAAGAGATCTTGCTTTCAATACCCACTTCTAAGACATGCATAAACATATTATATTGCCATGTCCCCAGTACAGAACCCTGGGAGCTCCATTTAGAACTTTATTCCACATAGATAAAGGTTCATTTACAACTATTCCCAGTGCGCTATCAATTCTCTATCCATGCATATTTTTTCTATGCCAGTAGACCTTAGTTTATACATGTCGCCTATGTGGCACAGTATCATAAACTTTAGCAAAATGTAAATATACCACATACAGCACTATGCCAGAATCTAAATTCTTACTCACATATTTACAGAAAACAAACAAGGAATATGTCGAGGATCCCATTTATTGTTAAAAAAAAAAATACAAATGCAAATTAATATTTCCTTTTTTTTCCCTTTGCTGTTTTGCAAAACCAAATAGACTTTCATGATAAAATGACATTACAGTTTTCTCTTCTGAACCAGGCAAACAGGAAATAAGTAACATTTTATTTACTTTGCTGCTCTAAACACTGATAATTCCACCAGTTGTAGAGTTGCAAAAAAAATCAATCAGTTACAGAGAAAGGACAAATACTTAAAGGGCATGTAAACAGAAATAATGACTATAAATGAATACTTTTTAGTAACACTTACTCTGAGGCATGTTTGTTGCTGCATGCCTTGAATACAGTATTTGTTTTTTTCAGGATAAGTATCCCCACTCTTACTCTTTAACCAATGCCATCAACTGTCCCATTTCTGAGGTTTATTCCTTGAATCCTTAAAAGTGGTTTTGATAGAGAACTAGCCACAGGACTTTATAATCTGTTGTTGCTGCTTAATATGCATTAACTAGAGATGGCCGAACTTTGAAAAGTTCGTCCGTTTTCGGAACTTTCGACTATAATGGAAAAGTTTCGAAAGTTCGAAACAAACCCCATTAAGTCAATGGGAAGTCAAATAGTTCAAAGTTTCTAATAATACAATTAAATATCAATGGTAACTTACATGTAATGGCTGTGGGACCTGAATGCCCGTTCTGGTATAGTTCGAGAAGCCCAAATCCGTTCGAATTTGAATAGTTCTCTCCAAACTCGATTCGAGTTCTAGTCCATCTCTACAGAACTGAAATGGTTGGTTATCTCAACCATTAATATCAGGTTTTTTCAAGCTTTGAAGCATCTCCATCCCTCCAATAAGGAATCAGAGTCCCTCCTTGGAATCTAGCTTTTGGTTCTTAAAGCTTTGACTAATCAGCCATTCACACTTTAGAGTCTTCCCCTTTAACCACTCCTTAACTGAACGAGTAACCTTTTCTGCTAGTAGTGTTTCCTCGCAGGAAGTGTCTGAGATAACTGAATTTAGGTCTTCTGAGCCTTTTTTTCTCTTATATGAAGATAAAGTTGCTATTAAATTCAAAGGATTTCTTCTGCCTAAGTTATTTCCGATTTCCCTGTCATCCGGTATATGTCTTCCATTTTTCCTTCAGATCCTCATCAGAAGAAAAGCAAAGCTCCACTTGTTAAACTTATCTAGATGTTTACAATTTACTTAGATGACTCCTTATTGGTCCTTCAGTTTGGAAGAAAGCAGTATAACCAGTTGTGGCAAGGTGGGTCTCCTTTCTTGCATTAAGAGCTTAAGATGTTATGCAAGTAGAAGCTCCAAAAGTTATTAGGGCTCATCTACGAGAGCGATTGCTTCTTCATGGGCATCTTTAGCGAGTTCCTCCACGGATATTTGCAGCACTACCAGGAAATAGCTATCCCTTTATTAAACAATACATGGATACAAACCCTCAACGTGTTTTTGGGTCAAAAGTTATAGAATATGATTTAATATAATTCTTTTGCTTGACCCTCTCTAATCATTTATTTTGCTTAAATATTTCCTATTGGTGACCACTTCCATACATGTACGCTCTGGACTTTTATGGACTGGAGGAAGGGGTGGGTATGTTTTATTCTGACAACTCTTGTCCTGGCAGGGGGTTAGCCCATTGTTGACCACTGCCATACTAACGTCCAGGAAAAGAAATTACGGTAAGTTGAAGCCATTTTCTTTTTTTCTAGTCTAGCCTTCGATGTACTGTGTTCAATTGTGCTTTTTTAACAATTGCATGCAGTTTTCAGTAGTGAAGCCCAGTGTAACCTAATCAAGCCATTGTTCACTAGGCTTTAGAGAATTACCAATGTTTAATTTGTCACACTTAAGGAATGCTAGGCTACAGAAAATAAAGTACAATAAAGTCGATCTGTTTAGAATTGCTATTTGTATTTATATATTTCCTTATACAGCAACACATTTTGCAGATTTTTCTTTTAAATTGATCAGTAAATTTGATTCTCTAAGCAATGGCTTTTAAAATGTATTCCTTTTTTTTTTTTTTTTACATTTGATCATTAAAAATGAACGTATTGACTTTACAATTGATAACTTTTCATCAATTTAAAATTCGATTCTTCAATTTTCCAACATGATTTTTGAGAAATTTTAATTGTTTTTATTTGATTGCATTAAAACATGGACACAGATTACTGAAAAATAGCATAAGCCACATTAGAAAGAATCGTATTAGTAAGTAATCACATTTAGAAAGGAATCACATTATAAAGGAATTGCATTAATAAAGGATTTGCTTTATAATCATATTTAGAAAAAAATCAAATTAGAAAAGCATCATATTTATCACGTATCTTATTTCACCGTATATACTCGAGTATAAACCGATTTTTAAGGTCAAAAAATACCTTTAAAAACCTAGACTCGGTTTATACTCGAGTCATAGGTAAATCTGCTGCTGGGGGAAAATAAATAAATAAGTTTGCCGGTACCCTCGCAAGTCCTGTCCTGTCCTGTCCCTCAATTCCGACTCAGGTCCGCACGCGCAGGAGATCAGCAGCGAGGAGATCGAGAACGGGACCACCGGAGCTGTTACAGGCAGAAGCGCGTGGGACTGCGTAACTTACGTGCCCTGCGCGCTCTGCCACGTCATCAGTGGGACCCTGCATTGCCGTGGAGGAGCCTTCAACTAGCCGGACTGGAGAACCAGTCCAAGACCCCTCAACCAGCATAAGTCCTGCAAATTTGTAGTAGGGGCATGATTTTGTCCATGGGTGTTTTTGGGAGGGGTGGGGTGGGGGGGGGGGAACGGGGGGGGGGGGGGAGGGGGTTGTGCTTGAATGAATGATTTACTGTACGTCATTTTATTTATTTAAAGTATTTCAGCACTTCCCCCAGATGTTTAGAACTATAACTCCCAGCAAACAAAGCATGCTGGAGTTGTAGTTTCTAAACATCTGGAGAAGTGCTGCGATGGTTACCGGTATATTGGTATTGGGGCAATAGTGCCTTCTTACGTTTAACGGTATTATGGTTATTGTTTATTGTGGTATACTGTACTGTTTTACTTACGGTATAATAAAAGTCAATTTAAAGGGAAACTAAAGCCTCAGAACACGAATAAGAAAGCAGAATACCTTGATATAAAACAGTATCAGTGCCTCTTTTGTAATTTTAATGTGGTTGCTGGGAAATTTTCTTACTGGTTCTTTCTGTGTTTTTTTTAATATCTGTTAGAAACGGTTGGTCGTGTAAAAAAATTGCGCAGATCATACGACGCTGGCTTTAAACTAAGAGTTGTGTCAAGAGCAGAGGAAGTAATAATTCTGTTGCAGGACGGGAATTGGCGTTGATGAGAACAGGTGCGAGACTGGCGAAAAATTAGTCCGAATTGGAAAAGATCTCCGAAGTCAAAAAGGCTTGTCGTGTGTTACCACCTTACATGGGGCTCTAGAGACTGACTTGCATAAATGGGTAATGGAATTCGTCAAATGGATACTGTGTAACACGCATGGGAATCCGATTACGTGCCCTTCAAATGGCTAAAGACGAGCAATATAAAACAGTGGGGTATTGAGAACTTCGTTGCATCAGCTGGATGTGTGTACCCGATTCATAATCGGTTTGGACTTTGCTTGCGCCAGAGAACGAAGATATCGCAAAAGCTGCCACAGAATCTGGAAGAAAGGTGATGTCATTCCATCAATTCATTATAAAACAAGAAAGCTTTAATTTATGACCTCGGAAGTATTGGCAATATGGTGAGACAGCAATGACTTTTGATCTTCCAAGCAACAGGACCGTGGCATCCGTGGAGAAAAAACTATTTTTCTTCGAACAACCGGGAATGAAAAAAATTCATTTCACCGTGGTCCTAGCATGTTTGGCCAATGGAGTCAAGCTGCGGCCTGTATTATATTTAAAAGGAAGACCTTGCCAAAAAATGCCAAATTCCCCCCACGAATCACTGTCCCGTCCACATTGTAAAGGCTGGATGGATGAACAAGGAACAAAAAAATGCTAGAAGAGATATGGAATGGACGACCAGAGTACGTAAAAAAAAAACCCTCACTGCTAGTTTGGGATTTTTAGAGCACATATATGTGAGGATGTCAAAACATGTTTGAAAAGTCATTTCAAACCACTTTGGCTGTTATTCCAGTGGGCTAACTCTGTTTTACAGCCTCTGGATGTGTCTCTAAACACCTTTTAAAGACCGTGTGCGAAAAATTGGCAGAAATGGATGTCGTCAGGTCAAGCCAATTGACAAAGGTGGAAATCTTATGAAGCCTGACATAGAAATAGTAGCAAAGTGGGTACGAGATCCATGGGAGGACATTCCAGAAGACATCATCCAACGTCTTTTTGAAATGCGGTATAAGTAATGCCATGGATGGTAGCGAAGACGATATTTTGTTTCAGCACAGCACAGTGTGAAAATGATGGAGATGTTGATTGGTGATGATAATGTCTATGCAGATGACATTACACACAGCTCAATTTGAGGCACTGTTTGGAGAAACCGAAGATGAGGATCCGTTTTGAAGGATTTTAAAGTTATTTTTAAACTTTTAAAGTTACCGTATACTGAACAAGTTGTTTTTATTTAAATAATACTTTACTCGACCTCCTGTTTATTAATTTTGATTTTCTAATCATTTTTATATAATTACAGGTTTGCTTTAGTGTTCATATTTTCTACCCTCGGTTTTATACTCGAGTCAATCATTTTTTACTTTTTTTTAGGT
Source organism: Hymenochirus boettgeri (assembly GCA_019447015.1). Lineage (NCBI taxonomy): Eukaryota > Metazoa > Chordata > Amphibia > Anura > Pipidae > Hymenochirus > Hymenochirus boettgeri. The sequence goes on along the minus strand of CM033472.1, from coordinate 83,235,241 downwards.
GAAAATGGGTACCTCGGTTTATACTCGGGTCGGTTTATACTCGAGTATATACGGTTAAAAGAATTGCTTAAGTAAAGAATTGCCTCAATAAAGGCGTTCAGGCAGTTAGTCTTTGGTCTTTGATCCACACCTAATCATTTCAAAGAACAAGCATTTGCAACTTTTGCTCTTTTGTGTTTGAAATGTGTTGACTTGACCAGGGAATTGAATTAAGTGTTAAATACATTTTCTTGCATATAAATAAACTTAACTTCCTTCAACATTACTATTACAATAAAAGTAATTACCATTACTATTTTCAGGCAATGAAACTACGCTAAATAGAAAGTACAGATAGCCAAACAAAACAGACCAGACCCAAAATGTTTTTTTAAGTAAATCAAAATAAAAACACGAGGACAAGAATGAAGGACCATTAAAGGAGAACTATAGTGCATATAATTTTTTTCAAAAACAGTTAAAATGAAAACTACCGGGGCAGAGAGTAGGATTGGTACTTTCCTACCTCCCAATATCTTTCTTTATTAGGGCAGCATTTAAAAGATTCCTCTGCCAGTCTTCCTGGGTACTTCAGCACTATCTTTAATGCAGGAAGGCCCAGGGCACTAACCTGGCAGATGAAACTGTATGTACTATAGCTCTTCAAGAAGTTATATTAGGGTAGGAATAATCAATCCTAACTCCCGCCCCAGGTTCTTTTTATTTTAAAAAGTTATTTTTACAGTGTGCTGTCCTTAAATATGGGGGCAAAAGTGTTATAAAGGATGCCGAAAAGGCACATATGCTAACAGTGTTTTCCTCTGTGTACATATAGAGAATGCTAGTCCTAATATAGTAGTGACTGTAAAATAGAAAGAATATAAAACATGAATACTCACTCTGGCTCACAGGCTATGGTACAGATACAACAAGAAAGCTAATATCAATAAAACCCCAGGACCCTATGAAATACTCCTCGAGTCTAAAGAGAGGTCATCCAATTTTATTTAAACAAATGTCCCTTATCTTTTCAAATTTGCAAACTTTGGATTTCGAACTTTTCAACTTTTTCAAATTTTTCAATTTTTCAAAATTTTAGAAATTTTCAATTTTCAAAATTTATAGAATTTAGGGAAAAATGAATTCTCATGTCCCAAATTCACCAATGACGCTATTTTTAGCAGTCCCAACCCCGGGTAAAAGACACTTGACAGGCACTACTACACTACTCTGCCTACATGCACAGATCACTCTCTGCAGAGTAGCCAATTGTTGTTGAATAAGTCCAGGCTTGCCTTGCTTTTCAACAATGGTGGCAACTGCGTGAACCTACTCTAACTCAATGGTTCTCTGTTGTGAACCTTTTCGCCAACTTTACCTTGCACAATGCATACTCTGAGGGAGAGAAGCCAATGTGGTGAGGGGTATGTCCATGATGCCATGCCAAACTGCAGTGAGCCTACTGTAACTCAATGGTTCTGCTAGTGTGAAGACTTACCCTTTTGCATGCTTTTCCCTATTTGATACAATATGCAAAGTATAGATTAAAGGGAAGTTCAATGCAAATTCATATAATTTTTAGGGGGCGAAAAGCAGTATTTTCCCATCCTAATGATGTTAACCTACCTATTCAGCATTTTGTCTGTGTAACATAATGCTTTCGAAAACTGACTTCCTATTTGCAAGACCCCTTATAGGGGCCATTATTGTCTTGCCTTTACCAAGCACGGAGTTAATTCAGTTGCCTCTGTAGTATGTTTGAATCCATCCAACACCAATCAGTAGAAATAACTGTTAGCAACATTCCACGTCAGTGTGCATTCTGCGAAGAAAAGACCATTCAGAACCTGAAATGTCGCCTCACTATGTCAATATCAATAGCAAGGGGAATAAATTTAACTGATTTTTCAAATAAGAGAATATTTAGAATATTAGGTATGCATAATAGAAACTAGATTTTAAAAATATGATATTTTTCCACTGAATTTTCCCTTTCATGCTGGCCATGATTCCTCTGTATAATACCCTTTTTTAAGAGATTCAAAGATAGATTCAGAGACAGATTCTTGAAATATAGATTTTCAATTCTCAAAAAATTTCTGATTCTGGGATAATTATCGAATTTCGAATGTGGAACTCTAAAGTGGCATGCCTGTGAGGAAGTGACTGTATTTTCCAGCTCTGGATATTTGGACGTTTTCCCCCGACCATTTCCCAGGTTCCAGAGCCATGTATATTAAGTTACCATTGCTGCCGCATTAAAGTGGGTGTGGCTTTGTCGGTGGCATGGTTTTGGCAATGGGTAATTTTGGACTTCCTATCACATAGTAGTTTTACAGTTCCTCAGACAGTCATTATCAATATTGTAAATTACTAGATTTATTCCTGGCTCTGACTCCTGACTCTCTTAAGAAGCAGAAGTGGAGTTGAAGCAACTTCAAGGTACCGTGTATATTGGAACCATGCTGGCGTTATTCACACTTCTCGTGGTCATGCTTGCATCTTGCCCGATCAAGGGAAAACTTTTTTTACACCACTGCCTGTCTGCTGCCTTTCTTCTTCAATGCAGGGGGAACACCTGAGACAAATGTCTCATTCTGCCTCATTGAATGTTGGGCCCTGGATGGGCCTCTATATTAAAAAAAGCTGATGTAATATTTACCTAAAACAAATCACCCAAGTCTATGAGCTGAAGGGCTTTTTTAATATTATAAAATTTTGCTTTCTTAAATTAAATTGTGTTTGCGAACCCAGTGCACTTTTGTTTTTTGCAGCTATTATAAATGACAATATATCATGATCACTGTCTAAAATCAGTGGTAATGCTACCTGTGCTCCTCTAACCGTCTGTCCCACTTGAGGGTCCGTCCGTGATCAATGTTCCTAAGCTTCCCATTATCCTTCCAACCTTCATTTGATTTTACAGATCCAACAAAGCATCCTTTCTAGTAGGAACTTTAACAGTCTGTGACAGACTTGATTTTTTTAAGGTGTTGGCATTTTCCCTTCACAATCATTATCAGTTAATTGAAATCCCCCCATGATCAGAACGTGCCCTAAACCCATGGCCTTCACCAACTGCATATAGAGGTGATTTCTTTCTACCCTTATTCCGAGCATGTGTGGCTTGTAACAGCACTACAATTGATTTACTCACCTTCTTGATTTCCATGTTTCAGCATTATTGTTTAATTACTTCAGCTATTTTTTCTTTTAAATTTGTCTTAACTCTTGTTACATAAATACACATCTACCCTCCTTCTAATCTTGGTTCTAAATTTACTGCACAGTACACATGAATCATTTAGCCATTTTCTGCTATGCTAATGAAATTATACTTTTTTTAGCTATTAGTACTAATTCCTAAATTTTTCCTGCTAGGCCTTTTTACATTTGTAAACATACAATTTAGATTATCATTTAATTTATGCACATGCTTCCTTCACTCCCTCCTTTCTTCCTCATTATCTTATTTGCACCCTAATTCCTACTCCTCCATCTACCCCAGTGATGTCCTATAACCCTCCCCCCATAACTAGTTTAAAATCTCCTGCACACCCTCTAGCCATCTTCTTCCCCCAAATCTGCACCATCATCTGTGAGGGTGTTGCCCATCCCTACTAAGTGCCTGTAATTTTTTTAAGGATCTCTTCTCCTCTAACTGGCATTGGCACTAACTCCGCTTTAGATTCAGCACCTAAGATTCCAATGGGCAACCCATTCACATCTGTCGAAATCAAGGTTTTTTTGGAACATGGCTCCAAGATCTCATACATGGGGCAGGGTGTGCACCCACACAATTAAAGTCTGAAAGTCATGCTAGCCCTTGTACATCTACAAAATCAGGTGTTCCAAGATAAAAAATACACACTGAAACTGAAAACTGAAAACTCCTTACTACAAACACAGGCCCCATACATATCATATTCATCTGCACACGTGCATATTAAAATATTTGTGTAGTAGAATAGTGTATTGGTTGAACTGAGAAATGAGAACCGAGAAATGAGAAAACTGAGAAAAAAACCGCTGGAGAGTAGAGATGGTCGAACTATTGAAAGTTCGGTCCATTTTTCGAACTTTCAAACTATTGTAAAAGTTCAAAGTTCGAAAGTTCGAAAACGGACCCATTAAAGTCTATGGGAGCAAATAGTTTGAAAAGTTCGAGCCAAATACAACTAAAATATTAATGGTACTTAATGTAAATGGCTGTGGGATCTGGAAATGGTCTGGGGAGCATGTTCCAATATCCAGGCTTTCCAAAAATCGATTTTACTCTCCCGCGCGTACTTTCGAGCTTTCGCGTTCGAACGTTCGAGGTAACATGGACATTTTACTCGCAAATTCGATACTCGCGTATAGGCTGTAATGGAGACTTTACTCGCAGATTCGATGCTCGCGTATAGGCTGTAATGGACACTTTACTTGTAGATTCGATGTTCGCGCCTAGATAACATGGACATTTTACTCGCGGATTCGATTTCGACATTCGATTAGAATCCCTTCTTCCCATTGACTTCTATATGCAATCCAGGATCTAAAATCGAGTCTGGAAAGTGGGTGTAGTCATTCCACCATTACTTTACCACCCACCAGAAAGCATGGTCCCATGCAATGGCAGCGTATGATGGTGGAGTATCTCACCCGTCTGGGCTATGACGGATGCCAATCGGCACGCCCTATTAAGGAGCGCAAACGGCGCATAATGGCGCCACCTGCAGGCGAAACTGCGAACGCAGTTTCGCATTGAGCTGACCACCTCTCAGCTCCAAAAGAGTGGTCAGACCTCAAGCGGCAGCGTCGTGTCTAGTCCAGACATTCGCGGAATATCCAAGGCAAGTATCACATTTATATATTAATTTTTATCTGTGATTGAGTTGTATAAAACACCACCAACTTTTGCACCACTAATCAGGCGGTTTCTGCAGCAGATCTTTCTGACAAGCTCTGTCTAAGTATAACCACTATACGAAGTTACTGCCACTTTCTTTACTTTTTAAGCACTTGTGATTGTCGATAGCGCTTCGCAAACCGCCACAAATGATTGCGGGGCCTTTAGTGATTTTTCTCCTAAAGGACTAAAGTGTATATTTTAGTGTTAATTAGTGTTAGCAAGTTTTAATGTAACAGTTAATGTTAGTAGATGTTAGTTAAAGGACAAGTACACACGAAAACATTTACAATATTTAATTATAATACAGATTTTGAAAGCTCTTTTTTCATAAACACTGAAAGTATACATTTTTTAATGTTAGTAAGCGTACACTAGCGCCTTTTTCGCACGTTTGCGCACGTGTTTCGCTTTCGCGCCCCGATTTCGCTAAATGGAAAATTGCGGAACGCGAAAATTCTGGTGATTTCTGATGCACATGCGATTGCGCGTCCTTTGCATTTGGTAACGCATGCGTTAACGACTTTTGGTGCGTTAACGCATGCGTTTCCATAACTCGAAAAGGCGAAAACGCATGCGCAAAACGCGAACGTGAAACGCACAAGAATCGCACACACAATTGCGTGCATAACGCTCGCGATTTGGTGTGTGCGATTCCTGTGCGTTGTAGCGTGGCCTCATCCTAAGGGTGAGGCCACACTGCAACACCAGAAGGGTGAGGCCACACTGCACCGCACAGGAATCGTGCACCAAATTGCGAGCGTTATGTTGTGTGCGCGTTCTTGTGTGTTTTGCGCATGCGTTTTCTTCGCCTTTTTGTGTTATGGAAACGCATGCGTTAACGCCACCAAAAATGGTGAACCATGCGTTACCAAACCGCAAACGGACGCCCAATCGCATGCGCATTGGAAATCGGGGGAATTTTCCGCATTCCCACGATTTCAATTTTAGCGAAAATCACGGGCACAAACGTGATGCGAAACACGTGCGCAAACCGCTAAAAAACCCGCTAGTGTGGCCTAGCCCTTAATGTTAGTTAGTGTTATTAGTAAATTAAACTGTTAGTTAATCTTAGTAATGTTAGTACACACGAAAAATATTCACAATATTTACATTATTTTTTATTATTATTTATAATTAAAATTTACTTTTTTAATATATAAATTTGCGATGTGGAATCGATTTCTCTACTGATGAAGAGGAGGGAGGTCAACCTCCCCAGCACCCCCACCAAGGCCCCATGGCAGCCTCCTGTTTCCCCTTCACCCACCACACCGCCAGAACCAACAGCCGGAGGGACCACCACCGCCAGCCCGCACGCCACAGGAACAGCACCCAGCGCCGGCTGGCTATTATAGAGCGGCGTCTGAAGTGCATGGAGAGCAGGCAGAGCGCATGGAGGGGCGCTTGCTCTCCATGCAAAAAGACTTTCTGCGCCTTAAGCGCAAACTATAAAAATAAATAGTTGCTTTTTTTTTATTAGCACCATGTTGCAACCGTTTTTGTTTACTATGTTAATATTATTGTTTATATTATTTTTTTTTTATTATATATATCAGCAGTTTAGCACCTAATAACAGGTGCTTAGCTTACGTTTACTAAAAAGTTAAACTAAACAAATCTCTGTGTTTTATTTTTTACAAATGACACTGACTACAAACAATTATTTAGGCTTTTCCCATTCCCCATTGGCTTCTCTCCCTCAGAGTATCTCGTGCAAGGGAAAGCTGGAAGGAGATAGGGTTTGTAGGAACAGCACCATTGAGTAACAGTAGATTCACTTCAGTTTACAACAATTGCGGAGCCAGGCAGGCTTGGCCCCTCCGGACAGACTCCATACCCATGGCTTCTCTCCCTCAGAGTATGCTTTGTGCAAGGGAAAGCTGAAGGAGATAGGGATTGTGGGAACAGCACCATTGAGTAGCAGTAGATTCACTTCGGTTTGACAACATTATTGCGGAGCCAGGCAGCACACAACTGACAGCAAACAGCAGATCAGACAGCAAAATCGGCTGATTGCTGCTGAACGCAGCACTGTCAGTTACACAAACACACAGACGCTGACACACAGATCACGAAACAAACAAAAAAACAGGACACCTAGACCTCTAAAAGGTCTAACCACAAAATTGTCCAAAGGACTTATAGGGGGGTTAGTCCTTAAAAGGACTGTTGGGTCTCAAGATGTGTGAAAACGGGTGGGTAACTACAGAGCTAAACCACCACGCTGAATCCACACACAGAAAGCTCAAAAAGCACAAAATCTCTCTCCAACTCCTACACTGTCAGGTCTCCATTAAACCACTGACTAAATGGCGCTGGTCGCATTGCCTTTTAATACCCAGGGGGCTGGCAATGCTCAATTAGCTCCGTTGGTGTGATTTTGTACATGTGGGCACCTTTTTTTGTTAAATTCATATTTCGAATGTTCGATCGTTCGAGTTTGAACGACCCGGACTTCTCGAACCATCTCGGACGCCAAATTTCGATATTTCCGGACTTTTCATTTATCGAACATTCGATAAATCGAAAGTCCGGGAAATATCGAAAGTCCCCGTCCGAGATAGTTCGAGAAGTCCGGGTCCGTTCGAACTCGAACAGTTTGGCTCGAACTCGGGTTCGAGTTCGAGTTCTATGCCATCCCTACTGGAGATTGGAAATAGACTTGGTTGGTAATTTTCGAGCATCCACAATCAAATTTAAAGGATAATGCTCCCTTTCTTAAAATATAAGCATGTGCATATGGGTATATGGTATTGTGCAAATTTTGTGTGTTTAGTTTATGGTCCGTACACACGGTGTATGTGTTCGGTCAGGCAATCTTCGTCAATCTGTCATGGCATCTATGCACGCTCTGTGGTCGTTTGTCGGCCGAAGTATCAGATGTTTTACAAGCTTAAGCCATTGGTGTTAAGAGTGTGAGAGAAGGAAATCAGTGGTGCTATAAAGTACCATTTTTTAAATCTACAGCCTATTGAAGCACTTTTACATAGAATATGCCTTATTTGTACATAAAATAAAAATAATTAGTAAATTACCACTTACAAAATTTTTTTGCAAGATTTGGAAACCAGTTTTAATCCCTGCAATGCTATACTTTTTGTAATAAGAAGTATTCTGGTTTTCCATGCCTGCATGTATCTCAATTAGATTATTTGCATAAAACAGAGTAAAGGGAGATACCCGAGGGTTAGAGGTAGGCCTATATTATAGGAGGTATAATAATTAAAGCATATAAATAATTTTATCACATTGTACAATTATGGAATAAAATACACTCCTCTGGCTCTCCTTGTCTCTTATATCTTAATGCTCATTTGCCTTGGGCATATGTTTCAAATCTTCACATAACAATATAATGTGGGCTGATGTAAATTTTGAATAATTAACACAAAATAATCTGTTATTTTAGTTTTAGCAGAAAAGATAACACAGATATTAATATTTCCTGATTCTAAAATGTATTAGAAGGGATTGTAGTAAAGCCTAAATAAACTGTATTACTTTATCAAGAGTAAGAGATGGGCAAAATCTCATAGTTTCGTTCTGTTTTCAGATTCCCCATCTCGGGAAAATCTTGAAGATCGAAAACAGAATAATTTTAGAAGATTTTCGAAAGTACCAAGCTATTTTGGATAATTTTCTAAAATAATTGAACGTTCGAAAATCTTTGAAAATACGATCGGTGACCACTTTCGAGGTAGGTTTTTGAATGTTCAAATCTATTTCGAAACTATCAAAATAGCTCCTTACATTAGAAAATCTATGAAATAGTGTTCAGAATTCCCGAAATTCGGACGATCATTAAAGTTTCGGAACCGAGGGTTCCGTGTCGGACCCGGATCCCATCTCTAATCAAGAGTGGTTTTCAGTAGACCCATTCATCAATGGTTAATTCACAATCTTATAAGGGCACCTTAATGAAAATAAAATTAGAAAATTAGAAGAGGCTAAATGGATATGGATATACATTTTTTAGTAGATATTGTTATAAAATGCAAACATAATTTCACAAATAAAAGGATTCATAACTTGATGTCCAAACTTAATTTAAATTTGATATAGTCCTTAATTCTGACTAAACAAAAGAAATTAGTTCTAAAGGCTATTCTACATCTACAGACAGGTAAATAAGATAAAAATATTTATCAATCATTTATAAGTCAAATATTTTTAAAGGTCAAGCAAGTCTCCAGAAACAATTGTTACAATAGACAGCCACATTCACAAACATACAACAATTGTGTCTCACCTCTCCCTCCTGTGGTGATTTATGAAAATAACCGGGTGAGTACTAGGGGTCAGCTCCCATAATTCCACTTTGCTGGTGAACCCCCCAGCTAAGTGTCTGCGTACAGGCCCATGCTCTGTAGTGCCAACAGATCAAACAAAGAAGTTGCAGCCTTGCTTCCTAGAAGCTGACAGCCAACACATTACAGCACAGATCCTCCCTCTCCCTGACCAGAACAGGGATTCAGTTTTTTGTTTTCGAACACATTCAATGTTCTGTCTTTACATGATATAATCCTTTACTTTTCATACAAAGAAAAAGTAATCTTTGCATGTATTTCAAGATAACAATGATGTAGAAACGGAATACTAACTTTCAAGCAAAATTAAAAAAATAAAATTAAGTCTGGGGAATTGAACCTGCAACTTGTACATTTACTCTTCTTGCAGAGCTTTTACCTCTAGGATAACTGAGATACTACATAATCACTGGTACATGTAGAATCTGTTACTAGAAACATATTAAAAACAAAAAATTAAAGGTAAGTCTAGGGATTTGAACTAGTGATCTTCTAACTGTGTGTTTCTAAAACTGGCGTCTTACCAGGTGAGCCACCAATGATGAATGACTGATAGTTTTGGTACATTAAGAAGCTTTATCTTTGCTTGCACCACAATAGAAACAGAAAAGAAGTCTGGGGTATTGAACTTGTAACCTTCTGAAATGTGTATTTAAAACCTGGTGCCTTACCTGGGGCACCACTGAATATGAGAATATGAGATAGAGGTACATTTGGAAGCTCTATCCTAATAGTCCCTAATGAGACTTTGAAAGCTACTTGTTACCCTGCAGTTTCTACCAGCAACTCAACTGACTGGTAAATAGAGATGCCGGTTCGCGGACACCGAACACGGTCGCCGCGGACTTCTCCGTCCGCGAACGGGGATGATTCCGGACTTTCCGGACTTTCCGACTCCGAACTCCAACTGATCGGATTTTTTTTTTTTACGAAATTTTCGAAAATACGAGTATCTCCTTATAGAGATCTAGATATTTGGATCCGAAAAACGAGATCCTGTAATTAGAGTAGTCGCGTAATTACGAGTATTTGAATTAAGATACACGTAAAAACAGTAATTCGTGTAAATTTTTCAAGACGGCAAGCCACATGATCCAAATTAGCCAATGGAACTATCATAGTTACGGAAAGCTCGTTTTTTTACGAAATCCTCGTTTTTTAGGAATCCTCGTATTTTGAAAAATACCGTTTTTTTTAAGTCACGCTAGCGACTGTACTTATTTTTTGGTCATTGTAGGCATTTATACGTCTTCTAAGGCCATTACATACCAGGTCCCGAGTGGTTAAGTTACGTTACCAAGCTATTTATACCACTTTAATGCGGATTTTGCCGAACTTTCATTTAATAGTTTTAAGGGTCCGCTCGCGGATTTTACGAATTTCGGATTTTTTGAAAAATCGCGGATCCTCGCAAGCAGGACCGGTTTTTCGAATGTTCGACATCTCTCCTGGTAAAAATCATTGCAAGGGTACCCATCAGCTTTTAAAGTCTTATCAGGGACTAGATTTAAAGAAAATGTACTTGAAAAAATAGTCAATGCACCTCATGTAATGTAATTTCATTTCATCACTACTAATAAAACCTATCAGGGTTATTCAATAAAGTTCTTATCGTTAAAATGGTGCTAATTTTGCCCCAACCAATTAGATGTAAGCTTTCAAATGTTAAATAAGATCCGATTGGTTAGGGTAAAATTAGCACCATTTTTAACATAAGAACTTTTATTGAATCTCCCGGTATGATCTTATTAGTGTGTCCATATACAGAATTTTCTTGAAAGCAGGAAGGGTCCACAATTTAATAACAGTTGTTTTGTAATATTCAATAATATATTTGGGTAAGGGTTACAGATTATACAATATCTATGCATTGCAATAGGTGATCTCATTTGTCAAATTGACAACAGCAATTTTGGAAGTTTGAAACTTCCATAAACCCAATTTCATGGAACCCGGATTTTCTGATAATCGAATGTAGACGATTTTTGAAAATCGAAACTCAATTTTCAAATTTTCCGAAAATGGAATGAAACTCAACAGTTACATCTCTATTTGCTATAAACAATAACTGATTGGGGAAAAATACAGATTACATATATTGTATTTTTCACTGAAATATTTTGAGTAGTTTGATATCTGGTAACTTTAATAGAACTGTATATCAGAAGGAAAGGTAAAAGCTCTAAAGCATCTGATTTAAAAAAATGTAGCAACTCAAAGATGCAAAGATGTTTACTGAGAGTTTTGAGTATTTGGTCACATGGTACCAAAACCCAAATAAATCAAATGTAATGCAAACTGTCTTCGTCTCTATATAAATATGCATGTGTGTATGACTATGTGCATCGTGCGTTGAATAATCAGCCAAAACTGTTATATTCATTCATGTGGAATGAATGATGGCCTTTGTTGAAATATTTAGATTAAATATTTTTTTCTTGTGGCAAAAAGAAGTTTAAAAAAAAAAACTTTTTTCTGAACACGAATTCAAAACAAAAGGAATGGAGTTGACTGTAACAAGTTAAATAAAGAACCACTGAGTCCATAACTTGAAAACAGAAGTTTAACTCATTTTTCCATTACTGTAAACATATTAAATGCTATTATTGTGATTAAATGTGTGTGGCCCTTACAGTCTAATAGGAACATTCTCATGACTGAAATATCTAAACATCCCATAAGTTTAACATCATTATTAGAGATGGAAAATCTAAATATTAATTTTAATCCAAAGGTTAAATTTTCAATCTTTTCCAAACTAAACTCATTTGCAATAACATCCTTAGCTGTATATGCCTGACTTTACAAAGATTTAGGCTACGGTGGTATAAAAAGAAGTTTATAATGATGTCTTGACATGTGTAGTAACTAATGCTTAAGAAAAATGTTTTGTTAAGAAAACATTTTATAGCATCATTCGCTGGTGACTACAGAATTAAAAACAAAAACAATTTATTAAAAAGTTAATGAGCTTCATCCTGTTTCCAATCATGGAAATAATTATAATTCCCATTTCTTCCTATTTTGGAATGCCATTTAAGGGTTCAATAACACCAGAATTTTATCATAATTATTATTTGAACTTTATAAGGTATCCTATATTTATTTGTGAAATATAATAATACTGTTACTCAAAAACTGTCTATTGCAGTGTTTCTCTTAGAAGCCAATATGTAGTGCTAATGGCATGACCTTCCTACACATTTTAATGAATCATCAATCTATGTCAGTAAAAAGTTATTCTTTTTTTTTTTTTGCTTAAATTGCTATTTGTTTATATATTAATAATTATAGCCATTGGTTTTAGTTGTTTTCTTTTTTCAGCTTTCCTTCTTGAAAAAGTGTAATATATACCTACTTGAAAAATTGACTGTGAACATGGCTGAAACATTTAGTATAAACAAGTTTACTCAGGAAGTTAGAATGAATTTTAGTATTATTAGTTAATTATTAGCACTGAAGTAGAAAGAAAAAAACACTACATAGTAACATAGTAATTGATGTTAAATAAAGACATGCGTCCATCAATTCCAACCTTTTCACCCCCTTTTTAACCCTACCTAACATTTGATCCAGAGGAAGGCAAAAAAAAAACAGCTAAAAAAGGGACACCCAAATGCAATCAGAAAGTATCCGGATCAACCAGAACTGCAGTTATATTAATTAATACCATTAATTCTCAATATTTTTTTTTAGTTATGTAACTTATCTAGCCCACTTTTAAGCTATTCAATGAACTTGCCATTCCCACATCTACTGGAAACACAGTTCCACAGTTTCATCATTCTCACTGTAAAGAAACTTTCCTACCTGAAGATAAACTTCTTTTCTTCCAATCTAAAGGATGTCCTGAGTCCTCTGATATGACCGATTAGTAAACAATGCACCAGAGAGTTTATTGTATGGCCCATTAATATATTAATATATTTGTTATATTTTAAACTCACAATAAAATTTTATAATGCATACCTATATCCTATCCTAAATCATTTTGTTTTCAGAACTGGGTACCAGTAGATGGTTTTTATAGAAAACTGTATATATACTTTAAAATATGCATTTGGGTTGCAAATCCACTGTAAACATTGTTCTAATTGCCAGTTTTTTTGTGCTTAATTCCAGATTCAGAATAATAGCTACCTCCCTAATGGAAATATTCCCACTGAAATTATAGATCAGTGTTAGGTCATAGGCACTCGGGATCAGTAATTTGTATGGCATACACATTGTTAATAATCAGCAAATCCTGGTAAACCTGATGGGATTGGCTGATCATCATCCAAGTGTATGGTCAGCTTTAGTTGTTTTTAGACTAGACCTCAGTTTGCTTTGCAATTTGTAACACTCAGCTGATTTATGGATTCCAAAAGCAAATATAAGAGCCTAAAAAAACTGTTAAGAGTTAGTGAAAGCCAAAGTATATTTTTTTTGAAGCACACAGAGAAAGCATTTGCAGTACTCATACATAGTGGAAACCAGTAGAAGTCTAAAAGGTTCATAGCAATGTACAAGAGAAACCTATTGTATACGTACTAACAATCCACCATTTACCCAGAGCCACATTATCTCTGCTCTGGGCATTCAATCTCATATTTGCAGCTCGGGTATTAAAAAGTTGTGCAAAAGGGCAGTATTGAATCACTAGCTGCGGCGGCATGCCTCTGGAAAATCTCCCCTATCGGATTTAGCAGAAGCTGTGCGGCTCGGGTAATTTCACCCAGACTAAGTATTTAATGCAAGCTATCTGCTTATGTCATACTTATGTCCAATCAGCCACGCAGCCTCTGTTAAATAGGTTTGCGACAGCTCCGCAAGATGTTCTTCCGGTTCTTGCGCAGTCACCGTAAACCGGGCTTAAAGCCATGCTTAAAGTCATTTACAATCGGTTAGCATGACTTTAAGAGGAGAAAGTAAATTCCCCTGTAAGATGGAATATGTACTGTATTCTGTCACTCCCAGTTAATAGCTTAAATGTATGTTGTATAATTTTATTTACATTGTGTATGCACAGCCGTACATATAAACATAAACAAGCAATTATAAGATAAATAAAAATTAATACAATTTCATACATAGGTTAAATATACATATATATATATATATATATATATAAATGGATAAATTGAATCAGTGGAACATGTATTGACACTAGGATGAGATCCCTACCCAGAAGAGCTTACATCTAAGTGGGTGAGACAGCATACAGATACAAGTGGATTGGAAGTGCTTGAGATGGCTTACAATCATTTGTTGTGCTGGTGCTCAGAAAGGTAGCATAACAGTCTGATTAAAGTATTAATGGATGTCACCTGGTGAAGCAAGAAAGGGGGAGCGTTCCAATGGTAGGGGCACCAAGAGAAAATGCATTTCCTTGTGCTTGATAACAACTGTAACTTTTGAGTAATTCCTTAGAATTATTTACACATTACTATTTAATACTAATGTTTCATTTTTACACACTGAGATAATTTGTTTAACCATACAATTGTATTCTTAGTATGGAAACAGTAGCATTTTAAGACAATACATGATGGAATGCTGCCCATGAACAAAGAATATTTGCTTTGAACAGGGAGATGTTATAAAAGTTTTTTAGTTAAAAATGGTGCTAATTTTCCCAACCAATCTGATATTAGCTTTTAAATGGTAACTAGCATCTGATTGGTTGGGGCAAAATTAGCCCATTTTTTAAAAAACTTTTATTACATCTCCCTGTACATTTCTCCAAAGGTTATGTTTTCTTTTTTGCTGTCAAACAGTCATATATATTATTTTATCAGGAAACCAATTACAGTTTAATTTATCATAATTAAACTGCAAGAAGCTATATTTATGTATACTTTTAGGCATGAGGAGGTTGTTATTAAGTATTAACACAATTGTTAATTCTATTTGTATTTTTTAAAGAAAAACACAGTTTCTGCAATTTGATGCAAACTTAATCTTCATACTTTAACTCCTAAATATGCAATGATGCCATAAATGTAACTATGAATAATTGGTTAGTAATCTTGTGGGATTAGGGTTAAGGGCCAATATAGTTTGGCAATGATTTAACTGGAAATGACTCATTTCTCCAATAACAATGAAATGTCATGAATATGACCAAATCAAAAAAAGCAAGCATTATTTTTATTAATAAATTGCTCCAGCTCACATATTTGCTTTGGTATAATGCAAACAGATCATCTTACTGCACAGTTTTACATTTAGGATGAAACACAATAGGTCCGGATTTATTTATGAGTGTAATTCTACCTTTATAACTAATCTTAAAATATACCATTTATGCTCCCGTGTCTAGACGTAATTATATGTTTGTGTTCCAATTTTTTACTGCGTTGCATAAAACTAAAGATCTCCGTCAATCTGGTACAAATTTGCTAGCCAATTATCTTTCTTCTACCAGAAACCTAGTAAAATGCAATTCTGACAGATAATATTTTTGTTCCTCATTTGCTATGTTTCCTCATAAATGACTACTGATTTTATAGGCACATTGCATCCATGGCTATTTGATCTTTTCCATCTGTGGTTATTAAAGCATATGGAGATATAATAATTTGGCAAAGGTCGCAGTTCTGGCAAAGAAATAAATGTACAGTAGGCTCTTGTTAAAAACAATGAAAAGACTGTACTAGTGGCACTAAAGTATTTACTTGCTATTATATTTTAGAAAGATATTTTTTTATTTCTTCTTAAAGAAACAAAACACTACCTGTAATGCAGGGTTGGACTTTAGAATGCAGTATTTTTGATTTGAATCTGAAAGGAGAAACATTTGTCTGTATTCCAAAAAATCGGGTATATTGTTCATTTAAGCAATCAAACCGAATAGTAAGGAGACTTCACGCAGTGATTAACTGCAAAATTCTTCATTTATTTCATTCAGGGGCAAACTAAACCTCTCCCAACCAGTGGGTTTAGTAAACTAATAGACACAAACAGTAGTATAACTGTTCTTACCTCTACAGTTTTTACTTCTGTTTGTGGCTATCCACAGTATGACATAAGATGCTAATTTACTGACTTTCTGAGTAACTAATCCAACTAATCTAACTAATCTAAAGGTCACACCAACAAGGGTATCAAGAACTAAATAGGTAACCTAAGTCAGAAATCTGATTAGTTCTGGTGGATCCAAGTTCTGGTGGATCTGTAAATCCGCTTTGGGTTTCGTTCAGATTCAGGTGTAGTGTGTATAATAGGGCCACTAAACATGTCTAACCTCTTGGGCCCTAGGAATGTCTAAACCTTCTTTTTCAATTTGTATATTTAAATTTGTCATTCATAACTTTATTCATATATTTCATTCTTTTACTACAGAATCACATACCGTCTGTTCCCTTGTGAATTGGCTCACAGGAATCGCTTTCCTTGCAAAAACCGGATAGTATAGTAATAGTATTTCAGGTTGAATAAAAACATATGTCATTCCAGTCCAACACCATCTAGCATATCCTCATTCCTGCCTAACTGTTGATCCAGACAAGGCAAAAAAAAACCCACCAAATTATTAAGGGGAAAAAATCCCTTCCTGACTCCAATTGGCAATCAAAATTTCCCTGGATCAACTCTACTTTATGTATTAATACCAGTAACTTGCAACATTCCTTGTTTGCAAAAACTCATCCAGGTTTTTTTTAACGACCAGTGAACCTGCCATAACAACGTCCACTGAAGACATTCCATAGCTTACTCCGTTCTCACATTGAAAAACCCTGCCGACTTGAGCCTACCTTTTTTCTTCAAATTCTATTGGGAACAATCCCCAGATAGTTTATTGTATGGCCCGTTATTGTATTTATACACAGTATCATCTCCCCACACAAGCGCCTTTCCTCCTCAAAGTTGACAAAGTAGTTTGTGTCATCAGCAAACACAGAAACTTGCTGACAATACCCACTTCCATCATTAATAATAGATTAAATAGAAGTGGCCCCAACACAGAACCCGTGGCACCCACACTTAGCACTTTTGTCCATAATGATGAAACCCCATTTACAACTACTCTCTGCATCTATATATTAACCAATTTTCTATCCATGTACAAATGGTGCCCCCTAGACCACAGACCTTAGCTTATACATTAGTCGCCTATGGGGGACTGTATCAAAAGCCTTTGCAAAATCCAAGTAAACTTACTTCTACTGCTATGCCAAGTCTCATTTCACTTACTTCCTCATAAAAGCCAAGTGTTAGTTTGACAAGATCTATTCCTCCTTAATCCATGCTGGTTACTACTTATAATGTCAGTCCTTGAAACATACTCTAGGACATTTCCTTATTAAACTTTCCAGGATCTTCCCACCACCGAAGTTAACTTACAAGGCCTGTAATTACCCGGCTCTGAACAACTAGATGATTTGTATCTAAAAATTGTAGTAATATACTAATGCATCATATTGTATATGATGTATAAAAGTTTGGTTTTAGAAGCAATATATATAGTTTGTCAAGTTTACAGTATTGAATGATGTATTTCCTGGAAGATGTATAAATGTTTAAGTGTATATAACCATTTAATGAATGCTTGTAAGCCTGATGATGATGTCAGAATGCTCTAAAACATTGCTTAAGTAAGTTAGTATTGCATATGTCCCGCACAGTAAAAAGGCACAGATAAAAACTAATCCAATGCAGTAGAATATAACCCACAATTTTTAACGGGATTTTAAAGTAAAGAGACAAGTCACACAGGTAACCCCCCCCATGGACGACCACACTCTTCATCCATCTTGGTAACACGTGTTCACAAGGACTCTCATAAGAAATCTCCTCTGGCTCATCCGACTCATCTAACATGCTTCAGCTCCTGCAGGCAAACCTACACATGTTTGGCAGGCTCCATTAAGCCGCGGCTTTGTCGGGGTCACAGGGTCTCCATTAGACGTCCTCCTTACCAGCTTCTCTGGCTCCGCCTCACAAGAAATTTTTAAGGGGCAGACACCGATTGATACTGAGTGCTTAACAATAGAAAATTTCAAAGAGGGGGGACTCCCAAAAGACACACATTCAGCATATTAAGTGAGTAAATAAAAAGAGGTCCAAACAGAGAGTAAGTAGAGAGTAATTTAACCACCCTTTCTATAAATAAACTCACCTAACCATCATAGATGATTATTTGTAACCGTCCCAGATTAGGGCTCAATTCATGGCTTGTACTAAAGCATAATTATAGAAAGCACGAAAATTGTAGTTCATCATTCAAACCAAATGGAGAGAAATTTTTTAACTTATACATCCAGCTAAGCTCACTGTGGAGGATCCGGGGCAAGCTAAGCCACTTTGGAGGATCCAATGGGGCAACCCCCCCTGATCAACCCCCCCTGATCCCAAAGATACTATTTCCAGACCGTCTTGGACAGGACTTGAAAACTGAAGTTCTTTCACGTGAGCTATTTTAGAGCTTCTGCATGTATTAAATCCGGTACCAACTTTCAAAGTATCCCCCTATGTGGTAACCCTTGAAAGTAACCTGGTATTTTCTAAAAAGTAGTGCTAAACTTAACTTAAAGGAGAACTAAAGTCCCAAGACAACATTGTCCCATAGAGAGAGCACATTCACAAACGAACACAAGCTGTGTCACTATCTCCCTTGCTGTGGATGCTGGGTGATTTATGAAAATAACCTGTGTGTACTAAGGGTCACTCCATAATTCACCTTATCTGGGAACACCCATCTAAGTGTCCCGCCGACACTTCACAGGAAACTGCAGTCTTGCTTCCTGGAAGCTGACAGCCATCATGTTACAGCTCAGATGTTCCCTCCCTCTGACACAGAACACGATACCATTGCAGTTTTTGTGTAAACACATAGAAATGCTCCTGTCCCTAACAATGATAAATTCCTATGCTTTACATACAAAAAGAAAAAGTAATTTTGCAGTGTATGTCTTTGCTAGCATGGATGAAAGAAACAGAACATTTAACATTTCAGCAAAAATAAAAGTAAGTATGGGGAATCGACCAGCAACCTTCTATTCTGTGTCTTTCGAAAGAAGCTTTCTTACCACTAGGCCACAAGGGCTAATAAGTAATGGACTAGTACAGTAGATGTCTTTATCTTTGCTAGAACACATAAAAACAAAAAAAGGGAACATGGGAATCGAACCTGTGTCCCAATAATCTGATATTTTTCCTACCCCAGCACTTTAGCAGAGCACGCCACAGGTAAACCTCAATCAATTGAAGTAAATGTCAGTAAAATCAGTACACTGTTTTGTATTGCTACTGGAAGACTGTCAGCAATTCACACTGGTTGGTAAATAATCACAGAGCTGCTATATATAAAGATTGTACATATTAGAAACTTCATATTTTTTCTAGAAACATGGAAACAAAACAAATAAAGCACTAAACTCAGCAGTAGACCATGTTATATTGTTTCTAAGTAAGGTAGGGGATTTGAACTTGCGATTCTTGGTCTGATTGTTTCTAACACCACAGCATTTACATGTGCGCCACCGGCAAATCATCTGTGATTCCCGTACATTTAGAGGCTTATCTTTCACTAGAAAGAGATGCTAGAAACTCTGCACATAGAGACCAGTGAATGCTTGGGTCAGGGGGGGGCGGTGCTCTTTGAAGCAACATGGGCTATGAGTTTACTGGCAACAAGATGGAAGCCTCCTTTGTTACAGAATCTATTACTCATATCTACTAAATGGCAAATAACTAGAGAAGAATCTTTCAACATGTAGGTGTTCTGGGGAGAAAAACTTTCACATTAGGATCTGAAAAACTGAATTTAGTTCTCCTTTAATTAAGAATTAATCCTTCTGTATCAATTTATATTTCAGAATTGATTTATGATTGGGAGAACCATTGGGTGTGCCATTTAAATGATCATTAGTATAAGTACCTTAAATTATAATTATACTAATATAGTAACTTGCAGTTTTTTTTACCAGCAACTGAGATTTTTCAAGCCAAAAGACATCAGTTACTGCATAGTAATAATTTCCCTTAAAAATACTTATATATTCTATAATATATATATATATATATATATATATTATATATATACATATAAATTAATTGAGTGGAACTATAATTCTTCCCAACCATCTCTGTAAATTCACACTCCCAGTGCTGGTTCATAGTGATTACTGAGCATGCTTGCCCTCAGAGAGAGTAGTGTCTAATAAGGGGGCATTGGTTTAAACGGACTTTCCGTTTACAACCTTCATAAATCGAAAGTCCGGAAATATCGAAAGTCCGTAAATCAAGCTCCGTCCGAGATAGTGTCGATGAAGTTCCTGTCCGTTCGAACTCGAACAGTTTCGCTCCGACTCGGGTTCGAGTTCGTAGTTCTAATGCCTCCCTACTGGAGGATGGAAATAGAAAAGCGTTGGGTTGGTATATTTTCGAGGCATCCATATCATCAATTTAAAGTAATTGCTCCCTTCTTAAATAAGCATGTGCTTATGGTTATGGATTATTGTGCAATTTTGTGTGTTTATTTATGGTCCGTACACACTGTGTATGTTTTTCGGTATGAGATCGTTCGTCATCTGTCATGGCGTCTATGCACGCTCTGTGGGTCGTTTGTCGGCCGAGTATCAGATGTGTTTACAAGCTTAAGCCAATTGGTGTTAAGAGTGGTGAGAGAAGGAAATCATGGTGCTATAATTAACCATTTTTTAAAACTACAGCCTATTGAAGCTCGTTTTACATAAATATATCCTTATTTGTACATAAAAATGTAAATAATTAGTAAATTACCACTTACAAAAATTTTTTTTGCATAGATTTGGAAACCAGTTTTAAATCCCTGCAATGCTATACTTTTTTGTAATAAGAAAGTATTCTGGTTTTCCATGCCTGCATGTATCTCAATTAGATTATTTGCATAAAACAGAGTAAAGGGAGATACCCGTAGGGTTAAGAGTAGGCCTATATTATAGGAGGTATAATAAATATAAAGCTATAAATAATTATATATCACATTGTACAATTATGGAATAAATACACTCCTCTGGCTCTCCTTGTCTCTATACTTAATGCTCATTTGCCTTGGGCATATGTTTCAATCTTCACATAACAATATAATGTGGGCTGATGTAAAGTTTGAATAATTAACACAAAATAATCTGTTATTTAGTTTTAGCCAGAAAGATCGCTACAGATATTAAATATTTCCTGATTCTAAAATGTATTAGAAGGGATTGTCGTAAGGCCTAAATAAACTGTATTACCTTATCAGAGTAAGATGGGCATTCAATGAGTTTCGTTCTGTTTTCAGATTCCCGGATCTCGGAAAATCTTGAAGATCCGAAACAAATAAATTTTAGAAGATTTTCGAAAGTACCAAAAGCTATTTTGGATAATTTTCTAATAAATTGAACGTTCGAAAATCTTTGAAAATACCATCGTGACCACTTTCGAGGTAGGTTTTTGAATGTTCAAATCTATTTTCGAAACATCAAAAATAGCTCCTTACATTAGAAAATCTATGAAAATTGTTCCGAATTCCCGAAATTCGGACTGATCATTCAAGTTTCGGAACCGAAGGGTTCCGTGTCGGACCCGATCCCATCCTCTATCAAGAGTGGTTTTCAGTATACCCATTCATGCCAATGGTTATAATTCACAATCTTATAAGGGCACCTTAATGAAATAAAATTAGAAAATTAGAAGAGGCTAAATGGTATGGATATACTTTTATGAGTAGAATTGTTATAAAATGCAACATAATTTCACAAATAAAGAGATCATAACTTGATGTCCAAACTTAATTAAAATTTGATATAGTCCTTAAATTCTGACTAAACAAAGAAATTAGTTCTAAAAGGCTATTCTACTCTACAGACGGTAATAGATAAAAATATTTATCAATCATTTATAAGTCAAATAATTTTTAAAGTCAAGCAAATCTCCAGAAAACATTGTTACAATAGCCGAGCACATTCACAAACTACAACAACTGTGTCTCACCTCTCCCTCCTTGGGGATTTATGAAAATACCGGTGAGTACTAGGGGTCAGCTCCCATAATTCACCTTTGCTTGGTGAACCCCCCAGCCTAAGTGTCTGCGTACAGGCCCTGCTCTGTAGTGCTCAACAGATCAAACAAAGAAGTTGCAGCCTTGCTTCCTAGAAGCTGACAGCCAATCACATTACAGCACAGAGATCCTCCCTCTCCCTGACACAGAACAGGGATTCAGTTTTTTGTTTTCGAACACATTCAATGTTCCTGTCTTTTACATGATATAATCCTTTACTTTTCAATACAAAAGAAAAGTAATGCTTTGCAGTGTATTTCATAGATAACATGATTAAGAAACGGAATACTACTTTCAGCAAAAATTAAAAAAATAAAATTAAGTCGGGGGATTGACCTGCAACTTGTACATTTACTCTGTCTTGGGCAGAGCTTTTAACCTCTAGGATAACTGAGATACTACATCACTCCTGGGTACATGTAATAATCTTTACTAGAAACATATAAAAACAAAAATTAAAGGTATGTCTAGGGATTTGACACTAGTGATCTTCTTACTGGTGTTTTCTAAACTGGGCTCTTACCAGGTGAGCCACCATGAATGGAATGAACTGATAGTTTTGGTACATTAAGAAGCTTTATCTTTTGCTTGCACCACAATAGACACAGAAAAAGGGAAGTCTGGGGTTTGAACTGTACACCTTCTGAAATGTGTGTTTATAAACCTGGTGCCTTACCTGGGGCACCACTGATATGAGAATATGAGAATAGAGGTACATTTGGAAGCTCTATCCTACTCAGTCCCTAATGGAGACTTTGAAAGCTACTTGTTACCCTGCAGTTTTACTACCAGCACTCATACTGACTGGTAATAGAGATGCGTTTCGCGACCAACCCAACCGGTCCGCCGCGGACTCTCCCGTCCGCGAACGGCGGATTATTCCGGACTTTCCGGACTTTCCGGATTCCGAACTTCCGAACTACGGATTTTTTTTTTTTTACTAAAATTTTCGAAAATACGAGTATCTCCGTATTACGAGATCTACGATATTTTCGGGATCCGGAAACCGAGATCCTCTTAATTACGAGGATTGCGTAATTACAGTATTCTCGTAATTACGAGAATCCACGAAAACGAGTATTCGTGTAAATTTTTCAAGAGGCAAGCCACATGATCCAAATTAGCCAATGGCAACTACATAGTTACGGACAGCCTCGTTTTTTACAGAAATCCTCGTTTTTATTAACGGAATCCTCGTATTTTCGAAAAATACCGTTTTTTTTTAAAGTCACGCTAGCGGACTGTGACTTTTTAGGTTATTGTAAGGCATTTATACGTGCTTCTAAGGCCATTACCCACCCAGGTCCCTGAGTGGTTAAGTTGTCGTTACCAAGGCTATTTAGACCACTTTTAATGCGGATTTTGCCGAACTTTCATTTAATACGTTTAAACGGTCCGTCGCGGATTTTCGAATTTTCGGATTTTTTCGAAAATCCGCGGATCCTCGCGCGGACCGGATTTTTCGAAGTTCGGACATCTCTACTGGTAAATAAATTGCAGGGTAACAATCAGCTTTTAAAGTCTTATCAGGGACTAGATTTAAAGAAAATGTACTTGAAAAAATAGTCATGCACCTCATGTAATGTAATTTCATTTCATCACACTAATAAAACCTTACAGGTTATTCAATAAAGTTTCTTATCGTAAAAATGGTGCTAATTTGCCCCAACCAATTAGATGTAAGCTTTCAAATGTAATAAGAATCCGATTGGTTAGGGTAAAATTAGCACCATTTTTACATAAGAATTTTATTGAACTCCCTGTATGATCTTATTAGTGTTCCATATACAGATTTTCTTGAAAGCTAGGAAGGTGTCCACAATTTTAATAAACAGTTGTTTTGTAATATTCATAATAATATTTTGGGTAAGGGTTCAGATTTAATCTCTATGCATTGCAATAG
This sequence comes from Hymenochirus boettgeri, assembly GCA_019447015.1. Classification (NCBI taxonomy): domain Eukaryota; kingdom Metazoa; phylum Chordata; class Amphibia; order Anura; family Pipidae; genus Hymenochirus; species Hymenochirus boettgeri. Next base: position 83,211,152 of record CM033472.1, on the reverse strand, counting down.
GTGATCTCATTTGTCAATGACAGCATGCATTTGGAAGTTTGAAACTTCCATGAAACCCAAATTTCATGGAACCCGAGATTTTCGATAATCGAATGTAGACGATTTTTGAAAATCGAAACGTCGAATTTTCAAATTTTCCGAAATGGAATGAAACTCACAGTTCATCTCTATTTGCTATAAACAATAACTGATTGGGGAAAAATACAGATTACATATATTGTATTTTTCACTGAATATTTTAGTAGTTTTGATATCTGGTAACTTTAAATAGAACTGTATATCGAAGGAAAGGTAAAAAGCTCTAAAAGCATCTGATTTAAAAAAATGTTAACAACTCAAAGATGCAAAGATGTTTACTGAGAAGTTTTGAGTATTTGGTCACATGGTACAAACCCAATAATCAATGTAATGCAAACTGTCTTTCGTCTCTAATAATTATATGCTGTGTGTGTATGAACTATTGCATGCGTGCGTGGAATATACAGCCAAAACTGTTGATATTCATTCATTGGAACTGGAATGATGGCCTTTGTTGAATATTTTAGATTAAATATTTTTTTTTCTTGTGGCAAAAAGAAGTTTAAAAAAAAAACTTTTTTCTGAACACGAATTCCAAACAAAAGAAAATGGGTTGACTGTAACAGTTTAAATAGAGAACCACTGAGTCCATAACTTGAAAACAGAAGTTTAACTCATTTTTTCATTACTGGTAAACATATTAATGCTATTTATTGTGATTAATGTGTGTGGCCCTTAGTCTAAATAGGAACATTCTCATGACTGAAATATCTAAACATCCCATAAGTTTAAACATCATTATTAGAGATGGAAAATCTAAATATTAATTTTAATTCCAAAGGTTAACATTTTCAATCTTTTCCAACTAAACTCATTTGCATAACATCCTTAGCTTTATATGCCTGACTTTCACAAGATTTAGGCTACAGGTGGGTATAAAGAAAGAAGTTTATATGATGTCTTGACATGTGTAAACTATGCATTAAGAAAAATGTTTTTGTTAGAAACATTTTAATAGCATCATTCGCTGTGAGCTACAGAATTACAAAATAACAATTTATTAAAAAGTTAATGAGCTTCATCCAATTTTCCAATCATGGAAATAATTATAATTCCCATTTCTTCCTTATTTTGGAATGCCATTTAAGGGTTCAACATAACACCAGAATTTTACATAAATTATTATTTGACTTTATAGGTATCCTATTATTTATTTTGAAATATAATATACATGTTACTATAAAACTGTCTTTGCAGTGTTCTCTTTAGAGCCATATGTGTGCTAATGGCATGACCTTCCTACCCATTTTAATGAATCATCAATCTATGTCGTAAAAGTATTCTTTTTTTTTTAGCTTAAATTGCTATTTGTTTATATATTAATAATTATAGCCATTGGGTTTTAGTTGTTTTTCTTTTTTCAGCTTTCCTTAAAAAGTTGTAATATATTACCTACTTGAAAAATTGACTGTGAACTGTGCTGAAACTTTTAGTATAAACAAGTTTACTCAGGAAAGTTAGAATGAATTTTAGTATTATTAGTTAATTATGAGCCTAAAGTAAGAAAGAAAAACTACATAGTAACATAGTAATGATGATGTTAAATAAAGACATGCGTCCATCAATTCCAACCTTTTCACCCTCCTTTTTAACCCTACCTACATTTGATCCAGAGGAAGGCAAAAAAAAACAGCTAAAAAGGGAACCCCAAATGGCAATCAGAAAGTATCTGGAGTCAACCAGAACTGCAGTATATTAATTAATACCATTAATTCTCAATACTTTTTTTATTATGTAACTTATCTAGCCCCACTTTTAAGCTATTCAATGAACTTGCCATTACCACATCTACTGAACACAGTTCCACAGTTCTCATCATTCTCACTGTAAGAAACATTTCCTAACCTGAAGATGAAACTTCTTTTCTTCCAATCTGAAAGGATGTCCACGAGTCCTCTGATATGACCGATTAGTACAATGCACCAGAGAGTTTATTGTATGGCCCATTAATATATTTAATATATTTGTATATATTTTAAACTCACAATAAAATATTTTATAATCATATCCTATATCCTGTCAAATCATTTTGTTTTCAGAACTGGGTACCAGTAGATGGTTTTTATAGAAATACTGTATATATACTTTAAATATGCATTTTGGGTTGCAACATCCACATGTAAACATATGTTAATTGGCCTGAGTCTTTTTTGTGCTTAATTCGCAGATTCAGAATAATTTAGCTACCTCCCTAATGGAATATTCCCACTGAAATTATGATCAGTGTTAGGTCTAGGCATCGGGAATCATAATTTGTATGGCATACACATTGTTAATATCCAGCAAATCCTGGTGACCGATGGATTGGCTGATCATCATCCAAGTGTATGGTCAGCTTTAGTTGTTTTTAGACTAGACCTCAGTTTGCTTTGGCAATTTGTAACACTCAGCTGATTTATGATATCCCAAAAGCAAATATAAGAAGCCATAAAAAACTGTGTAAGAGTTAGTGAAGCCAAAGTATATTTTTTTGAAGCACACATAGAAAGCATTTGCAGTACTCATACATAGTGAAAACCAGTAGAAGTCTAATAAAGGTTCATAGCAATGTACAGAGAAACACTATTGATACTGTACTAACAATCGCCATTTACCCGAGCCACATATACTCTGCTCTGGGCAATTCAATCTCATATTTGTCAGCTCTGGTATTAAAAAGTTTGTGCAGAAAGGGCAGTTATGAATCACTACTGCGGCGGCATGCACTCTGTAAAATCTCCCCTATCGATTTAGCAGAAGCTTGGCGGCTTGGGTGAATTTCACCCAGACGTAAGTATTTAATGGCAAGCTACTCTGCTTTATGCATACTTATGTCCATCAGCCACGCAGCCTCTGTTAAATAGGTTTGCGACAGCTACGCAAGATGTTCTGTCTCGGTTCTTGCGCAGGCACCGTAAACCGAGGCTTAAAGCCATGCTTAAAGTCATTTACAATCGGTTTAGCATGACTTTAAGAGAGAAAGTAAATTCCCCCTGTAAGACTGAATATGTTACACTGTCACTCCCATTAATAGCTCTAAATGTATGTCATGTATAATTTATTTACATTGTGTATGCAACCGCCGTACATTATAAAAAGGGGATAAATGCAAGCAATTATACGATAATAAAATTAAATCAAATTTCATACAGGTGAAAAGACATATATATATATATAAAATTATGGATAATTGATATCAGTGGAACATGTTTGACACGTAGAATGAGATCCCACCCAGAAGAGCTTACAACTCTAAGTGGGTGAGACGCAGTATACAGATACAAGTGGGATTGGTACAAAGTGCTTGAGATGGCTTACAATCATTTGTTGTGCTGGTGCTCAGAAAGGTACATAACAGTCTCGAGATTTCAAAGTATTAATGGATGTCACCTGGTGAAGCAGAAAGGGGGAGCGTTCCAATGGTAAGGAGCACCAAGAAAAATGCATTTCCTTGTGCTTGATAACAACTGTAAACATTTTGAGTAATTCCTTAGAATTATTTACACTTACTATTTAAATACTAATGTTTATTTTTACAACACTGAGATAATTTGGTTTAAACCATACATTGTAATTCTTAGTATGGACATTAAGCATTTAAGACAATACATGATTTTGAATGCTGACCATGAACAAAGAATATTTGCTTTGAACAAGGAGATGTTATAAAAGTTATTTTTAGTTTAAAAATGGTGGCTAATTTTCCTCCCCAACCATCTGATATTAGCTTTTAAAATGGTAACTACATCTGATTGGTTGGGGCAAAATTAGCACCATTTTTTACGATAACAAACTTTTATTACTCTCCCTGTACATTTTCTCCAAATTGTTATGTTTTCTTTTTTGCTGTCAAACAGTCATATATATATATTTTATCAGGAAACCATTACAGTTATTTATCATTTAAACGCAAGAAGCTATATTTAATGTATACTTTTAGGCATGAGGAGGTATTGTTATTAGTATTAACACAATTGTTATTCTTATTTGTTTTTTTAAAGAAAAACACAGTATTCTGCAATTTTGATGCAAACTTAATCTTCATATACTTTAACTTCCTAATATGCAATGATGCCATAAATGTAACTATGAATAATTGGTTAGTAATCTTGTGGGATTAGGGTAAGAGGCCCAAATATTTGGCATGATTTAACTGGAATGACTCTTTCTCCAAATAAACAATGAATGTCATGAATATGACCAAATCAACAAAAGCCAGTATTTTTTATAATAAAATTGCTCCAGCTCACATATTTGCTTTGGTATAATGCAAACAGATCATCTTACTGTGCACAGTTTTACATTTTGATGAAACACAATAGGTCCAGGATTTAATAGGTAAAATGACTACCAGATACTAATCTGAAAATATACCATTTAGCTCCCCGTGTCTAGACGACTTTATGTGTGTTCCAATTTTTTTTACGGCGTGTGCATAAAACAAAGATCTCCGTCAATCTGGTACAAATTTGCTAGCCATATCTTTCTTCTACCAGAAACCAGTAAGAGCAATTCTGACAGATAAATTTTTGTTCCTCAGAGTATTTCCTCAGTAAAGACTACGGATTTATGGCACAGCATCCTGGCTATTTGATCTTTTCCATCTGTGGTTATTAAAGCATATGGAGAGATAATAAGTTTGGCAAGGGTCGCAGGTCTGGCAAGAAATATGTACAGTAGGCTCTTGTTAAAACAATGATAAAGACTGTACTAGTGGCACTAAAGTATTTACTTGCTATTATAAGTTTTAGAAAAGATATTTTTTTATTTCTTCTTAAAGACAAAACACTACCTGTAATGCAGGGTTGGACTTTAGAATGCAGTATTTTTGATTGAATCTGAAAGGAGAAACATTGTCTTTATTCCAAAAGATCAGGGTATATGGTTCATATTAAGCAATCAAACCGAATAGTAAGGAGACTTCACGCAGTGATTAACTGCAAAATTCTTCTTATTTCATTCAGAGGGCAACACTAAACCTCTCCGCAACCAGTGGAGTTTTAGTAAACTAATAGACACAAAGTAGTATAACTGTTCTTACCTCTACAGTTTTTACTTCTGTTTGTGGCTATCCACAGTAGTACATAAGATGCTAATTTACTGACTTTCTGAGTAACTAATCCTCCACTAATCTAACTAATCTAAAGGTCACACCAACAAGGGGCAAGAACTAATAGGTAACTTAGTCAGAAATCTGATTAGTTCTGGTGGATCCCAGTTCTGGTGGATCTGTAAATCCGCTTTGGGGTTCGGATTCAATTCAGGTGTAGTGTGTATTATAGGCCACTAAACATTTCTAAACCTCTTGGGCCCTAGGAATTCTAAACCTTCTTCTTTCAGTATTTGTATATTTAAATTTGTCATTCATAACTTTCATTCATATATTTCATTCTTTTTACTACAGAATCACATACCGTCTGTTCCCTTGTGAATTGGCTCACAGGAATCGTCTTCCTTGCAAAAACCGGGATAGTATAGTATAGTATTTCAGGTTGAATAAAAACATATGTCATCCAGTCCAACCCATCTAGCATATCCTCATTTCCTGCCTAACTGTTGATCTAGAGCAAGGCAAAAAAAACCCACCAATTTATTAAGGGGAAAAAATCCCTTCCTGACTCCAAGTGGCAATCAGAAATTTCCCTGGATCAACTCTACTTTATGTATTAATACCAGTAACTTGCAACATTCCTTGTTTGCAAAAACTCATCCAGGTTTTTTTTAACTGACCAGTGAACCTGCCATAAACAACGTCCACTGAAGACATTCCATAGCTTTACCTTTCTCACGTATGAAAAACCCTTGCCGAGCTTGAAGCCTAAACCTTTTTCTTCAAATTCTATTGGACCAATTCCCCAGATAGTTTATTGTATGGCCCGTTAATGTATTTATACACAGTAATCATATCCCCACACAAGCGCCTTTCCTCCAAAGTTGACAAAGTTTTGTGTCATCAGCAAACACAGAAACCTTGCTGACAATACCCACTTCCAAATCATTAATAAATAGATTAAATAGAAGTGGCCCCAACACGAACCCTGTGGGCACCCCCACTTAGCACTTTTGTCCATCATGATGACCCCTTTACCCATTTACAACTACTCTCTGCATCCTATATATTAACCAATTTCTATCCATGTACAAATGTCCCCCTAACCAACAGACCTTAGCTTATACATTAGTCGCCTATTGGGGGACTGTATCAAAAGCCTTTGCAAAATCCAAGTAAACTTACTTCTACTGCTATTGCCAGAGTCTACATTTCTACTTACTTTCCTCATAAAGCCAAGCATGTTAGTTTGACAAGATCTATTCCTCCTTAATCCTGCTGTTACTACTTATAATGTCAGTCCTTGAAACATACTCTCAGGACATGTTCCTTATTAAACTTTCCAGGATCTCCCCACCACCGATTTAAACTTACACAGGCCTGTAATTACCCCGCTCTGAACAACTAGATGATTGTATCTAAAAATGTAGTAATATACTAATGCTCATTTGTTATATGAATCAAAAAGTTTGGTTTAGAAGCAATATTATAGTTTTGTCGATTTACAGATTGAATGATGTATTTTCCTGGAAGATGTATAAATGTTTAGTGTATATAAACCATTTAAGAATGCTTGTAAGCCTGATGATGATGTCAGAATGCTCTAAAACATTGCTTAAGTAAGTTATATGCATTGTCCCGCAACAGTACAATCAGGCACTAGTACAAACAATAAATGCTAGTAAATAAACCTCAACAATTTTAAACGGGATTTTTCAGTCCAAGCTCTGTTTTAAAGATAACCACTATAACGAATACTGGCACTTTTTCTTTACTTTTATTAGCACTTTGGGAATTTGTCGCTAGGCGCTTCGCAAACACGCCACAAATGGAATGCGGGGCTGTTAAGTGATTTTCTCCTGAAAGGACTCAAGTGTATATTTAGTGTTAATCTGTGTTCAGAAGTTTGAATGTAAACAGTAATGTTTAGTAGATGTAGTTTAAAGACAAGTACACACGAAAAAACATTACAATATATTAATTATAATACAGATTTTGAAAGCTCTTTTTTCTAAACGACTGAAAGAGCATTTTTTTTAATGTTAGTAAAGGGCTAACACTAGCGCTCTTTTTCGCACGTTTGCGCACGTGGTTTCGCTTTCGCGCCCGCGATTGCGCTAAAATGGAGGCATGCGGGAACGCGAAAATCTGGGAATTTTCTGATGCACATGCGAGTGCGCGTCCGTTTGGCATTTGGTACGCATGCGTTAACGACTTTGGGGATGCAGTTAACGATGCGTTTCCATAACTCGAAAAGGCGAAAACGCATGCGCAAAACGTCGAACCGTGAACGCACAAGAATCGCACACCATGTGCGTGCGATAACGCATCGCGTTGGAGTTGGCGATCCTGTGTCGTTGTAGCGTGGCCTCATCCTAAGGGTGAGGCCACACTGCAAAATCAACACAGGAGGGTTAGGCCCAACTGGCAACGCACAGGAAATCGTGCACAATTGCGAGCGTTATGTTGTGTGCGCGCATCTGTGGTTTTTGCGCAGCGTTTTTTAGCCTTTTTGGGTTATGAAACGCATGCGTTAAGCGAGCAACCGCAACCAAAAATGTGAACGGCACTGCGTTACCAAACCGCAAACGGACGCCATCGCATGCGCATTGGATCGTGGGAATTTTCGCCATTCCACATTTCAATTTTAGCGAAAACACGGCACCAAACCTGAATGCGAAAAACAGTGCGCAAACGCGCTTAAAAACGCCCGTAGTGTGGGACCTAGCCCTTAATGTAGGTTATTGTAGTATAGTAAATTTAACTGTTATTAATCTTAGTAAATGTTGTACCACACGACAAATATTCACAATACTTTTACATTATGTTTCTTATTATTTTATATTAAAATTACTTTTTTAATATAAAATGTTGCAGATGTGGATCGATTTGCTAACTGATGAAAGAGGAATGAGGTCAACACCACCAGCACCCCCACCAAGGCCCCAGGTGCAGCTCCTGTTTTCCCCTTCCCACCACCGCCGAACCAACAGAGAGGGACCACCACCGCCAGCACAGCACGCCAGCAGGGAACACACCCAGCGCCGCTTGGCTATATAAGAGTCGGCGTTTAATTGCATGGAGAGCAGGCAAGAGGCCAGGAGGGCGCTTTGATCTCCATCAAAAGACTTTTGCGCCTTAAGCGCAAACATATAAAAATAAATAGTTGCTTTTTTTTTTTTTTAGCACCGTGTTGCAGCACCGTTGTTGTTTACTATGTTAATATTATGGTATATATATATTTTTTTTATTATATATATCGCATTTAAGCAACCTAAAATAAACAGGTGTCTTAGTCTATCGTTACTAAAAAAGTTAAACTAACAATCTCTGTGTTTTATTTTACAAATGACACTGACTACAACATAATTATTTAGATTTCCCATTCCCCATGGCTTCTCTCCCTCAGGTACTGCTTTTGCAAGGGAAAGCGTGGAAGGAGATAGGGTTTGTAGGAACAGCAACCATTGAGTAACAGTAGATTCACTTCAGTTGGACAACATTGTTGCGGAGCCAGCAGGCTTGGCCCCTCCGGACAGATCCAACCATTGGCTTCTCGTCCTCAGAGTATGCTTTGTGCAAGGGAAAGCTGGGAAGGAGATAGGGATTGTGGAACAGGTGCACCCCCATTGAGTAGCAGTAAGATCGACTTCGGTCTTGACAACATTATTGCGGAAGCCAGGCAGCACACAACTGAGCAGCAAACAGAGATCAGACAAGCAAAAAGTTGTCTGATTGCTGCTGAACCAGCACTGTCAGTTACACAAAACACAGACGCTGACCACAGATCAGAAACAAACAAACAAAACAGGACACCTAGGACCTCTAAAAGGTCTAACCAAAAATTGTCCAAAGACTTATAGGGGGGTTAGTCTTAAAAGACTGTTGGGTTCAAAATGTGGATAAACGTGGGTGGGTAAACTAACCGAGAGCTAACCCACCACGCTGAAATCACACACAGAAAGCGCAAAACACAAAATCTCTCTCACAATCCTACAAACGTGTCAGGCTCCATTAAAACACTGGACTAAATGGCGCTGGTCGCATTGCCTTTTTATACCGGGCTGGCATGCTCAAATTAGCTGCCGTTGGGTGATTTTGTACATGTGGGCACCTTTTTTTTTGTTAATTCGATATTTCGATGTTCGATCGTTCGAGTTTAACGGAACCCGACTTCTCGAACGCATTGGACGCAAATTTCGATATTCCTTCCCTGACTTTCGATTTCTCGAACATTCCCGATAATCAAAGCCGAGGAAATATCGAAAGCCCCGTCCGAAGAGATAGTTCGAGAAGTCCGGTCGTTCGAAACTCGACACAGTTTGGCTCGAACTCGGGTTTTTTCGAGTTCGAGTTCTATGCCATCCCTATGGGAGATGGAATAAGCTGGGGTTGGTAATTTCGAGCATCCTACAATCAAATTTAAGATATGCTCCCTTTCTTAAATATAAGCTGGCTATTCCTGGGTATATATGTTGCATGTGCATATTGGTTATGATATTGTGCAAATTGTTGTGGTGTTAGTTTAGGTCCTTACACAACGGTGTGTATGTGTTCGGTCCAGGATCGTTCGTCAAACTGTCATGCATTATGCACGCTATGTGGATCTGTTTTCGTCCGACGGTATCAGATTGTTTAACAGTGCTTAAGCATTGTGTGTAACAGTGTGAGGAAGGAAATCAGTGGTGGCTATCAAGTACCATTTTTTAAAATCTACACGCCTATTGAAGCATCTTTTACATAGAATATGCCTTATTTGTACATAAAAATAGTAAATAATTAGTAAATTACACTTTACAAAAAATATTTTTTGCATAGATTTGGAAACCAGTTTTAACCCTCTGCAATGCTATATTTTTTGTAATAAGAAGTAATGGTTTGCCATGCCGCAGTATTCCAATTAGATTATTTGCATAAAACAGAGTAAAGGGAGATACCCGGAGGGTTGAGAGTAAGGCCATATGATTAATAGGAGGTATATAAATATAAACGCATAAAATAATGTTATATCACATTGTACAATTATGGAATAAATACACTCTCTGGCTCTCCTTGTCTCTTATATCTTAATGCTCATTTGCCTTGGCATATGTTTCAAATCTTCACATAACAAGTATAATGTGGGCTGAGTAAAGTTTGAATAATAACACAAAATAATCTGTTATTTAGTTTTAGGCAGAAAAATGATAACTACAGATATTAAATATTTCCTGATTCTACATGATTAGAAGGGATTGTAGTAAAGGCCTAAATAAACTGTATTACATTTATCAAGAGTAGAGATGGGCAAAATTCATAAGTTTCGTTCTGTTTTTCAGATTCCCGGATCTGGGAAAATCTTGAAGATCCGAAAACAGAATTAAATTTTAGAAGATTTTCGAAAGTAAACAAGCTATTTGGATAATTTCTAAAATAATTTGAACGTTCGAAAATCTTTGAAAATACGATCGGTGACCACTTCGAGGAGGTTTTTGAATGTTTAAATCTATTATCGAAAAAATATCAAAAATAGCTCCTTACATAGAAAATCTATGAAAAAGATGTTCAGAATTCCCGAAATTCGGACGGAATCATTCAAGTTTCGGAACCGAGGTTCCGTGTCGGAACCCGGATCCCATCTCTAATCAAGAGGGTTTTCAGTAGACCCATTCATGCAATGGTTAAATTCACCATCTTATAAGGGCACCTTAATGAAATAAAATTAGAAATTAGACGAGGGCTAAATGGATATGGATAACATTTTATGAGTAGATATTGTTATAAAATGCAAACATAATTTCACAAATAAAGAGGATTCATTAACTTGAGTCCAAACTTAATTTAAATTTGGATATAAGTCCTAAAGTCGACTAAAACAAAGAAATTAGTTCGTAAAAGGCTATTTACATCTACAGACAGGTAATAAAGTAAAATATATTATCAATCATTTATAAGTCAAATCATTTTTAAAGGTCAAGCAAAGTCTCCAGAAAACATGTTACAAAGACAGAAGCACATTCACAAACATACAACAAGCTGTGTAGCACCTCTCCCTCCTGTGGTGATTTATGGAAAAACCGGTGGTAGTACTAGGGGTCAGCTCCCCATAATCACTTTGCTGGGTGAACCCCCCAGCTAAGTGTCTGGACAGGCCCATGCTCTGTAGTGCTCAAAAAGATCAAAACAAAGAAGTTGCAGCCTTGCCTCCTAGAAGCTGACAGCCAATCACATTACAGCACAGAGATCCTCCCTCTCCCTGACACAGAACAGGGATTCAGTTTTTGTTTTCGAACACATTCATGTCCTGTCTTTACAATGATATAACCTTTACTTTCATACAAAAAGAAAAGTAATCTTTGCAGTGTATTTCAAGATAACAAGATGTAGAAACGGAATACTAACTTTCAGCAAAAATTGAAAAAATAATAATTAAGTTGGGGAATTGAACCTGCAACTTGTACAGTTACTCTGTCTTGCAGAGCTTACTCTAGGATAACGAGATACTACATAAGATCACTGTACATGTAGAATCTGTTACAGAAACATATTAAAAACAAAAAAATTAAAGGTAAGTCTAGGGATTGAACTAGTGATCTTCTTAACTGTGTGTTTCTAAAACTGGCGTCTTACCAGGTGAGCCACCAATGAATGAAATGAGCTGATAGTTTGGTAACTTAAGAAGCTTATCTTTTGCTTGCACCACAATAGAAACAGAAAAAGGGAAAGTCTGGGGTATTGTGAACTTGTAACCTTCTGAAATGTGTATTTATAAACCTGGTGCCTTACCTGGGGCACCACTGAATATGAGAATATGAGAATAGAGGTACATTGGAAGAATCTATCCTAATAAGTCCCTAATGAGACTTTGAAAGCTACTTGTACCCTGGCAGTTTATCTACCAGCAACTCATTACTGACTGGTAAATAAATTGCAGGTAACAATCAGCTTTTTTAAGTTTTTAGGATTCCATATTGTTTTGGGGGACATCTGTATAGAAAACACTTGTGCACAGAGACACTGAATATCGGTCAGGGGCGTGGTTCTTTGATGAATTTATGTAATGGACTTAATTGTAACTTACTAGAGAAGAACTTACAATGTATAGGTTTCTGGGGAGAAAAGTGTACATATTAGGTTTTTAAAAAAGGTTAGTTCTCCTTTAAGGGCTTTGGTCTTCCATTAACATTTATTGCAAAAGAACAAAGCTAGAAGCTAAGCTAGTATTTTAATTGAAGGCAGATCTATTATATTAAAATATATAAATATAGTATTTTATGCAACTGCTAAATGTATTTTATAACATATTTTCTAATTAAATGTGTACTTTGGCAGACAATTCCCCCTTACCCGTAATGATATTATGGTTAGTAAGGTGTTACAATATTCATTGTCATAGTTTAAATCCAAGTTTGTTATAACGCAATGAGATCTTGCAGGCACCATTATTAGGGAAATAAAAAACTGTAATTGGGATCAAAGGCAAATTATTTAATCACAGTTTTACATAGACGTTAATAGTAAATATAGTATTCAAATAATAATAAAAAATCTTTGGAGGTGCAATTTATACACTTATGAATTCAAGTCTCTATTATATGGAAAGATGACAAATTGTAGGAAATCTATTAAAAGGGATTTGGTACATTTAATGCTTCCTAGATTTTTATATAAATGTACATATGTACAAGATCTGTTATGTTTTGCAAAACTGTACAAATTATTTACAATAAAGTAGACTGATGTACAATATTAAAAACATTAATGGCACATGATTGTGTTCCTTAAAATTGATGTTGTAGGTTGATATCTCTATACTGCAAAATTATGAGATACCAATAAAAAAGATTTCTAAAGGAATAAAATCAGACTACTCGCTAATTTACAAGTATTGTATAGTGTACAATACTAATGAATATTAAAAATATCAAGTAACAATATAATAATAACAATAACAAAAGGCCCAGGGTTTTGGGGACATTAAATGTATTTAAATAGATTTAAAGAAAATGTACTTGAAAAAATAGTCAATGCACCTCATGTAATGTAATTCATTTCATCACTACTAATAAAACCTTATCAGGGTTATTCAATAAAAGTTCTTATCGTTAAAAATGGTGCTAATTTTGCCCCAACCAATAGATGTAAGCTTTCAAATGTTAATAAGATCCGATTGGTTAGGGTAAAATTAGCACCATTTTTAACAATAAGAACTTTTATTGAATCTCCTGTATGATCTTATTAGTGTGTCCAATACAGAATTTCTGAAAGCTAGGAAGGTGTCCACAATAATAAAACAGTTGTTTGTAATATTCAATAATATATTTGGGTAAGGGTTCAGATTTCATATCTAATGCATTGCAATAGGTGATCTCATTTGTCAATTGACAAGCATGCAATTTTGAAGTTTGAAACTTCCATGAAACCCAAATTTCATGGAACCCGGATTTTTTCGATAATCGAATGTAGACGATTTTTGAAAATCGAAACTCGAATTTTCAAATTTTCCGAAAATGAATGAAACTCAACAGTTACATCTCTATTTGCTATAAACAAAATAAACTGATTGGGGAAAAATACAGATACATATATTGTATTTTTCACTGAAATATTTTAGTAGGGTAGTTTGATATATGGTAACTTTAAATAGAACTGTATATCAGAAGGAAAGGTAAAAGCTCTAAAGCATCTGATTTAAAAAAATGTTAAGCAACTCAAAGATGCAAAGATGTTTACTGAGAAGTTTTGAGGTATTTGGTCACATGGTACCAAAACCCAAATAAATCAAATGTAATGCAAACTGTCTTTCGTCTCTATATAAATATGCATGTGGGATGAACATGTGCATGCGTGCGTGTGAATAATCAGCCAAAAATGTTGATATTCATTCATGTGGATGAATGATGGCCTTTGTTGAAATATTTTAGATTAAATATTTTTTTCTTGTGGCAAAAAGAAGTTTAAAAAAAAAAAATTTTTCTGAACACGAATTCAAAACAAAAGGAAAATGGAGTGACTGTAAACAAGTTAAAGAGAAACCACTGAGTCCTAACTTGAAAACAGAAGTTTAACTCATTTTTCCATTACGTAAACATATTAAATGCTATTTATTGTGATTAAATGTGTGTGGCCCATTACAGTCTAATAGGACATTCTCATGACGAAATATCTAAACATCCCATAAGTTTAACATCATTATTAGAGATGGAAAATCTAAATATTATTTTAATCCAAAGGTTAAAAATTTTCAATCTTTTCCAAACTAAACTCATTTGCAATAACATCCTTAGCTGTAATGCCTGACTTTACAAAGATTTAGGCTACAGGTGATAAAGAAGAAGTTATATGATGTCTTGACATGTGTAGTAAACTAATGCATTAAGAAAAATGTTTTTGTTAAGAAAACATTTTAAATGCATCATTTCGCTGTGAGTACAGAATTAACAAAATAACAATTTATTAAAAAGTTAATGAGCTTCATCCTGTTTCCAATCATGGAAATTAATTATAATTCCCATTTCTTCCTTAATTTTGGAATGCCATATAAAGGGTTCAAATAACACCAGAATTTTACATAAATTATTATTGAACTTTATAGGGTATCCTATATTTATTGTGAAATATAATAATACATGTTACTCATAAAACTGTCTATTGCAGTGTTTCTCTTAGAGCCAATATGTAGTGCTAATGGCATGACCTTCCTACAATTTTAATGAATCATCAATCTATGTCAGTAAAAAGTTATTCTTTTTTTTTTTTTTAGCTTAATTGCTATTTGTTTATATATTAATAATTATAGCCATTGGGTTCTTAGTTGTTTTTTTTTTCAGCTTTCTTGAAAAAGTGTAATAATTACCTACTTGAAAAATTGACTGTGAACATGGCTGAAAAATTTAGTATTAAAACAAGTTTACTCAGGAATAGTTAGAATGAATTTAGATTATTAGTTAATTATTGAGCACTGAAAGTAGAAAGAAAAAAACTACATAGTAACATAGTAATTGATGTTAAATAAAGACATGCGTCCATCAATTCCAACCTTTTCCCCTCCTTTTTAACCCAACCTACATTTGATCCAGAGGAAGGCAAAAAAAAAACAGTATAAAAAGGGGAACCCCAAATGGCAATCAGAAAGTATCCCGGATCAACCAGAACTGCAGTATATTAATTAATACCATTAATTCTCAATAATTTTTTAGTTATGTAAATTATCTAGCCCACTTTTAAAGCTATTCAATGAACTTGCCATTACCACATCTACTGGAAGACAGTTCCACAGTTTCACGTTCTCACTGTAAAGAAACATTTCCTACCTGAAGATTAAACTTCTTTTCTTCCAATCTCAAAGGATGTCCGAGTCCTTGATATGACCGATTAGTAAACAATGCACCAGAGAGTTTATTGTTGGCCCATTAATATATTAATATATTTGTAATATTTTAAACTCACAAAAATTATTTATAATGAATATCCTATATCCTGAAATCATTTTGTTTTCAGAACGGAGTACCAGTAGATGGTTTTATAGAAAAACTGTATATATACTTTAAATATGCATTTGGGGTTGCAAAATCCAACTGTAAACACTATGTTCTAATTGCCCAAGTTTTTTTTGGCTTAATTCACAGATCAGAATAATAGCTACCTCCCTAATGGAAATATTCCCACTGAAATTATAGATCAGTGTTAGGTCATAGGCATCGGGATCAGTAATTTGTATGGCATACACATTGTTAATAACAGCAAATCCTGGTGAACCTGATGGGATTGGCTGATCATCATCCAAGTGTATGGTCCGCTTTAGTTGTTTTTAGACTAGACCTCAGTTTGCTTTGCAATTTGTAACACTCAGCTGATTTATGGATATCCAAAGCAAATATAAGAAGCCATAAAAACTGTTAAGGTTAGTGAAAGCCAAAGTATATTTTTTTTGAAGCACACAGAGAGAAAGCATTTGCAGTACTCATACATAGTGGAAAAACAGTAGAAGCTAATAAAGGTTCATAGCAATGACAGAGAAACACTATTGTATACGTACTAAACAATCCAGCCATTTACCCACAGCCAATTATCTGTGCTCTGGGCAATTCAATCTCAATATTGCAGCTCTGGGTATTAAAAAGTTGTGCAGAAAGGGCAGTATTGAATCCACTAGCTGCGGCGGCATGCGCTCTGGAAAATCTCCCCTATCGGATTTAGCAGAAGGCTGTGCGGCTCTGGGTCAATTTCACCCAGAATAAGTATTAATGCAAGCTATCTGCTTATGTATACTTAGTCCAATCAGCCACGCAGCTCTGTTAAATAGGTTTGCGACGCTACGCAAGATGTTCTTCCGGTTCTTGCGCAGTCACCGTAAACCGAGGCTTAAAGTCATGCTTAAAGTCATTTACAATCGGTTAGCATGACTTTAAGAGGAGAAAGGTAAATTCCCCTGTAAGAATGGAATATGTACTGCTATTAACTGTCACTCCCAGTTAATAGCTTTAAAGTATGTATGTATAATTTTATTTACATTGTGTTATGCAACGCCGTACATTATTAAAACAAGCAATTATAAAGATAAATAAAAAATAAATACAATTTCATACATAGGTATAATATATAATATAATATATATATATAATATATATATAAATTATGGATAATGATATCAGTGGAACATGTATTGACACAATAGGAATGAGATCCCTACCCAGAAGAGCTTACAATCTAAGTGGGTGAGACAGCATACAGATACAGTGGGATTGGAAGTGCTTGAGATGGCTTACAATCATTTGTTGTGCTGGTGCTCAGAAGGTAGCATAACAGTCTAGATTTAAAAGTATTAAGGATGTCACCTGGTGAAGCAAGAAAGGAGGGAGCGTCCAATGTAAGGAGCACCAAGAGAAAATGCATTCTTGTGCTTGATAACAACTGAACATTTTGAGTTATTCCTTAGAATTATTTACACATTACTATTTAATACTAAGTTTCATTTTACACAATGAATAATTTGTTTAACCATACAATTGTAATTCTTAGTATGGAAACAGTAGCATTTTAAGACAACACAATGATTTGAATGCTGACCATGAACAAAGAATATTTGCTTGAACACCGGGAGATGTTATAAAAGTTATTTTAGTTAAAAATGGTGCTAATTTTCCCCCAACCATCTGATATTAGCTTTTTAAATGGTAACTAGCATCTGATTGGTTGGGGCAAAATTAGCACCCATTTTAAAAAACCTTTTATTACATCTCCCTGACATTTCTCCAAATTGTTATGTTTTCTTTTTGTGCTCAAACAGTCATATATTATATATTTTATCAGGAAACCAATTACAGTTAATTATCATAATTAAACTGCAAGAAGCTATATTATGTATACTTTAGGCATGAGGAGGTATTGTTATTAAGTATTAAACACAATTTTTATCTATTTGTATTTTTTAAAGAAAAAACACAGTAATGTCTGCAATTTTGATGCAAACTTAATCTTCATACTTTAACTTAATAAAATGCAATGATGCATAAAATGAACTATGAATAATTGGTTAGTAATCTTGGGGATTAGGGTTAAGAGGCCAAATATAGTTTGGCAATGATTTAACTGGAAATGACATCATTCTTCCAAAATAAACAATGAAATGTCATGAATATGACCAAATCAACAAAAGCAAAGCAGTATTTTTTAAGTAATAAATTGCTCCAGCTCACATATTTGCGTTGGTATATGCAAACAGATCATCTTATGACAGTTTACATTATGATGAAACACAATAGGTCCAGGATTTATTTTATGAGTGTAAAATTCTCCTTTATAACTAATCTTAAAATATACCATTTATGCTCCCAGTGCTAGACGTAATTATATGTTGTGTTCAATTTTTTACTGCGTTGCATAAAACTAAAGATCTCCGTCAATCTGGTACAAAATTTGTAGCCAATATCTTTCTTCTACCAGAAACCTAGTAAAAATGCAATTCTGACAGATAATATTTGTTCCTCATTTTAGCTATGTTTCCTCATAAATGACTACTGATTTTATAGGCACATTGCATCCATGGCTATTTGATCTTTTCCATCTGTGGTATTAAAGCATATGGAGATATAATAATTTGGCAAAGGTCGCAGGTTCTGGCAAAGAAATAATGTACAGTAGGCTCTTGTTATAAAACAATGATAAAGACTGTACTAGTGGCACTAAGTATTTAATTGCTATTATAAGTTTAGAAAAGAATTTTTTTATTTCTTCTTAAAGGACAAAACATACTGTAATGCAGGGTTGGACTTTAGAATGCAGTATTTTGATTTGAATCTGAAAGCAGAAAAATTGTCTGTATTCCAAAAAAAATCAGGGTATATTGTTCATATTAAGCAATCAAACCGAATAGTAGAAGACTTCACGCAGTGATTAACTGCAAAACCATTCTTATTTATTTCATTCAGGGGCAAACTAAACCTCTCCACCCACCAGTGGGTTAGTAAAACAATAGACACAACAGTAGTATACTGTTCTTACCTCTACAGTTTTACTTCTGTTTGTGGCTATCCACAGTATGACATAAGATGCTAATTTACGACTTTCTGAGTAACTAATCCAACTAATCTAACTAATCTAAAGGACACCAAACAAGGGTATCAGAACTAAATAGGTAAACTAAGTCAGAAATCTGAGTTAGTTCTGGTGGATCCAATTCTGGTGGATCTGTAAAATCAGCTTTGGGGTTCGGATTCAGATTCAGGTGTAGTGTATATTATAGGCCACTAAACATGTCTAACCTCTTGGGCCCTAGGAATGTCTAACCTTCTTTCTTTCAGATTTGGATATTTAAATTTGTCATTCATAACTTTAATTCATATATTCATTTTTTACTACAGAACACATACCGTCTGTTCCCTTGTGAATTGGCTCAACAGGAATCGCTTTCCTTGCAAAAACCGGAGTATAGTATAGTATTTCAGGTTGAATAAAAACATAGTCATCCAGTCCAACCCATCTAGCATATCCTCATTTCCTGCCAACTGTTGATCCAGAGGAAGGCAAAAAAAACCCCACCAATTTATGAAGGGAAAAAATCCCTTCCTGACTCCAAGTGGCAATCAGAAATTTCCCTGGATCAACTCTACTTATGTATTAATACCAGTAACTTGCAAACATTCCTTGTTTGCAAAAACTCATCAGTTTTTTTTAAACTGACCAATGAACCTGCCATAACAACGTCCAATGGAGACAGTACATAGCCTTTCCGTTCTCAAGTGAAAAACACTTTCCGAACTGAAGGCCTAACTTTTTTCTTCAAATTCATTGGTGAACAAGCCCCAGATAGTTGTATTGTATAGCCCGATTAATGTTTATTACACAGTAATCATATCCCACACAAGCGCCTTTTAATCCAGCGTACATAATTGGAACTTTCCAGTCTTCTTCATATTCCAAAGCTCCCCCAATACCCTGATTAATTTAGTTGACCTTCTCTGAACCCTTTCCAGTTCAAAGATGTTCCTTTTGTATACAGGATTACCAAAAATGCACGCATATTTCCAAATGAGGGGCCTTACCAAATGCTTTGTTAAAGAGGGAATAACATTTCCTCCCTTGAATCCATAACTCTCTTATACAGACAATACCATGTGGCTTCTGGCTGTTGCAACCTGGCACTGCTTGCTTCCTTTAAGTTGTTATCCACCAAACACCAAGATCCTTTCCAACCGGGATCACTTAACACCAAGCATTTATAGTGATAAGCAGCACAAGGATTTTAAGTCCAAAATGCTCACCTTACATGTATCACATGAATCTCATCTGCACTTAGCAGCCCAATGTGAAATCTTCTAGATACCCCTGCAATTATTGCACATCCTCTTAAGTTTTTAATAGTTGACAAAGTTTTGTGTCGTCAGCAAACCGAAGAAACCTTGCGCAATACCCACTTCCAAATCATTAATAAATAGATTAAATAGAAGTGGCCCCAAAACAGAGGAACCTGTGGCACCCCACTTAGCAATTTTGTCCATAAATGATGAAGCCCCATTTACACAATATCTTGCATCATAATCATTAACCAATTTTCATACCATGTACAAATGTGACTCCTAGACAAACCGAACCTTAGCTTATACATCTTCGCCTAGCTCTTGGGGGATGTATCAAAAGACTTTGCAAAATCCAAGTAAAATACATCTACTGCTATGCCAGAGTCTAAATTCTACTTACTTCCTCATAAAAGCCAAGTATGTTAGTTTGACAAGATCTATTCCTCCAAATCCATGCTGGTTACTACTTATAATGTCGTCCTTGAAACATACTCTAGGACATGTTCCCTCTATTAAACTTTCCAGGATCTTTCCCACCACCGAAGTAAATTACAGCCTGTAATTACCCGGCTCTGAGCAATAGATGATTTGTATCTAAATTGTGTAGTAATATAACTAATGCCATCATATTGTATATGATGTATAAAAAGTTGGGTTAGAAGCAATATATTATAGTTGTCAATTTTACAGGATTGGATGATGTAATTTCCTGGTAGATCATAAATGTTTAAGTGTATATAACCATTAATGAATGCTTGTAAGCTGATGATGATGTCAGAATGCTCTAAAACATGCTTCTTAAGTAAGTTAGTATTGCATATGTCCCGCAGCAGTAAAATCAGGCACGTAGTAAAAACTAATCCAAATGATAGAGAGTAACCCAAACTTTAACGGGATTTTAAGTAGAAGACAGTCACACAGGTAAACCCCCCATGGAAGACATCTCTCCATCCCCGAGATTGGTTAATCACAGTGTTCACAAGGACTCTCATAAGAAATTCCTCTGGCTCATCGAATCTCACATGCTTCAGCTCCTGACAGCAAACTACAACAGTTTGGCAGACTCATAAGCACGGCTTTCGGGGTCACAGGGTCTCATTAGACCGTCCTCCTACCAGCTTCTATTGGCTCCGCCTCACAGAAATTTTTAAAAGGGCAGACCCGATTGATAACTGAGTGCATAACAATAGAATTTCAAAGAGGGGGGGACGCCCAAAAGACACAACATTCAGATACTATTTTCAGGGACCGTCTTTGGGACCAGGACTTGAAAAACTGAAGTTTCTTCACGTGAGCTATTTTAGAGCTTCTGCATATATTAAATCCGGTACCACTTTCAAAGGTATCCCCCATATGTGGTAACCCTTGAAAAGTAACCTGGTATTTCTGATAGTGTGCAAAACTTAACTTAATAAGAAATTAATCTTTACTGTATCAATTTATATTTCAGATGTGATTTATGATTGGGGAGAACCATTGGGTGTGCCATTTAAATGATCATTTAAGGTATAAGTACCTTAAATTATAATTATACTAATATAGTAACTTGCAGTTTTTTTACAGCAACTGAGATTTTCAAGCCCTTATACACATCAGGTCAAGATGGGAGATCTCTTGACAATGACTTGAAAGCCAGAAAGACATAGTTACTGCATTAGTATAATTTTCCCTTAAAAAACTTAATATATTATATATATATATATATATATATATATATATATATATATATATAATATAATTCTTCCCAACCATCTCTGTAAATTCACACTCCCAGTGCTGGTTCATAGTGATTACTGAGCATGCTTGCCCTCAGAGAGAGTAGTGTCTAATAAAGGCGGCATTGGTTAAAGAGTAAGAGTGGGGATACTTATCCTGAAAAAAACAAATACTGTATTCAAGGCATGCAGCAACAAACATGCCTCAGAGTAAGTGTTACTAAAAATTATGCATTTATGTCATTATTTCGTTTACATCCCTTAAGTATTTGTCCTTTCTCTGTAACTGATTGATTTTTTTGCAACTCTACAACTGGTGGAATTATCAGTGTTTAGAGCAGCAATGTAAATAAAATGTTACTTATTTCCTGTTTGCTGGTTCAGAGAGAAAACTGTAATGTCATTTTCATGAAAGTCTATTGGTTTTGCAAAACAGCAAAGGGAAAAAAAAGGAAATATTAATTTGCATTTGTATTTTTTTTTTAACAATAAAGGGATCTCGACAATTCCTTGTTGTTTTCTGTAATAGTGAGTAAGAATTTAGATTTGGCATAGTGCTGTTGTGGTATATTACATTTGCTAAAGTTTATGATACTGTGCCACATAGGCGACATGTATAAACTAAGGCTTAGGCATAGAAAAATATGCATGATAGAGAATTGATAGCGACTGGAATAGTTGTAAATGAACTTTATCTATGTGGAATAAGTTCTAAATGGAGCTCCCGGGTTCTGTACTGGGGGACATGGCAATTATATGTTTTGCATGTCTTAGAAGTGGGTATTGAAAGCAAGATCTCTTGGGGTTTAACAAATTTTTGTTGCCTATACCATAGATTGCTCATTGCAAAGTGAATCTATGTTAGAAAATATTTAGCTGTAGCTAGGCAGCAACAATAGCAAAAATAATGTCTTTATAAAGAGAGGTATAGGTTAAGGGAGAAAAACATTATTCTCCCTCTTTACAAAACACTGGAAGGCCTCAATTGGATTATGTGTTGCAGTTTCAGAATCCCCATATATAAAAGGGACATTTTGAAAATGGAATGAGTCAGATAAAGTAAAATAAATTAATAAGGAGGGGCTTAACCAAGCAGACAGATTAGACAACTTAGGACTGTTTACACTGGGAGAAGCTGCAATTGCACAGGGATATGATCACTTTTACAAATATATTAATGGGCTGTACAATAACCCCCCTGGTATATGTTCACCAATAGATAATTTCAGATGACTTGAAGACATGCTTTAACATTAGAGGAAAATACTTTTTTCTTCAGGCAGGAACAGTTTCTTATGTTGGAGGTGAAACTGAGAAACTGTCTTCCAGAAGAATGGGTAATGGAAAGTTGCTGAATAGTTTACAAGAGTGGGATGGATAAGTTTCTAAAATTCAAAATATTGACATTAATGGTAGTAATACATACAGTTCTTATTGATCTTGGAATCCTTACTAATTACAGTTTGGAGTATGGAAGGGTTTCCTTTATTCAACTCCAATATATTATTATGTTACTTGTTTTGGGGTTTCGTGTCCAAACTTTTTAGGACAACAATGCCCCTTTTAAGAATAGACCCTCAGCACCACTATCAAGATACTGTAGTTAAAAACTTGTAGGAAACATTTGAGGAAAGGGGGATAAATGTTGGTGTCATATTCATGGTTTCAGTTTAAAGGACAACTCCACCCTCATAGAAACATATTTCAGAAATAATGGCCTCTTTAAAATATGTTGATATATCTATTGTTGTATCAATTAGATCCACTGGACTTGAAGTTTAGTTCTTGAGACGTTTCGCTAGTATCCGACTGGCTTCTCAATTCAGAATGACTTGTACAAGAAATATGTGTCAATTATGTACCCTGGAAAAATCCCAATTAGCATATCACAGCCAAGTGTTAAAGGCGTGATTGGATAGTGGCTAAGAGGTGTTATAGGAACGCCCAGCAGTAAGGTGTTAAAACAGCATTGTACATGGCAGACAGTTGGTGTCGAAGCCCACCCTACGCCACTAGCCTCTTCACCCTTGAACCAGTCACGTTCCTTTGCCAATATGTTACATTACAATCTTCAAAGGTGGGTCCTTATCCTTAAGATGCAGGTACACGGCTGAGTCCTGACCCGAGGAATTGGCTTTCGTGCTGGGCCATACGTTGATGCAGTTGGCTGTTTGGTCTCCCCCACATACAATCAGAGCATTCTTCACTGCACTGCACTGCGTATATGATGTCGCTTTTCTTGTGTTTGGGTATTGGGTCTTTCGGATGTACCAATTGCTGCCTCAGTGTGTTGTTTGGTTTAAAGCAGACAGGGATACGGTGTTTTAGAAAATTTTTAATTTCTCGGAGACCCCTGCTACATATGGGATGACCATGTTCTTCTCCTGTCTTGCTTTTCCCCTTTACTGTTTGGTATCTGTGTTCTTTTCTTTCCTTCTATTCTTTTACAAAGGCCCAGTCTGGATATCCACAAGTTTTAAGGGTCCTCTGAGATGTTTCATTTCTTTAGCCTTCGCATGTGTGCTAGTGGGAGGTCTCAGCTCTGTGTTGCAGGTTCTGATGACACCAGCTTGTGATTAAAGGGGGTGGGAGTCAAACATCAAATAATGATCTGTGTTGTGTTGTTGGTTTTCTGTAAACCTCTACTTCCAGTTTACCATTTTCCTTAACTTCTACCAAGCAGTCCAGAAAAGCCAGTTTGTTGTTTTGTACCTCTTCCCTTGTAAAATTGATGTTTGGTCTACCGCATTTGAGGTTCTGTGAAAGCTTTACTTCCTTCTGGCGGATTTTAACCCAGGTGTCATCCACATATTGAACCAATGGCTGGGTGCTATGCCCTTAAAGGTATTAAGCGCCTGTTTTTCTACCTCCTCCATGTAAAGGTTGGACAAATAGGTGAAACTGGAGATCCCATAGCACATCCGTTGTTTTGCTTATAGAACTTATCCCTGGATTTGAAATAGGTGGTATCAGGCACAAGTCCAGTAAGGAACACACCCTGTTCTGGGTTGAGATCAGTTCTGTGGTAAGAGTACAGTCTTGGACTAGCCGTTTTTCTCACCATGTCAACGGCCTTCTTTGGGTGGGTATACAGGTGAAGAGAGATGTCACATCATAGGACACCATCGTTTCTTCTGCACCAAGTACTATATCTTCAATCTTGTTGGTGAAATCCTGAGAGTTCTGGATGTGATGCTTAGAACTTCCCACAATGGTCCTAAGATGTTGGCTAGGTTATTGCCACCTTGTATGTTACAGAGTTGATGCTGCTGACTATAGGTCTTAGTGGTGCCCTTCCTTATGCCCCTTCCTTATGACTTGTACAAGAATCTGTGGTATTCAAAATTGCCCACAGATTCTTGTACAAGTCATTCTGAATTGAGAAAGCCAGTCGGATGACTAGCGAAATGTCTTCAAGAACTAACTTCAAGTCTAGTTGATCTAATTGAATACAACAGATATACCATGACCTGGATGAATGAGAACCTTCAAAGCATGTTGATTATCATACTTTGTCCTAAGAATTCATTAATGGATGCCTGCTATGCTTCTGGATGCCTCATGGAAACTAAGCAATTTAGAAACCTGTACTGAGCGGGCATGCTCAGAAGAGGCAGACATGGGATAAACATTTAGTCATTGGCTGAGATGTCAACTGTCAAATCCATACTGACCGTATTAACTGAAGGACCAGGAAGAGACAGAAACAGGGGGAACAGGACATTGTTCAGGTTAGACTTATATATTTCACATTTCAAACTATTACCGTTTAGGGTTTTGGGGGTGATTTACCGTATGTAAGTTTTCAATTTGGGGCTGGACAATTTGATTAAAAAAATCAAAAGTTTATTTACCCTAACAACTGGCATTAATGTTTCTCACTTATTAAACAACTGACAGCGGGGTATATTCCTTTAAACTTGGTACTTCTTTTGGTTATATGTTTTCTGGTTTCACTTAAGTTTACATCATAATCCCCTTTCCTGGAATTATTTATTATAGCATTAACCTTCTGTTCCCAGTCTATAGAATTACTGGAATATAGTGAACTTTAAGCAAATAGTATTTTAAAAAAACACTCAAAGAGTGGCATAATGTAAAAAAGAACCATGAGTACTGCAGCCTGGACCTGCTTTTATGACTCTTCTAACTAGTTATGAATCCCAGTTTCCAAACATTCGAACTGAAGTTTCAAAAATCCGTGGATCCAACCATTTTTTTAAAATTTTTCAAAATTTTCAAAATTCACAACTTTTTAACAAAAAAATCAAAAATGGAAAACTCGAAAATACCATTCAAAACTTAAAAATGTATATAGAAAAATCGAAAACTTCTAATGAAAATTGAAAATGTCATTGAGAAAATATCTGTTGTATTCAATTAATCAACTGACTTGAAGTTAGTTCTTGAAGACGTTTCGCTAGTCATCCGACTGGCTTTCTCAATTCAGAATGACTTGTACAAGAATCTGTGGCAATTATGTACCCTGGAAAATCCCAATTAGCATATCACAGCCAGGTGTTAAGGGTGTGATTGGCTGTGATATGCTAATTGGGATATGCTAATTGGGATATGCTAATTGGGATATGCTAATTGGGATTTTCAGGGTACATAATTGCCACAGATTCTTGTACAAGTCATTCTGAATTGAGAAAGCCAGTCGGATGACTAGCGAAATGTCTTCAAGAACTACATTTCAAGTCCAGTTGATCTAATTGAATACAAACGATATACCATGACCTGGATGAATGAAACCTTACAAGCATATGTCTTATTGAGAAATTAAAAATTTCTATTGAAAATTTTTAAAAATTCATTTTAAAGTAGTAGTAGTAGTATATTATTCAAAGTATTCAAAAAGTTGCATATCCCAAGTTATTGTCCTATTTGAAGTGAAGTGAATAAGTATAAGGAATATTGATATATAGCTTTCCTGAACAAACTTTGTGGATTTACAACAGAAATGTAACAGCAGCAGGCTTCTTGTCGATTTATTCATATAATAACATTACAACATCATTCAATTTTAAGCTCAACAAAGCATTTGCAAATCATAAAGAAAAAAAACAGGAAGAAAGAAAACATGTTTGCCCAAATCTAATCTAATATGTAATCACTTGATCTACTTTTGTTTAAAAGTAGTTTACTTGGTAGATAAAGACTTAAAAGAGATTGGACTGAGATTTAGTCATGATGGATGTCAACTGTCAAAATCCATAAACTGACCGTTATTAACTGGGAAGACCAGGAAGCAGAAACAGGGGAACAGGACATTGTTTCAGGTGTAGACTTATATATTTACATTTCAAAATTACCGTTTTAGGGTTTTGGGGGGTGATTTACCTGTATGTAAGTTTTCATTGGGCTGGACAATTTGATTAAAAAAATCAAAATTTATTTTACCCTAACAACTGGCATTAATGTTTCTCCACTTTATTATAAAACTGACAGCGGGTGTATATTCCTTTAAACTTTGGTTACTTCTTTTGGTTATATGTTTTTCTGGTTTCCTTAAGTTTACATGCATAATCCCTTTCCTGGAATTTATTTATTATAGCATTAACTTCTTGTTCCCAGTCTTAGAATTACTGGATATATAGTGAACTTAAGCAAATAGTATTTTAAAAACACTCACAAGAGTGGCATAATGTAAAAAAGAACCATGAGTACTGCAGCCTGGACCTGCTTTTATGACTCTTCCTAACTAGTTATGAATCCCAGTTTCCAAACGATTCGGAACTGAATTTCCAAAAATCCGTGGATCCAACCAATTTTTTTTAAAATTTTTCAAAATTTTCAAAATTCAAAACTTTTTAACAAAAAAATCAAAAAGGAAAAACTCGAAAATACCATTCAAACTTAAAAATGTATATAGAAAATCGAAAACTTCTAATGAAAAATTGAAAATGTCTATTGAGAAAATATCTGTTGTATTCAATTAGATCAACTGGACTTGAAGTTTAGTTCTTGAAGACGTTTCGCTAGTCATCCGACTGGCTTCTCAATTCAGAATGACTTGTACAAGAATCTGTGGCAATATGTACCCTGGAAAATCCCAATTAGCATATCACAGCCAGGTGTTAAGGGTGTGATTGGCTGGTGATATGCTAATTGGATATGATTGGGATATGCTAATTGGATATGCTAATTGGGGATTTTCAGGGTACATTTGCCACAGATTCTATGTACAAGTCATTTTGAATTGGAAGCCAGTCGTTATGACTAGCGAAGTGTCTTCAAAGAACTACATTTCAAGTACAGTTGATCTAATTGAATACAACAGATATACCATGACCTGGATGAATGAGAACCTTCACAAGCATATGTCTATTGAGAAATTAAAAATTTCTATTGAAAATTTTTAAAAATTCATTTTAAAAGTAGTAGTAGTAGTAATTATTCTAAAAGTATTCAAAAAGTTGCTATATCCAATAGTATTGTCCTATTTGAAGTGAAGTGAATAAGTATAAGGAATATTGATATATAGCTTTCCTGAACAAACTTTGTGGATATTACAACAGAAATGTAACAGCAGCAGGACTTCTTGTCGATTTATTCACTATAATAACATTACAACATCATTCAATTTTAAGCTCAACAAAGCATTTGCAAATCATAAAGAAAAAAACACAGGAAGAAAGAAAACATGTTTGCCCAAATCTAATCTAAATATGTACTACTCTGATCTACTTTAGTTTAAAAGTAGTTTACTTGGTAGATTAAAGACTTAAAAGAGATTCTACTAAATAGAGTGCACTTCCCTCAAAAATCTTGGGAGCCACCTTCGATGTTTGCTCAAAATTAAGCTAAAATAATTTGATTTGCAATGCATTTCATCTGGTCTTTAGCTGTTCTATATTAGGGTAAAATGGTAAAATGGCTTTTATACACATTAAACTGGTTTTCCGACAGTAATTATCACACAAGTGACTGATTTACTTTAAAATAAACATGAAGGGCCACTAAACCAGGAATTTCCTGCCCCACCTAATGTGCATAAAAGAAATGAGGATCAGTAATCACTGTCAACAGTTTCTTGTAACTAAGAATTGAATCATTTGTCTGTCTCAGTGTGTAAATTATCATCATTTTCTACGTTTTCTATCCTGAAGAAAAGGCCAGGAATCATTTATATAGTAAAATAACAGGCAGGGATGAAAAAGATGACAGTTAGCAGATTTTATTTGATTTACATATTTCAATTATAATAGTTTAATTTTGCTTTTATTTTGATTGTGGCTTTGTCTGTTTCATTTAAAATTGAAAAGCAAAAAATAAATGAACTCATGTGCGTAATTTGGTATTACAGAAAAATGGGTAGAAGAACTTGTTTATCAATGGCCAGTCATTTTGTTTTGTGCAAAAGGTACTAAAATACCAATGCACTTACAGTTATTCAATGATTGACTTGAGAAGTTCAGTAAGTCTACTAGTATTTATAGGGGAAAATCTCAACAAATAAGCTTCTGGAAGACTTTTACTTCCTGTCACTGGTTTGTTGTAAGCTTTGTTACATGAGTGCATTTCAACATTGTACATTGTACTATGCAGATAAATATGCCAAGAATTAAGTAGGGGAGATAATTTTTTTTTTTTTTAGTATGCAGCTCTATTCTTGTAACTAGAGATGTTTAAAGGGACAGTTCAGTGGAAATGATCAATATCTGTTTAATTGTTAGTCAAGTTTTGGTGATATTTTAAACTATTTTTCCCCATTGACTTCAATAATGATGCCATTTTCAAACTATAAAACTACAGAACTTTTACTGTATAGTTCTAAAATGGACCTAACTTTAGGAAGTTCAGCCATCTTTATTAATAACCCACTTGTTCCAGTATATAGTCAGAAAACAAGACAATCAAAAAGTTTACTAGTGTTCATTAGAAACTATTGAGTCTGATTCCACCAGCAGTTCCCCACAGAACATATTCAAATTCTGCCCAATTGTTACTATTTTACAGCAGTTTTAGAATATCCGACCTCAAATTTTACCTTTTGACTGGGATTTTTAAGTTTTCAATTTCAATTTTCAAGTTCTGAATTTTGAAATTCTAAAAATTCCACCAGATCCATGGATTTTTTAAAACTGATAATTCATTTTAAAACCGGGATTTATATGTAGTGTTAATACAATCTTACATTCAAAAAGTAATATGTCACTCTTTAGTCTTTTGTCTATATATTTCTACCTGAAAGGAAGCTCAAATAGTTTGTTTTCACATGATGAGATTTATATCATGTAAAAATAACTGGCCAGATTAGTAATCAACTTATAATAATACTAGAGTTATCCCAGCTGGAAAAACATTATTTACTGATCATTTGTAAACGATTGACACAAAGATACAAACGTATGATTGATTATAGCTTTCAGTTTAAACTAAACTTGTGTAGATAATCGCATATACAGCATTAAGGGAATATTTAATGTCTGGCATTATTTTTTTTTTTCTTTTGAACGGATACTGTATCACCAAAATGTTAGCCTCCCAACGATTTATCTGTTGTATTCAGTTAGATCAAATGGACTTAAAGTTTAGTTCTTAAGGACATTTTGCTATTCATCCGACTGGCTTTCAGAATGATTTATACAAAAATTTGTTGGCAATATAAGTACCCTTGAAAGTCCCATATGACAGCCAGGTGTTAGGGACCTTCTGAATGCAAGGTTTGGATGCATTGAGGCTTGCAGATGGCTGAAAATAGTAAGTTTTGTTCCATTTTTGGGTTTATTGAGCTTGGGAAAAACCCGAAGATCTGAAAATCCGAAAATGTACTTTTCAGGGTTCGTAACGAGAGTTTGAAAATTCTTTTGTAAACTATTTTCGGGTTTCTAATCATATTTTTAAGGGTTATTGAACATTTGAAATTACCTCATAATTACCTTGTACATTCAGTAAACGTCGAAAATGGGGTCCGTAGTCCTGAAATACAAACGATCCACTCACTTTTTGGACTTTTTTTTTTCCCCTTACTACCTCTTTGAAAATGGCCCTTTGTTAAAGGCAGCATGCAGTAGATCTCTATTACCACTTATATTCGTTGTAGAATATTGTAATATTATGTTTAATCCTCACAGGTCCTATTATAGACACAGAGATAAATAGTATCATCATATTTAATTCTAGCAGACAAAAAAGAATTCTTATGCAAGAATTCTTCTATGCCAGGCACAAAACTTTGCTAGGATATCACAGGGCTGTCTCGGACCTGTAATTGCCTTGCTATTATGATGAAACAATGGTAGAAGTTTTAATGGATCCTTTTACTGTACGTTTTAATTGACAAATTAAGCAATCAATTATTTTTAAGCACTGAAGTCTTGTCTCCTGGGTTCGATTCTTCCCTCTGCTCCATCTGCAAGGAAGTTGACTGGACTCCTGGTGTTTGCATGGGTTTCCCCCACATTCATGAAGACATTCTGGTAGGTTGTATGTGTAAGATAAAGTGTTTAGATTGTTAGATTTTCAGGACAGGGCTTTATGTAAATGAATTAAACATTTGCAAAGCTTTTCAGAATTGTACAGAATATGTTCAGTGCTTTTATTCATTTGGGCATAAAAGATCATAAAAGCGTCAAACGTGTTTATTTCATTTTGCCAAAATAAATACTGCAGTAAAATGTTACTCTATATGATACTTTTTAGAGTAGAATAACATTTCTTAAGCTCAATTTGGCACATGACACCCGACGAACGAGTACACATTGAATGGGCGTTAAACATGAGTATATCCATTCAGTCAGTCTCACATCACACTCTCCTCCTGCTTGTTCATCCGCAGATCGAGTCTGTGTAGGGAGTTATTGAATCTCAAAACAAGTAAACCATTTATCAAAAGGATTGCAAACATCATCTTTGGGTAACCGGATTCCTTCCTTACAAAGCACAATTAAAATAATCAAACAATTCTGTCAACAGAAATTAGCAGTGGTTCGAAGAAGGCAGGAAGATGTGCAAATGCCTATGGCAAAATTCTATTTAAATACTGATTGGAAAGCATGCTGACATAAGATAAATGAGAGTACATTTAAGGTATAGAATTCAGTCACTAATCAATTATTCTTCAAGCAATAGGGATAAACTCAATTTTTATCTATGACAGACTCCTCTCTGCTGTTATATCATGGCTTTAATCTTGCCTAATGTCTAGTACAAATTACATTTATATATAATGAATACAGTACATTTTAGAGTGTGCTTCTAGGAATTAGTTTAAAAGGAAACACACCATATTTGTCAATAACATTTGACTGCCATTACCATTTACCTTAAATAAATGTAAAGTCATATCTTCTCTTTGCATGCAGCATTTTCTTTGAGAGATAATATTAATGAGTCAAATCTACATATTTTCTTCCTATAATCAAACTAGAAAAGAACATTATGGAAAAACAAAGACCAAAATGCTCTATATTTATTATCATAAAATAGCAAAAGAAGCAGCACTAGGAGACTCAAATAAATATCTTCAACTAGTAAACTATTTTTTAAAGTGTATTCCAAGGTGGTAATTTGATTTAATTAACTAACCTTCTATAGTTGATTATATATTTAGCATTAAATAATTTATCAGATATGCAGTAGTTTCATCCCGAACCTGGTTTCCAGGCATAACTACCAGTTTGGGATTCAACATTTTGATGGTCACAACTGGCACTGAAAGTTTCAACTAGAATCTGTCGACCATCGAAGCAAGAATTTTTGTGGTTTTGACGTCCCTATTTTGACTATAACTCCCAGAAATAGAACAAAACGCAATGGGTTTGTGCGGCTCTAGGGATTATTTAAAGTTACCTTGGTTAATAATCAGTGAACTAAAAAGACAAAATATAATCTTAATCCCACACTCGTCAAATAAAGGAAATGAAAAATAATATTCTCAGTAACACCATGAAGTTTAAACATGGTTCTCCCACCCTTTAAAATGTATTAAAATATATTTATATGTCATTTCATAATTCACATCTGGAGAGGAAAAAGCATAACATAATGGAGAATGTAAATACCATTCCAATGCAATCTTCACACAGATGGTGTTTTCTGCTCTGCCCTGAACAAAGCCCCAAGGGAACACAAAAAAAGACCACAAAGCCTCAATGCATCTCCCATGATATGAACTTATTCATAAATACAACATGCAACTGGTAGAATAATATAATATTGGCAAATCATTGCGATATCTGTAATCTTTTTTTTTTTTTTGGTGACCCTATGATGTGTTATAATATATATTTATAATATTTTAATGTCAGCCATTTTAAAATAAATTTAGATTAGTTAAGCAAGGCTTTTAAGATTTAATGATGTCAATAGTATAATATAGTATAGTATATTATTTGAGGTCGACCAGCGGTGGTTGGGTTAAAATGATAGTTTCCGGTAATATTCAATATAAAATAACATGGGATAAGGATGATAGACTGCCATGCACAAAGAAACAAAAACTTGAGAATAAATTAATAAAACACAGAGACAGGAGGTGTGGTGAAAGGCTGCAACACTTTATTAAACTTAACTATTATTCCATAAAACTGTATTCAACTGTCAATGTAAGAAATTGCACCTGCTCATAGCCCCTGTGGGCTGCCTTTCAATAAGCATTAACAAAGAATTTTAGGCTCAGACATACACCCAAGTTAAGCCATGAGCCCCCTGAATGCATGTATTTCTTACTTATGGCCAACTTACAGTGCTGCAACATAATAAAGAAAGCAGTTAAAGGGGGCACAAAGGGTCAAAGCTCAGAAAGATCCAGCAATGTTCTGCCAATGGAGCCAAGAGACCACCTGTATTTATACCCAAGGAAGAAACCAGCCTCCAAGCTGACTGAAAATCTGCCAGGGACACAGCAACCAATCTAAAAGTGATATACATGCTGGAGTAAAGGGTGCTAAAACTTCATCATGAGAAATTAACCAGTTTGTCCCAGCATCAGTTCCACGGAACTTATCGAGGTTTCAAAATATCTAATTCAAACCCAATTGTATCGGAATTTTTTGCATTTTCAATCACAATTTTCCAGTATTAGATTGCATTTTTTAAATTTTACATTTTTCAAATGAAATTTTTCCTTTTTGAATGTCATTTCCAATTTCCAAAACTCCAAAAAAAAGTTCAATGAAAAGTTCCGAGTTTCAAAAATTTCAAAACATCTGTGGAATCCACAGATTTTAAATACTGCCAGTTACAAATGAAAACCAGGTTTGTTTCAAAACTTCGATTCATCATTAGTAATAATATGTGGAAATGATAAAAGACATAGTAAGATACCATAGTAAGAGAAGTCAATAAAAGTCCAAGGAGCTCTTCTTGTTAGTATGCAAAAGCATCCAAGAAAATAGCAGGAAGGACTATAGGTTGTACTGCTATACCACAATAATCCATTATACAAATAAGGAATAAAAGGTATTTTCCCTACATTCAAACTTCTCTATATAACTACAGAATATAGTTTTGTGATAGTGTAGATACCTTTTATGAACTAGATTAAAGAGAACAATGATTTGATGCAGAGAATCAGTAAAGCAAGCTGAGAGTCGTTCTCATAGGACATATATTGACGACTTTCAAGGGAAATATTTAAAATTATTTATTTTGTTCCACATGTACTTTAGAAAAACATTATTGGCCAAAAATTCTGTAGCCAAATCTATGACAAATATATTTCTTTTTTTTAACTATTATTATTTCATTACTTTATTTATACACATTATTTTCTATTGGAATTCAGTTCATATGAGTTAGTACTATACCCTTTGGCTACTATGAAAAAATGAACCATCAACAAGTATTTAATGGAAGTATTCAAACCCATTAAACACATTTCCTTTGAAGCAATGCATTGATAAATGAAATGTCTCATACTAATGCAAGAATAATCAATTTAGAATGCTTATGACAATTAAGAAACCTTGTGATAAGACTACAATGGGCCATGCTTTGTCAATCTAGATTTGGCTAAACCCCTTACTAATGGGATCATTTTTCTTCCAAAAGGTATCCATTTAAGACAGCACTATCAATTAATATGAATTATGCATGTATAAAGGACTAATGTCATTAATTAGACAAATTCCTTTTTATGAAGCAGTTAAAATGTTATAACTATAGATACAATGAGCGATCTTTTGTTGGTTTTCATTGACTGACAGTTTCTATTCACTGCCATATAAAGTTATTATACAAATTTCAAACAGATATGGTTGGCATATTCATCATAGTCTTGGTTTTAATATTTAGATGACAGACCGACCGTGCTATTGATCTTTTAATGTAAGCGGAAAGAAAGAACAGCATTAATCTTGTATTATTAGTTTTAAGTGTTAGGCACTTGAAATATCTCCCATAATAACAGAATATCCAGAAGCAGTGTTTTCATATACTCCATTCTCTTCTCAAGAAATTTTTCTGAAGCAATATCTAGAATGGATAGGAAATTGCTTTTCTCCATATATAATTATCCTAATAATAATAAATTCATACTTGATATGATTTTTTACAAGGTACAAAGGGTAGAATTTGTTGTCAACTGGTCTATAAAATATCAGCATTTGGGATAAATGAAGAAATAATAGTTCTGCAGTACATGATCAAACGTATAGACTTTTATAGTACTTTCATAGCACATGTGTCAAACACAAGGCCCATCTGTCCATTTTTTGTGGCCCCTGGTAACTGTACAGCATCCAAGACTTACTACACTGCTATCCATTTGTTTAGTGAAGTCCCAAGTAGCTGCGCAAATGGGACTTGCACATAGAGAGCAACATAGAAACACTTGGATGAAGTCACCACTGTAACAGCTGATTGCATATCTAGCCCGGTGCTGGAGAGGGGAGGGAGGTGTGATATAGGACATTCCCTTGGAATTGGCCATTTCATTACCACGCCAGAAGAGTAAGGTGGGTGTTCCACATAAGCACATGATTGCGCCATATGCAGAGGTTTCAGTCCAAAACAGTGTGCTTCACACCCTTTAGCTGACAAGACCCAGTACTAGGCACAAGTGTGACACAGTCTCTTAGTAAAAAAAATCAGCCCACCACTGTCTTTTTTATTTTGGCTCCTTGTATGATTGGCACCCCTGCTTTAGAGTATCTAAGTAATACCCTACAGGACATATACTTTAAAGGGTAGCTGTGGTCTCCATACTAGTGTCCTCTGTTTAAAAGAGCTCTCATACCTTTCAAACAAGCCTAATGATGATGTATCTAGCCTCTCTTAAGTTTTAGGCTTTTAAAGTTACACTCAAATAGTCAGAGTGAACAAGGTAGTGTGTTATAGTCACATGATGTGCTTTGTTAAAATTCCCCACCCACACCAAAAAACAATCTTTTCGGAAGACAGTGACATGAGTAGGATACAACTGGGCATGCTCAGTGCCTGTGGAAAGGGGATCAGAGTAATGGTGCTAGCTGGTAACAACACCCTTTATATTGCTATATGTAACAAATGGCCGGACGGCCGGGTACTCACAGCACGCCGTTAGGAGGAGGCTGATAGTCCAGAAGGTGCAGGATACAGAGGCTGCTGGGAACTGTAGGTTGGAAACAGGAGCAAGGTGCTGCTGGGAACTGAAGGCTGGATACCGGATACAGGAGGTAGGTAACTGGATACAGATGAGGTGAGTAGACGGAAACTGGATACAGGCAAGGTAGTCACTGGAGATCGGCAAGGTAAGTACAGGATACTGGCAAGGTAAGTACTGGATACTGGCAAGGTAAGTACAGGATACTGGCTTGGTAAGTACTGGATACTGGCAAGGTAAGTACAGGATACAGGTAAGGTGGTCTCTGGAGGCAGGCAAGGTAAGTACTGGATACTGGTAAGGTAAGTACAGGATACAGGTAAGGTGGTCTCTGGAGGCAGGCAAGGTAAGTACTGGATACTGGTAAGGTAAGTACAGGATACAGGTAAGGAGCAGGATCCAAGGCAGGTGAGTAAGGAGCCCAGGGTAGCTGAATAATGCTACTATCGGGCGCCGGGTCCTGTGAGCCGCCGGCTTTTCAAATCTCCGCGCCGCCCGGCGGGTCGGCGTCTGACGTCAGACGTCCGCAATGCCGCCCACTCTTATGGTTCCGAGCATCGCGGGACCTAGCGGCAGGTAGTCCGTGACATACCAACCACCCCCCCCCTTACGGGGGCCACAGGACCCAACGGCCAGGTTTCTCCTGGACAACTCTTATGGAAAGCTCTGACTAGACGAGGAGCGTGCACATCGCATGTTTAATCCAGCTCTTTCTTCGGACTGAAACCTTTCCAAATGGGGGGGGGGAAAAAAACTCAAATATTGAAGCGACCTCCTCCAAATCTAGAGTCAAATTTTTTCGACCTCAACCTCCTGTTTGACCACACAGAAATTGAACCGAGTAGTACGGATGTTGATATTGATTAGAGCTTACTGGCTTGATGAGGGAAGATGAACACATTATGAATCCGCATGCTGGAAGAAGTTGGGGCGAACAGCACGGGACCGTTAATTCCAGGATAGGAAAGGACCATAAATTTTGGGTCCCAGTTTGGAGGAAGCACCCGTAGGTAATATGAGCCAGAGGAGAGCCACACTTTATCTCCAACGAATAAGCTGGGGTTCTCTACGTCTCCTATCTGCGGCAGTCTTTTTGTACCAAGCATATTTCTGAAGGCCTGATTTCCGTAGCTGACAGATATCTGTCATCTGGGCCGCTGAGTCATTGGCAGCAAGGTACTTGTGTGAAAGAAAATCCTGAGGAAAACATCCTAAGGATTCGTCCCAACGACACATAAAAAAGAGATTCCCGTAGAAAGCGTGAGGTGAATTGTTATGGGCGAACTCAGCCCCCAGGCATCAGCGAACTCAGCCCACGGCAGCAGGTCGCCCACTCAACCTGATCTAGGAATGTTAACAACGAAGATATTGTTCCAATACTGTTCTTGCGTTCCGGAGATCCATTGGACTGTGGGTGGGAAGCCGAGGAGAATTGTAACTTATGTTCATGGACCTTACAGTGCCCTCCCAAATTTGGAAACAAATTGCAGATACAATTTTTCAGAATTAGTCCCCACGAAGCCCCCCCGGAAAGATATGGACATAACTAGTTGTAGCCAACTCCGTTGAGGATGGTAGTTTGGGAGAGGGGTAACAAAATGGGGCCATTTTGCTGAACTGTCTACGTCACCCATATAACCTGTTTTTCTTTAAGGCAGAAGTTCCAAACAATAAGTCCATGGATAGATTGTCCATGGTCTGGAACGGAATGGGGAGGGGTGGAAGAAGACCACAGGGGAGGGTTCTGAGACTTGGATTGAAAAGCACAGCTGGGAAGCTGTACAACACACTTGAACAAAGTCTTTACATCCTTTCCTCTTGGGCACCAAAGAAAACGGGCAAGAATATTAAAAGTCTGTTAACACGGAGGCCCGGCTTGCTTTGAACCGTGGGTAGAAGAAGGATAGCTTTCCGAAGTGAACAGGACAAGATTTTGCCTATATGGTGTTGTCATTAGGAGCAGAGTCTTTTGCGGCTTGGATCTTGGAACAAAGTTGAGGAGATAAGCGGCCAAGATTTTTCCGGGTTGAATTGGAGCCTTTATCGTCTTACTACAGTCGGAAGCACCAAATGATTCTGGACAGGTCATCAGCTTTCTTGTTTTTAGAACAGGTTGGTAATGATACAACAGTTTGAAATCGGGAAAGAATAAAGACCATCGTGCTTGACGGGGATTTAATCTTTTTGATGTTCTGGATGTATTCGAAGTTTTTATGGTCGGTAAGGATGGTGATGGACCGCTTTGCCTCCACAGATGACGCCATTCCTCGAGGGCCAGTTTGATGGCAAATAAAGTTCCCTATTTCCAACATCATAGTTCGCGCGTTGGGTAGAAACTTCTTAGAGAAATAAGCACAATGGAAGGAGTTTCCTTTTATGGCCCTTTTGTCTTTGGGAAAGGACGGCTCAGCCCCAAGTCCGAGGCATCACTTCGATGTAGAAGGGAAACTAAGAGCTGGATGGACTAAACAGAGCATCAGCAAAGCCTCTTGAGGCGTTTGAAGGCTTCGAGGGCTGGCAGGAGTCCTGACTGGGGGGCTTACCACCATTTTTACTTACTGACTGAGGGCTAATAGCATAGAAATTATTAAAGAGAACCCTTGAATGAATTGTTTGTAGTATTGGCGAACCAAATTAACCTTTTATAGCTTTGGTTCCCCAGATGAAAGAGACCAATATTGAAATGGCCGAACCCTTACAGGGGTCCATCTGGAAACCCTTGCGCAGATCATGTAGCCTAGAAATGGGTACTTGTGGACACTCAAACAGCAGCTTTTCCAGTTTGGTATATAGGCTTCTTCTCTCTCCGACGTGCAACAACCTGTTTACACATGGATGCGGTGTGAGGGCAGATCTGAGAAAGATTACATGTCATCGGATACACTACTCAGAGATAACCCAACATAAATCCCGGAACTGTCGTTGACGAATTCTTGGAACACCGCTGGAGCATTACAAATGCAAAGTGCATTACGAATAAAATTCGTAGTGACCGTTCCTAGTAATTAAAGGCGGTCTCCATTCGTCACCACTTGGCGTATACGGATCAATTGTAGGCCCCCCGATATCTATTTTAGTAAATCTTTTAGCCCTTTTATCTGGTCAACAGCTCAGAGATGAGGGATGTATACCGATTCTGTATAGTGAGTTTATTTACACAAAACCCACGGTAGTCGTGCAGGGGCGCAGCCCTCCGTCTTTTTTTTCAACAAAAAGACCCCAGCTCCCGCAGGGAAGTGGAAGGCCGTATGACACCCGAGACAATGTTCCGTAATGTAACTCTTTCATTGGCTAGAGTTTCTGAGGTTACAGTGGGTATGTGCATCGCTCGAGGAGGCTAGTCCCAGAAATAAGGCTCGATGTGGCATCGTAGGAACGTGCGGTGGTAGCTTCTCTTCTCAGCTGTTGTTACAGAACACATCAGAGAAATCATGATAGCATGCAGGGAGGTTTTTTCTCTGATTTATTTTCACAGGTAATGGTAGAGCAATGAGAGAAGAGGCAATTTTGAACAGAGGTCTCCAAGACTTGATTTCATTGTTAGACCAATCTTACCGGGTTGTGTAGTCTGACCATGGAAGTCCGAGAATTAGGGAGCAGAAGGGCTTTGTGGACAAGAAAAGATAAATGTTCTTGGTGTAATATGCCATCGAATAGACTTCGTAGGTAGATTTGGAGATGAATTCTGAAGCCAACGGTTTTGTCAGACCAGAACCGAAGGGTTGCTGCAATGAAGGAGAGGAAGCCCCAATTGTGCTTGCATAGGTAGAATCAATGAAGTTTTCATCGGCACCAGAATCACAAAGCCTGGGAGGAAAAAGTTTTACCTTTACATGGTGATAGTAGCTGGTAGAAAGAGTTTCAGTGGTTCAAATTGGCAGGAGACTTAATGTTACCTAGAAGGAGCTCCTCCTTACTTCTAGGTCATGGAGTTCCACTTCTGGGGACATTTCTTACCAGTGTCCTTGCCCAGCACAATAGAGACAAAAGTCCATTGGACATCTGCGTGATTTTTCCTCAGGGAAGATGATGATTGCCGCCAATTGCATCGGCCTTCACCCGAAGATATGGGTTGCGGGAAGGGCGGAGCAGGCCTAGAAAGGTCTTAGGAGGTTGGAACGAGCTGACGACTTTCCGCCTGCCTTTCACGGAAGCGGTACATTGTATGCATAGTGAAATCAATTCCTCCAATGGGACAGGTAATTCCTAGAGACTAATTCGTCCTTGCAGGCGGTCAGAGAGTCCCTGCCAGAAGGCTGCAGTAAGTGCCTCATTGTTCCAAGAATCTCCGCAGCAAGGGTACGAAATTCGATAGCATTTGACCCCCGGAAGTCGTACCCTTGACACTGCATCAAATGAGGAGGCAGCAAGGTTCTTCCCGGAGCATCGAAGGACCTTGCGAAACATACTCAGGAAGTCAGCAACATTATAGACCAGGATCGTCTCTTTCCCATAAAGGAGAAGCCCAGGCCAGCGCATTACCCTCAACAAGGGCGATGATGTACCCCACCTTGCACGATCTAGATGCAAATGAGATGGTTGAGTTTGAATTGGATTTCTGCACTTATTATGAATCCACGGCAGGCTGTGCATCACCATCAAAACAAACCAGGGTGAGTATGCGGGTCTCCTCTCCGAAGAGAAGGATCACCGGATCCGGCATCGAGGAGTGGTCGTAGAACCTGGAGCAGCGCAGCAAGCTGGGGGTAGCCGGACAGCTAGGGAATCATGAACTGAGCCAACTGGCCTTGGTGATGTTCGAACCAGGTCCATCGTTTGGACAAAGCTTGAAGAGCTTATTCAACTCGGCCATAGCCCCCTCAGGCGTTTCTATGGCCCGATAGTACTGTAACAAATGGCCGACGGCCGGGTACTCACAGTACGCTTTAGGAGGAGGCTGATAGTCCAGAAGGTGCAGGATACAGAGGCTGCTGGGAACTGTAGGTTGGAAACAGGAGCAAGGTGCTGCTGGGAACTGAAGGCTGGATACCGATACAGGAGGTAGGTAACTGGATACAGATGAGGTGAGTAGACGGAACTGATACAGGCAAGGTAGTCACTGGAGATCGGCAAGGTAAGTACAGGATACTGGCAAGGTAAGTACTGGATACTGGCAAGGTAAGTACAGGATACTGGCTTGGTAAGTACTGGATACTGGCAAGGTAAGTACAGGATACAGGTAAGGTGGTCTCTGGAGGCAGGCAAGGTAAGTACTGGATACTGGTAAGGTAAGTACAGGATACAGGTAAGGTGGTCTCTGGAGGCAGGCAAGGTAAGTACTGGATACTGGCAAGGTAAGTACAGGATACAGGTATGGAGCAGGATCCAAGGCAGGTGAGTAAGGAGCCAGGGTAGCTAATGCTACTATCGGGCGCCGGGTCCTGGAGGACGCCGGCTTTTCAAACCTCGCGCCGCCCGGCGGGTCGGCGTTGTGACGTCATGACGTCCGCGACGCCGCCCACCTGGAAGTGCCAAGCGGCGCGGGACCGGAGCAGCAGGTAAGTCTGTGACACTATAGGCTTGGATAGATTGCAGCTATAAGCATGATTCAGGAGTGGTTTTAAAGGTAGGAATGTGCTCTTTTTAATAAAAGTCATTTGGTGAAGACCACAGTTACCTTTTAAATTCTTGTTTGACAAGTAATGAACAAGAGGAGTTATCTCAAAACAACTGATGGTAAATGTCAACCCTATAGGACAAAGTGTAATATAAACTTTACAGAATATAAAGAATAAGACAACAATATATATGTGATTTGTGCAAAGACATTTGGCAGGCGTTAAAATTCTTAAATCGCTAGAGGCAGCTGGGGGGTGGACATACCCTTTAAAGATATATGGTATATATTCAAATAGTTAAGAAACCCAAAAATAGGCATCAGCTTGTTTTCCATGAGAGAAGGTGTGGGTTCCTTTGGTTTCATAAAGTTCAAGATTAACTTAATAGTATACAGCATATATATATTTTCCCCCATTAAAGATTTGGTGCATGCTTCTTCAATGAAGCATGTACCTGTATTTAGCATTTCTATTTAAACACTAATCAGAAACAATAGATCTCATGTAGATCTTTAAGTATTAGTTTATCCTACCAATGGAATTTATGTGACTCAAGCAAGTATATGCAGTGTTGGACTGGGGTGTTGAGGTCCACCAGGAAACATTAAGGGGCCTACTCAACATTTTACTTCTTACTTAAACTAATTTACATATCTGTCACACTCCTCCTGACTCTTTATGCTTATTAATTTGCCGTTTCATATTGTCCTCTTGCCTCTGTATCTAAATTGTTATAATTTTCTCTGTTTTTAATGGGTGAATAGACTATGGGCCTACCATGGGTTTCCCCTGTATCCTGTTAGGCCAGTCTGATCCAGATGCATCTTATTCTGCTGTCATATCCACAAAATAAAAACCGCATCATGTGAGAAGCCATGGAGCTAAAAATATTATTTTTTGCTGCCTTCCAGTAGCTTGAGTGAACTCACCACCTTCTTTACCATCCCTCTTCATACTGTTTGAGTCTGCAGATTGCAGACCTACTGCTTGAACCAAGAAGAAATCTTTCTTTATTAATGTCAAGTTGCACTATTTAGGGATCTGGTTGTAATGCTCCTTTTAGCAAAATACCTCAATCTTCACTGTTATCTTTACCAGATTTGAGGGGACACTGGACAAGCCTAACTGGGCACAGTTGCTCCCAGGTAACAGGCAGAACCAGTAGTTTTAATCTGAAGCCAGGTTTGGATTGTTGTTAACCTTCAGTTTTAGTACTAAAATTAATGTAGACTAGCAGTTTTGCCCAGTGTTGTCCGTGTACACATGTGGGTATAATATTTTTTAAGTGCAGGTGTGTGTTTGGCTTAGATGGAAAAGACAGGCAGAAAAAGAAGTGCACAGTTGGTAATGTACTTCATGAGCTGAGGAGGTGACATTTCTTGATGGACGTATAGCACATGTTTATTGCAAAACCTTACATACAACATTATCAGTTTTTCCACTTGGAGCATAAATATACAAATGCTGTGGTAAACCTACTTGTGAACATGCTACACGGAATTCGTTGTTGGGAAAACATGTTGATTGCAACTGAATATCGCAGCACATGAGTGACTGACAGGTGTCACAGTGTCTCTGGAGCATGTGACATGCGGCTCTGTGTTGTTAAAGCCGGGCTTCATTCTGTTGTGCTGTCTGAGCTTTGTGTGTTTTTATTAAGCGTGCTCAGTTTTTTGCAAATTAGTTAGCAGTATGTCACATGTTTGCACTTTAACACTTTATCCTTTCTCAAGGACCACTTTATATTGACTATTAGATCCGAATTAATAAAGTTAGTTTCTGGTCCAAATTGAAAGTGCCATCATGGCTTTGTTCTTTTAGTTGTAACCGTCTGTGAAGTGTGTGACATATGGGCAGTGTGTGTCTGTTTCATAAAAGGCAAGTCCAACCCCAAAATGAAAACTTACATACAGGTAATTCACCCCCCAAAACCCTTCTACAACTTTTATGACATCTTCCTACTATCCCCGGTTTGATGTCTTTAAAGGGCTTTCATATTATTTACTTCTAAATGTGGATTCCTACCCGGCCAAATGTAGACATGTCTGTAATGTCTCCAGGGTTTATATTTGTATATAATAATCATTCATATCAACCAATAGCAACATAGTCTTTCCAGGGTTTATATTTGTATATAATGTCATTCATATCACCAATAGTAACATAGTCTTTGCAGGGTTTATATTTGTATATAAATGTGATTCTATCACCAATAGTAACAAGTCTTTCCAGGGTTTTATTTTGTATATAAATATCATTCATATCAACCAATAGCAACATAGTCTTTTCCCAGGGTTTATATTTGTATAAAATGTCATTCTATCACCATAGTTCACACTAGTCTTTCAGGGTTTATATTTGATCTAAATGTGGTTCATATCACCAATAGCAACATAGTCTTTCCCGTGTTTATATTGTAATAAATGTTTCATATCACCATAGTAACATAGTCTTTCCAGGGTTATATTTGTATATAAATGTGATTCATATCACCAATAGATAACATATGTCTTTCCAGGGTTTATATTAATATATAAATTTGGTTCATAATCACCAATACAACATAGTCTTTCCAGGGTTTAATTTTTGTATATAAATGTGATTCGTATCACCTATAGTAACATATTCTTTCAGGGTTTATTTGTAATAAATATCATTCATATCACCTATCAACATAGTCTTCCAGGGTTTATATTTGTATATAAATGTCATTCATATCACCAATAGAACATAGTATTTCCCAGTGTTTATATTTGTATATAATGTCATTCATATCACCAATAGTAACATAGTCTTCCCA
The DNA here is from genome assembly GCA_019447015.1 of Hymenochirus boettgeri. NCBI lineage: Eukaryota > Metazoa > Chordata > Amphibia > Anura > Pipidae > Hymenochirus > Hymenochirus boettgeri. The sequence goes on along the minus strand of CM033472.1, from coordinate 83,166,665 downwards.
GTGTTTATATTTGTATTTAAATGTATTCATATCACCAATGCACATAGTCTTTCCAGGGTTTATATTTGTATATACATGTTATTCATATCACAAATAGTAACATGTCTTTCCAGGTTTATATTTGTATATATGTCTTCATATCACCAATAGCAACATACGGGTTATTCAATAAAAGTTTTTATCCTTTAAAATGGTGCTGATTTTGCCCCAACCAATCAGTATTAGATTTCAAATTTACATAGTTCTGATTGGTTGGGCAAAATTAGCACCATTTTAAACAATAGAACTTTATTGATCTCCCTGTATGTCTTTAAGGGTTTATATTTGTAATAAATGTGATTCATATCACCAATAGTAACATAGTCTTCCAGGGTTTATATTGTATATAAATATCATTCATACACCAATAGCAACATAGTCTTTCCAGGGTTTATATTTGTATATAAATGTGATTCATATCACCAATAGTAACATAGTCTTTCCAGGGTTTTATTTGTATATAATGTGTATTTCATATCACCAATAGTAACATGTCTTTCCAGGTTTTTATTTGTATATAATATCATCATTCACCAATGCAAATAGTCTTTCCAGGGTTTATATTTTGTATATAAATGTCATTTATATGACCAATAGTAACATAGTCTTTCCAGGGTTTATATTTGTATATAAATGTCATTCATATCACCAATAGCAACATAGTCTTTGCAGGGTTTATATTTGTATCTAAATGTGGTTCATATCACCAATAGCAACATAGTCTTTCCCGTGTTTATATTTGTATATAAATGTGATTCATATCACCAATAGTAACATAGTCTTTCCAGGGTTTATATTTGTATATAAATGTCATTTATATCACCAATAGTAATATAGTCTTTCCAGGGTTTTATTTTGTATATAAATGTGATTCATATCACCAAAGTAACATAGTTTTTCCAGGGTTTTATTTTGTATATAATGTGGTTCATATCACCAATACAACATAGTCTTTCCAGGTTTATATTTGTATATAAAATGTGATTCATATCACCAATAGTACATAGTCTTCCCAGTGTTTATATTTGTATTTAATATGTCATTCATATCACCAATAGCAACATAGTCTTTCCAGGGTTTTATTTGTATATAAATATCATCCATATCACCAAATAAATAGTCTTTCCAGGGTTTTAATTTGTATATAAATGTCATTCATATCACCAATAGTAACATAGTCTGTGCAGGTATATTTTGTAAAATGTGATTCATATCACCAATAGTACATAGTCTTTCCAGGGTTTATATTTGTATATAATGTCATTCATATCACCAATTAACATAGTCTTTCCAGGGTTTTATTGTATATAAATATCATTATATCACCAATAGCACCATAGTCTTTCCAGGGTTTATATTTGTATAAAATTCATTCATATCACCATAGTAACATAGTCTTTGCACGGTTTATATTTGTATATAAATGTTTATTCATATCACCAATAGTACACAGTGCTTTCCAGGGTTTATTTTGTAATAAATGTCATTCATATCACCAATAGTAACTATTCTTTCCAGGGTTTTATTTTGTATATAAATGCCATTCATATCACCAATAGCAACATAGAGTTTTCACTAAGTTCTTATATCGTTAAAAATGTGCTGATTTGCCCAACCAATCAGATATTATCTTTCAAATGTTACATAAGTTCTGATTGGTTGGGGCAAAATTAGCACCATTTTAAACAATAAAAACTTTTATGGAATCTCCCTGTATGTCTTTAAATGGTTTATATTTGTATATAAATGTGATTCATATCACCAATAGTAACATAGTCTTTCCAGGGTTTTATTTGTATATAAATATCATTCATATCACCAATAGCAACATAGTCTTTCCAGGGTTTATATCTGTATATAAATGTCATTCATATCACCATAGTAACATAGTCTTTGCAGGGTTTATATTTGTATATAAATGTGATTCATATCACCAATAGTAACATAGTCTTTCCAGGGTTTTATTGTATATAAATATCTCATATCACCAATAGCCACATAGTCTTTCCAGGGTTTATATTTGTATATAAATGTCAGTCAAATCACCAATAGTAACATAGTCTTTGCAGGGTTATATTGTATATAATGTGATTCATATCACCATTAGTAACATAGTCTTTCCAGGTTTTATTTTGTATTAAATGTCATTCATATCACCAAATAGTAACATAGTCTTTGCAGGTTTATATTTGTTATAATTATGATTCATATCACCAATAGTAACATAAGTCTTTGCAGGTTTTATATTTGTTATATAAATGTGATTCATATCACCAATAGTAACTAGTCTTTCCAGGGTTTTATTTGTATATAAATATCATTCATACACCAATAGCACATAGTCTTTCCGGGTTTATATTTGTATATAAATGTCAGTCAATCACCAATAGTAACATAGTCTTTGCAGGGTTTATATTTGTATATAAATGTGATTCATATCACCATAGTACAAGTCTTTCCAGGTTTATATTTGTATATAAATGTCATTCATATCACCAATAGTAACATATTCTTTGCAGGTTTATATTTGTATATAAGTGATTCATATCACCAATAGTAACATAGTCTTTCCAGGGTTTTATTTGTATAAATACATTCATATCACCAATAGTAACATAGTCTTTCCAGGGTTTATATTTGTATATAAATATCATTCATATCACCAATAGCACATAGTCTTTCCAGGGTTTATATTTGTATATAAATGTCATTCATATCACCAATAGCAACATAGTCTTTCCAGGGTTTTATTTGTTATAAATATCATTCATATCACCAATGCAACATAGTCTTCCAGGGTTTATATTGTATATAAATGTCATTCATATCACCAATAGCAACATAGTCTTTCCAGGGTTTATATTTGTATATAAATGTCATTCATATCACCAATAGTAACATAGTCTTTGCAGGGGTTGTATTGTATATAATATCATTCATATCACAATAGTAACATAGTCTCCCAGTGTTTATATTTGTATTTAAATGTCATTCATATCACCAATAGCAACATAGTCTTCCAGTGTTTTATAATATTTGAAACCTTCCAGGAGCAAATTTAATGTGTTCAGACCTTAAGGGAAATGTCTCATTCCCTCTGTTATAGAAGCTGTTGTTCTGTGTGTGCAGCTCCCTGAATTGTTAGCAGTACATTATGCTGTTGTTGGACACTAAAGTGCACTCTGTGACTGTGTTGTTGAAGTCGGGCAACACATAGAGTCCAGGCCCTTCATCTGAGTTGCTGAAATGGGGAATCACACTCTGCAAGTGACATGCAGTATTTTATTGTTATTTTATTGTTCAAATTCATGGGTCTTGGCCCTTTCAGAGGGCGTCACCGTTATTGGTGATATGAATGACATTTATATACAAATATAAACCTGGAAAGACTGTGTTGCTGTTGGTGATTTGAACCACATTTGCGGTTATTGTCATGCTAAGAAATTTAAAGCAGAGCCTACTGGAATGTGACCACACCCCAGATATTGCTGTCACAGCCGCACCCCAAACATCACGGACACACTCATACCCCAACCATCAAGGCCATGCCCCCAAACATCGCAACTGTGCCCTCAAATGTTGTGACCATGCTACCAGATATTGTGTCAGCCCCCAAAAAAACAAACATTATGGTCTGCCCCATACATCATGGCACACCCCCCAAACATCCCTGGTCTGTTTCCCAATTCACACCCACATACTCAAACATCCTGTCCATGCCCTCAAACATCACATGCACACCCCAACACCACACCCTGTCCCTAAATGGCACGGCCATGCCCCCAGTATCGTAACCACCACAATGTCACGTCCAAGCCTCCTGGATATCACAATATCACAGATATGACCCAGAATATCCACACCCTAGAATCCATGCCCCCACCCACCGCAACATCTCAGACATGCCCATCCACCTATTCAAACTGGGATGGTTGGGGGGTATGGACTACACAGGAATTACCTGCATTACCTGGACTTAAAGGACAACTCCACCCTCATAAGAACATCTTTTAGAAAGAATGGCCTTTTTAAAATATGTGATATATCATACTTGTCCTATGAATTCATTACTGTATGCCTGCTATGCTTCTGGATGCCTTATGGAAACTGAGCCATTTAGAAACCTGTACTGATCCTGTACTGAGCCTGGGCATGCTCAGAAGAGGTAGATAGGGATTAACATTGGCTGTGATGTCAACTGTCAAATCCATAACTGACAGTTACTAACTGGAAGAACAGGAAGCAGAACAGGGGAAACAGGACATTGTGCAGGATTTCAGGTTAGACTTATATATTTCAGATTTCAACTATTACCATTTAGGGTTTATTTTATACAAATAAAACCCTGGAAAGACTATGTTACTATTGGTGATATGAATCACATTTATATACAAATATAAACCCTGCAAAGACTAGTTACTATTGGTGATATGAAGGACATTTATATACAAATATAAACCTGGAAAACTATGTTACTATTGGTGATATGAATACATTTTATATACAAATAAACCCTGCAAAGACTATGTTACTATTGGATATTGACTGACATGTATTAAAATATAACCCCTGGAAAGACTATGTTGCTATTGGTGATATGAATGAATATTTATTACAAATAAAACCCTGGAAAGACTATGTTACTATTGGTGATATGAATCACATTTATATAACAATATAAACCCTGCAAAGACTATGTTACTATTGGTGATATGAATGACCATTTAATCTACGAATATAAACCCTGGAAGACTATGTTGCTATTGGTGATATGAATGATTTTATATCCAAATAAAACCCTGGAAAGACTATGTTACTATTGGTGATATGAATCACATTTATGTACAAATTAATAAACCATGTTAAAGACTACAGGGATGATTCACATAAAGTTTTTTATTGTTTAAATGGTGCTAATTTTGCCCCACCCAATCAGAACTTATGTACATTTGAAAGATAATATCTGATTGGTTGGGGTAAAATCAGCACCATTTTAAACGATATGAACTTTTAGTGTAATAACCTCGTATGTTGCTATGGGTGATATGATGGCATTTATATCAAATAAACCCTGGAAAGAACATGTTACTATTGTGATATGAATGACATTTATATACAAATATAAACCCTGGAAAGCCGTTACTAATTGGTGATATGAATAACATTATATACAAATATAAACCGTGCCAATGACTATGTTACTATTGGTGATATGAATGACATTTATATACAAATAAACCCTGGAAGACTATGTTTGCTATTGGTGATATGAATGATATTTATTCACAATAAACCCTGGAAAGACATGTTACTATTAGTGATATGAATGACATTTATACCAAAATAAACCCTGGAAGACTATGTTACTATTGGTGATATGATCACATTTATATACAAATATAAACCCTCAAAGACTATGTTACTATTGGTGTATATGACATTTATATACAAATATAAACCCTGGAAAGACTATGTTACTATTTGGTGATATGATGATATTTATATACAAATAAACCCTGGAAAGACTAGTTGCTATTGTGATATGATACATTAAATACAATATAACCACTGGAAGACTATGTTACTATTGGTGATATGATCACATTTATATACAAATATAACCCTGGAAGACTATGTTGCTATTGGTGAATGAACACATTATATACAATATAAACCCTGGAAAGACTATGTTCTATTGGTGATATGAATACATTTATAATCAAATATAAACCCTGGAAAGACTATATTACTATTGGTGATATAAATGACATTTATATACAAATATAAACCCTGGAAAGACTATGTTACTATTGGTGATATGAATCACATTTATATCAAATATAAACACGGAAAGACTATGTTGCTATTGGTGATATGAACCATTTAGATACAAATAAACCCTGCAAAGACTATGTTGCATTGGTGATATGAATACATTTTATACAAATAAACCCTGGAAGAACTATGTTACTATTGGTCATTATAAATGACAATTTATATACAATATAACCCTGGAAAGACTATGTTGCTATTGGTGAATGATGATATTTATTACAAATAAAACCCTGGAAAGACTGTTACTATTGGTGATATGAATCCAACATTTATATACAAATATAACCTGGCAAAACTATGTTACTATTGGGGATATGAATGACATTTTATAACAATATAAACCCTGAAAGACTATGTTGCTATTGGTGATATGAATGAATTTATATCAAATAAACCCTGGAAAACTATTTTACTATTGGTGATATGAATCACATTTATATACAATATAAACCATTTAAAACATACAGGAAATTCCCATAAAGTTCTTGTTGTTTAAAATGGTGCTAATTTTGCCCCAACCAATCAGAACTATGTAACATTTAAGATAATATCTGATTGGTTGGGGCAATTCACACCATTTTAACATAAGAACTTTATTGAATAACCCCGTATGTTGCTATTGGTGATATGAATGGCATTTATATACAATATAAACCCTGGAAAGAATAGTTACTATTGGTGATATGAATGACATTTATATAACAAATATAAACCCTGGAAAGCCTGTTACTATTGGTGATTGAAATAACATTTATATACAAATAAAACCGTGCAAGACTATGTTACTATTGGTGATATGAATGACATTTTATATACCAATATAAACCCGGAAAGACTATGTTGCTATTGGTGATATGAATGATATTTATATACAAATAAAACCCTGGAAAGACTATGTTACTATTGGTGATATGAATGACTTTATATACAAATATAAACCCTGAAAGACTATGTTACTATTGGTGATATGAATCACATTTATATACAATATAAACCCTGCAAAGACTATGTTACTATTGGTGATATAATGACATTTATTACAAATATAAACCCTGGAAAGACTATTTGCTATTGGTGATATGGATATATTTATATACAAATAAAACCTGGAAAGACTATGTTGCTATTGGTGATATGAATGACATTTAATACAATATAAACCCTGGAAGACTATGTTACTATTGGTGATATGAATCACATTTTATATACAAATATAAACCCTGAAGACTATGTTACTATGGGTGATATGAATGACATTATATACAAATATAAACCCTGGAAAGACTATGTTGCTATTGGTGATATGGATGATATTTATACAAATAAAATCCTGGAAAGACTATGTGCTATGGTGATATGAATGACATTTTAAATACAATAAACACTGGGAAGACTATGTTACTATGGTGATATGAATCCATTTATATACAATATAAACCCGTGAAAGTCTATGTTGCTATTGGTGATATGAACACATTTATATCAAATATAAACCTGGAAAGACTATGTTAATTGGTGATATGAATCACATTTATATCAAATATAAATCCGGAAAGACTATTTACTATGGTGATATACATGCATTTATATACAAATATAACCCCTGGAAAGACATGTTACTATTGGTGATATGAATCACATTTATATACAAATATAAACAACGGGAAAGACTATGTTCTATTGGTGATATGAAAACATTTAGATACAAATAAACCCTGAAAGACTATGTTTGCTATTGTGATATGAATACATTTATTACAAATATAACCCTGAAGACTATGTTACTATTGGTGCATATGAATGACATTTATATACAAATATAAACCCTGGAAAGACTATGTTGCTATTGGTGATATGAATGATTATTTATATACAAATAAAACCTGGAAAGACTATGTTCTATTGGTGATTGAATCACATTTAATATACAAATATAAACCATGGAAAGACTATGTTGCTATTGGTGCTATGAATGGATATTTTATACAAATTAAACCCGGAAAGACTATGTTACTATTGGGTGATATGAATCACATTTATATACAAATATAAACCCATTTAAAGACATACAGGGAGATTCATAAAAGTTTCTTATTTTTAAAATGGTGCTAATTTTGCCCCAACCAATAGACTATAACATGTGAAATCTAATATCTGATGGTTGGGGCAAAATCAGCACCATTTTAAAGGATAAGAACTTTTATTGAATAACCCCGTATGTTGCTATTGGTGATATGAATGACATTTATATACAAATGATAAACCTGGAAAGACTATGTTACTATTTGGTGATATGAATACCTGTTATACAAATAAAACCTGAAGACTATGTTGCTATTGGTGATTGAATGACATTTAATACAATATAAACCTGGAAAGACAGTTACTATTGGTGATATGAATGACATTTATATAAAAATAAACACTGGAAAACTATGTTACTATTGGTGATATGAATGACATTTATATACAAATATAAACCCTGGAAAGACTAGTATGTTGCGATAGTGATATGAAGATATTTATATACAAATAAAACCCTGGAAGACATATGTTACTATGGTGATAGAATGACATTTAATATACAAATATAACCCTGGAAAGACTATGTTGCTATTGGTGATATGAACCACATTTATTATAAAATATAACCCTGGAAAGACTATGTTCTATTGGTGATATGAATCCCATTATATACAAATATAAACCCTGGAAAGACTATGTTACTATTGGTGATAATGATCACATTATATACAAATATAAACCTGGGAAGACTATGTTGCTATTGGTGATTGAACATTTAATACAAATAAATAAAGCTATGTTGCTATTGGTGATATGAATGCATTTATATACAAAATAAACCCTGGAAAGACTATGTACTATTGGTGATAGAATGACATTTATATACAATATAAACCCTGCAAAGACTGTGTTGCTATTGGTGATATGATGACATTTATATACAAATATAAACCCTGGAAAGACTATGTACTATTGGTGATATGAATGACATTATATACAAAATTATAAACCCTGGAAAGACATGTTGCTATTGGTGATATGAATGATATTTATATACAAATAAAACCTGGAAAGACTATGTTACTATTGGTGATATGAATCACATTTATAACAAATATAAACCTCAAAGACTATGTACTATTGGTGATATGAATGACATTTATATAACAATATAAACCTGGAAGACTATGTTGCTATTGGTGATATGAATGATATTTATATACAAATATAAACCCTGGAAAGACTATGTTACTATTGGTGATATGAATCACATTTATATACAAATATAAACCCTTAAAGACATACAGGTGAGATTCAATAAAAGTTTACAAATTGTTAAAATGTTTAATGGTGCTAGTATTTGCCCCAACCAATCAGAACTTATGTAACATTTGAAAGCTAATTCTGATTGGTTGGGGCAAAATCACACCATTTTAAAGATAAGAACTTTATTGAATAAACCCCGTATGTTGCTTTGGTGATATGAATGACATTTATATACATATAAACCCATGGAAAGACTATGTTACTATTGGTGATAATGAATAACATGTATATACAATATGAAAACCCTGAAAGACTATGTTTCTATTGGTGATATGAATGTCATTTAAATACAATTAAACCCTGGGAAAGACTATGTTACATGTGTGATATGAATGACATTTATATACAAATATAAACCCTGGAAAGACTATGTTGCTATGGTGATATGAATGATACATTTATCAATATAAACACTGGAAAGACTATGTACTATTGGTGATATGAATCACATTTATACAAATAATAACCCTGGAAAGACTATGTTGCTATTGTGATATGAACCGCATTTTTAATAAATATAAACCCTGGAAAGACTATGTTACTATTGGTGGATATGAATCCCATTTATATACAAATATAAACCCTGGAAGACTATGTTACTATGGTGATATAATGACATTTATATACAAATATAAACCTGGAAAGACTATGTTGCTATTGGTGATATGAACCACATTAGATACAAATATAAACCCTGGAAAGACTATGTACTATTGGTGATTAGAATCACATTTATAACAAATATAAACCTGGATAGACTGTGTTGCTATTGGTGATTAACCACGTTTGCGCTATGTCATGCTAAGAAATTTAAAGCAGAGCCCTCCCTGGAATTGTGACCCACGCCCCCAGATATTGCTCTTACGGCAACACCTCAAACATCACGGCCACACTCTACTCCACATCAAGGGCCCATGCCCTAAACATCGCAACCGTTGCCCCCAATGTTTGACCACTGCTTCCAGATATTGGGTCAGCCCCCCCCCCCCCCCCCCACAAAAAAAACAAACATTATTGCCACACCCCTTAAATTACACAGGTCTGTTTTCCCCACATTACAGCCCACATACACAAACATCCTGTCACATGTCACCACACATCAACAGGCACCACCCCCAAAACTCCACACCCCTTAATGGCATAGCCATGCCCACACTTTGAAACAATATGTGGCCATGCCCCCAAATAACCGTGACCACCAAATTCCGTCCAAGCCTCCCTGGACACCACAACATCACAGACACGACCCGACTGTTCCCAACAACCCTAGAATGCCCTGCCCCACCCACGCGCAACAATCGCGACATGTCTATCCACCTATTCAAAGGTGGATGGTTGGGGGTAATGGACTACACAGAAATTACCCGCATTAACCTGGACTTAAGAAACAAGACACACACTGCCCACCCTGTCACACACCCGGCACAGACAGTTTACAACACTAAAAACAAAGACATCATGGCAAAACACAAAAAATGGCAAACACCAAAAAATAAAAAAAAAAAAATGGCAAACAATGGCAAAAAACGTATTCAATTTGGACCAATAAAGTAACTTTAGTGATTGGGATCCAATAGTCAATATGGTCCTTGAGGCAAGGAATACAGGTTAAAGTGCAACAAGTGACATCACTGCTACCTAATGTGCAAAAAACTGAGCATGCTTATAAAAACACACAACGCTCAGACAGCGCAACCAGAATGAAGCCCTACTTTAACAACACAGACAAAGAGCCCACTGTCACATGCTTCAAGACACTGACGTCTGTCATCACTCACCATGCTGATCATTCATTGCAATTAACATGTTTTCCCACAGAAAATTCCTTGTACTGTTCACGAGTAGTTCACCACAACCTTTGTATAAAATTTTTTTTTTTTTTTTTTTTTTTTTTTTTTTACACTCCAAGTGGAAAAACTGATAATAACATATATAAGTTTTGCAATAAACTGTGCTATAATAATACGTTTCGTCAAGCAATGTTACTATTGGTGATATGAATCACATTTATATACAAATATAAACCCTGGAAAGACTATGTTGCTATTGGTGCTATGAATGATATTTATATACAAATATAAACCCTCGAAAGACTATGTTACTATTGGTGATATGAATCACATTTATATACAAATATAAACCCTTTAAAGACATACAGGGAGATTCAATAAAAGTTCTTATTGTTTAAAATGGTGCTAATTTTGCCCCAACCAATCAGAACTTATGTAACATTTGAAATCTAATATCTGATTGGTTGGGGCAAAATCAGCACCATTTTAAAGGATAAATAAAAAATATATATATCCGTACAACATTATTATATATAGTCCCATGAGTTCCTTGATGGTGGGCTATTTATAATGTTTGTGAAGCACCGGGGCAATTGATTCCTACAGCAGGTGGGTGGGACCCACGGAGCAGAGGTATATATATAGATATATTATATATCATATTCATTCATGTGATCACAGTAATGTATACTGAAACCCTTTGTTTATAACATATGCCAGTGTGCAGATTATATGATATTGTGTGGGGCCTAGGAATGTGCATTGATTATCTTTTCTTATGTTGTATAAATATTTGACCAGATCAGTAGCACTTCCATTCAATGTAGTAGCCAAATTTTGAGTGCTTCCAATCCTTGTATTGTATGTATTTATTTGGAGGCCAGGTCAAGATTCCATGTGTGTTATAGCACCCCCAACATGCCCCTTTTATGGGAGGTCCTTTGCCTTTAATATAAGCACTGGATGGCCTCTTCCCTCATTTTAAAAAGCCAATGGGCTGGGAGGAAGGGGAGAGCCTGTTATATGGATCCAGAGTGTAAGAATGAGAAATGCAAAAGTTTGCTAATCGTAATTGAAGCAAAAGAAATTTAAAAAGGTTAGAAGTTAGGACCTTCCAGACTGGGGTTACCTTGACGTGGTTGGAAGGCTTTTCATTCATGTGATCACAGTAATGTATACTAAAACCCTTTGTTTATAAAGTATGCCAGTGTGCAGATAATATGATATTGTATGGGGCCTAGGAATGTGCATTGATTATCTTTCTATGTTTGTATAAATGTTTGACCAGATCAGTAGCACTCCCGCTAAATGTAGTTGTAAATTAGCCTAATTGGAGTGCTTCCACAATCCTTGTATTGTATGTATCTATGGGAGGCTTGTCGCCTTTAATGCCTTTAATATAAAGCACGCAATAATATATCCTATGTAGAACATTTACATTATCACTAAAACAGTTTGTATAAGGTACCTATTTGAGCAAGTCCACATTTATAAAGGGGAAGCAATAGACAAATAATCAAAAGCATTTAAAGGAGAATTGTGTGTTCAATCCTTTTGGGGATATTGTATTTAACCTATAGATCCATTCAGCTTTTGCATAATAGATATTTTCCTCTATCTCCCCCTCTTAAAGGTGGTTTGATTTGATCAATGATTATTACCTTTAAAAGAATGATTTTTTTTGTGCAAAATGCAATGAACAGGGATTTCACATCTTTTAATTCATTTTTAGCCAATCTTTCTTTTGCTGCTTCAATATGCAATTTATGAGTCACAAACCTTTTCTTGAAAAAAGAAAAGGAAACATGGACATTTAATAATGTAGATACAAAAATCAATGTTGCAATTAAATCTTCCTTTTATAAAAATATTTTGTCATTATGTGGATGGTAAAAATATTTGGCTCCAATCATGAAATTGCACATGCTGCACCCATGACATTATTACAACCATTTTTTGAAGTAATTTGTTCAGGTGTCATGGGGTCTGCTGCTACAAGAAGGTCTCTCAAGTTTTTATTTCTTTTATTAGACTACTCTAGGTTTTTCTATCTTCTTGATGTTAGGGTCCACATTCCATTATCTTCCAATAATCATATTCTTTTTTATTTTACCACCATCTCACTATGCTGTGTGACAAATGGAATGGGTTCCATTGTGTGAGTCTTTCAAAATCTTCACAAAATTTCTCCCACACTCTCTTTTAACTTTTCCTCACAGTCCCCTTTACTGAGCATATCCTCATGACTGACAAATTGGGATACTGGTAAACCCTGAGTCTTTCCGGGTGGAAGCTGTCTGCTCTAAGAATGGTTTTGCGATCTGTGAGTTTTAAAATTCTGTTGTCTCTGTTAATCGTGACATCAAGAAAATGTATACAGTTTTCATGTATTTCAGGGTTAAATACAATTCTAGGACACAAACCATAAGAAAGATGATAAAATCATGTAGCTCACATTTAGTCCCGTGCCATAGTAAAAACATGTCGTCTATATAACGCCACCATGTGGTTGTGCATTTTTTGAACAGTTCGGAAGAAAATATGCAGCATTCTTCAAGATACCACATAAAAAGGTTTGCGTACACTGGAGCAACCGGACTTTCCAAAGACGTCCCTGCAATTTGAAGGAAGAAGTCATTCTCAATCTAATCACATTTAACATTGGGTGAGAGGCAGGCGTTACAGTCACTTAAAGGATAAGTGCACTGTAAATCAAGTTATGTTCATTTGGAAGCAGCAGCTTAAAAATACCGTTGCCATATTTTTTTTAACCTATGCTCCTCCAGAGCCTAGCTTTGTGCCTGGAAGTTGCTGACATCTTGTTACTGGTTTGCTGAATGTTAAGCTCTGCCCCTCTGAGATTTCCTCTGCTTTCTCCTGCTTGAGCCTCAAACAGTAATGCCTGTGAGTTCCGTGCAATCTCCTGCTTGAGCCTCAAACAGTAAATGAACATAACAGTGACTATCCTTTAACCTTTCACTGCCAGGAGATTTTATTTTTTTGCGTTAACTGCCAGAAGAATTTTCAGGATTTTGCCCTTAATCGCTTTAGACTAATTTTACAGTAGGAAACCTTGCAGTAAATCAGGAATATTATACATTGTTTTTTTCAGCAAAGTGTACTTTAACATGGTAACAGAATTTTGTAACTTTTCTGGAAATTTTACTGGAATTATGGGTAAAATATGTAAAAAAAATGAAAAATTTGCAAATTTTCATGGATTTTTCCCATTTTTACTTATATTACTAAGGTTACGCACAAAAATCTTAGTTTCTAAAAGCTCAGATACTCCCGAGTACAACGATACCAGATATATGTAGGTAGCCCACTTTTCCGTACAGGAGAACCACCCCAAACTAAAACTGCACCTCCTAGAATATTACACCCAAATTAAAATGTGTAACCACTACTAACAGTTAACATAGATATCTACCAAATTATCTAAAACTATCCCCACAAGTGAGATATTTTTAGAAACTAACACTCGCAGGATTTTACGAGTGAGGTTAGTTTCGATCAAAATGCAGGTACCCGGACGCAGCTCTCGTCAAATTGTAAGTTACTTTCTCACATTTTCCTTTTTTTCCTCAACTGTAAAATCAGACAAAATCAAATGCAATTTCAGCTTAAAAACTGTGTGGAGGAAAGATCAAACGCATCTCAAATATGAAAGCCTACCCTCCGAATAAAACGGTATGCCAATTCATGGTGTACCCAGAGACGGCTACCAACTAACCCAGAGCGTGACCAGTGCCAAATGTCAGTAGCAGCAAAAAAAATTAGCCAGTTTTGATTGAACAGTCTGCAGTTTTCCACGAAAAACCCCCCCAACTCAAAATACCCCCCACAAACTATATACTCCTGAAATCTCACCTTCAGCTATGTAACGCCATTTGTTCGTTCATTATATCATCAATGGTGTGGGCGCAGTTCTTCGTAGAAATTTGCACTTTTACCAGATTTTCAAAAAAAATGACAATCAAACAGCGTTCAAAAAGGTCGAAATCATGCCAAAACCCCATGGAATGTAAAAAAAAGTTACTAAATATCAATCTCCAAATGTCCTGAATCAAACGGTATGCCATATGTGTGGTAACACACGCAGACGTGGAAGCGAAAAGCCACAAAGTGAGACAATGCACGATGGCTCAAACGGGAAAATATTTAGCCAACTCCGAATTGGACAGTCTGCAGTTTTCACCAAAAACACCCCCGTAACTTGAAATAACCCCCACAAATATATTTCCTGAAACTCTACACACCTTCAGCTATGTAACGCTGTAGTTTGTTCATTCATACCATCAATGGTGTGGCGCAGTGTTCTTTGTGAAGTTCGCATTTGTCTGAAAACGAACATAAAACAACTTCAAAAGGTAAAAATCATGCCAAAACCTCATGGAATCTAAAAAAAAGTTACTAATATCAATCTCCCAAATGTCCTGAATCAAAGGCTATGCCATATGTGTGGTTACACATGTGGACGTGGAAGCGAAAAGCCACAAAGTGAGAACAATGCAGATGGCTCAGAAACAGCGAAAATATTTAGCCAACTCCCGAATTGGACAGTGTGCAGTTTTTCCACAAACACCCCCCGTAACCAGAAATAACCCCACAAATATATATTCCTGAAATCTAAACACCTTCAGCTATGTAGCACTGTAGTTCGTTCATTCACCATCAATGGTGTGGGCGCAGTTCTTCGTAGAAGTTCGCACTTTTCTGAAAAAATGAACAAAAAAACAACTTCAAAAGGTAGAAATCATGCCAAAACCTGACGGAATGTAAAAAAAAGTTACTAAATATCAATCTCCCAATGTACCGATGTCACTATAACTGTATGCCATATGTGTGGTTACACATGCGGACGTGGAAGCGAAAAGCCACGATGTGAGACAATGTATGAGGTTGAGAAACAGCGAAAATATTTAGCAAACTCCGAATTTGGACAGTCTGCAGTTTTTTCACACAAACACCCGATAACTCAGAAATACCCCCCACAACATATATTCCTGAAATCTAAACACCTTCAGCTATGTAGCACTGTAGTTCGTTCATTCATACCATCAATGGTTGTGGGCGGCAGGTTTTCATAGAATTTCGCATTTCTACACAATTTTCTGGAAAAATAGAGAAAAATCAATTCAAGTTACAAATACACCAAAACCCCATGTAATGTAAAAAAAACTTACCAATATCAATCTCCTACAGTCCTGAATCAAATGGCTGTATGCCATATGTGTGGTTACACACCACGGACGTGGAAGCGACTAGTCAAAATGTAAAACAATGCGCAGTGAGCCAATAACAGCATTTTCCCAGATTTTTCAAACTGAACCCCCCTCTAACTTGGAAATACCCCCACAAAACTATATTCTCAGAATCTACATACCTTCAGCTATGTAACGCTGTAGTTTGTTCATATACCATGAATGGTGTGGCGCGAGTTCTTCGTAGAAATTCGCATTGTCTGAAAAAATGAACAAAAACAACTTCAAAGGTAGAAATCATGCCAAACCCCATGGAATGTAAAAAAAAGCTACTAAATATCAATCTCCCAATGTCCTGAATACAACGGTATGCCATATGTGTGGTTACACAGTGGAGTCGGAAGCCAAACAAAGACACAAAGTGAAACATGCACATGCTCAGAAACAGCGAAATATTCAGTCAAATCTGAATTTGAACAGTCTGCAATTTTCCCCACAAAAACCCCCCACAACCATATATTTCTCGAATCCACCACACCTTTATCTACGAAATTCTGTAGTTTGTTATTCGTACCATCAATGGTGTGGGCGCAGTTCTTCGTAGAAGTTCACAGTTTTAGAGATTTTCTAAAAAATTTGAAAAAAAAACACTCTCAAAGGTAGAAATCATGCCAAAATCCCAGTAATTGTAAAAAAAAAAAATACCAAAATATCAATCTCCCAAATGTCCCTGAATCAAACGGTATGCCCTATGTATGGTTCCACACGCAGACGTGGAATCAACTAGCCACAAAGTGGCCAATGAACAGTGGCCCAATTACAGCAACTTTTCAGATTTGTCAGACTAACACCCCCTCTATATGAAATACCCCCCAAAACTATATATTCTTGGACTCTACACACCTTCAGCTACACACAATGGTGTGATTCTTTTATGATACCACCATGGTGTGGGTGCAGTTTTGTGTACAATTTCGCTTTCTACCAGATTTTCAGGAAAAATTTATAAAAATACAATTCAAAGTTAAAAATCATGGCAAATTTCCATGTCATGTAAAAAAAACTTGTCAATTATCAATCTTCCAAATGCCCTGAATCAAAGGTATGCCATATGCGTGTGATGACACAGGGGCGTGACCACCAACTAGCTCAAATGGGACGCATGACCAGTGTATTACAAGAAAAAAATACAAAGTGCTCTGTAATTTCAAACAGCCCCAAAACTTGAAATGCCCCCCACAAATAAAACCCCAACTAATATCAATCTCCCACATGTTGAATCTAAAACGGTATGCCATATGCGTGGATGCACACACAGAGACGTGGCCACCAACTAGTCCAAATGGGACGCATGCAACAATGCAATTACAAGAAAAAATCAAAGTGCTCTGTAATTGAACAGCTTACCCTTTTTCTAAGGAAACAGTCCCGAAACATGGAAATTCCCCCACAAACTATATATTTTTGGAATCTACACACCTTCAGCTACGTTACGGGTGCCATGCTTTCATACATGCATGAGAATTCCAGACCCAGCGATCCAAAGAACTCTGTGGTTTTACGAGATTTTGTTGAAAAAAAAAATAAGATGATCAAGGGTTGAAATCCTACTAAACCCACTTGACAAAGCAAAAAAACCCACTAAATAGCAATCTCCCACATGTCCTGAATAAACGGTGTGCCATTTACGTGGGTGCAAACAGAGACGAGGCCACCAACTAGCTCAAAGGGACGCATTTAGAAGTGCAGTTACAAGAAAAATTTTTAAAACGCCACAACCCACCCCCCACAACACACACTCTCCCCCTTTTAGTGGTATTTTAGTGAAAACTGGTTAGTATGGAGAGTCACACACGTTTTTGCACACTTTACTGATCCTAAAAATTCAATACGGTCTTTATTTGGTACCTCTGCAAAATTTCCTTCTAAAAATAGGCTTAGTTTCCCTTGAAATCGTACAAATAAGTATCCGCGGTTTACTTTAACCGAATCACTGGGGACATTGGGGAGCTTGGAGAAGACAACTTTTTTTCTAATTTATAGTTTAGGGTATAAAAAAAAAAAAGGGTGTGTGTATCACTTTAAGAATTTTTTTGTGTGTATTTCCCCCATTTTTTCCCCGATCATTCCCAAAGATGACATCAGATCATCTTAGGGAATGATACCGAACTTGGAATACGGGCATAATGCCCGTTTTCCAATTCGAAATCCGATCAGAAAAATCACTTCCCGGAAATCATTTTCCAGGAAGTGATTTTTCATTATTGGCAAAGATCAATAATTTGGTGATCAAAGTGATACCACAATTTTGATCTCTGTCCCCTTTTTTTTTCTAAGTCTTCGCTAAGTAGCAAGACTTAGAAAAAATCCTATTTGTGAATGGAACTTTGAGTTCCATTCACAAAATGTATAGAAAGCTGTTAGCTTGACAGCTTTTTCTATACTTAGGGACTGCAGCATGATCTCATGATCATGCTGCAGTACCTCCACGGGGACCACCCGGCGCCGCGGGCACAGTGTACCTCCATATGGGAAGACCCCGGTGAAGGAGGAAGTTCTGTGATGTCACCGGGTCTCCCATTCAGCTTCCTCCCGGACCGGCAGCTTCAAGGTAGGGAAAATTTCAATGTCTGTAGGATATCTCCTGATCCCCCCCTCGGATTGGACGAAACCGAGGGGGGGATGAGGGGGACGAGGGGACTAGGGGGGCAGTTGAATGCCCTGCCCCCCATCGCCCTGCAGGGGGGAAAAAAATTTGGATGGGGGGAAGCCACAGATCGTATATTCACGATCTGTGGCAGTAGTTAAAGCATTCTCTGCACAGAGTCGTGAATATACGATCTGTGGCAGGAAAGGGTACCCCCCACAAACTATATACTCCTGAAATCTATACACCTTCAGCTATGTAACGCCGTAGTTCGTTCATTCATATCATCAATGGTGTGGGCGCAGTTCTTCGTAGAAATTTGCACTTTTACCAGATTTTCAAAAAAAATGAACATCAAACAGCGTTCAAAAAGGTCGAAATCATGCCAAAACCCCATGGAATGTAAAAAAAAGTTACTAAATATCAATCTCCCAAATGTCCTGAATCAAACGGTATGCCATATGTGTGGTAACACACGCAGACGTGGAAGCGAAAAGCCACAAAGTGAGACAATGCACGATGGCTCAGAAACGGCGAAAATATTTAGCCAACTCCGAATTTGGACAGTCTGCAGTTTTTCCACAAAACACCCCCGTAACTTAGAAATAACCCCCACAAACTATATATTCCTGAAATCTACACACCTTCAGCTATGTAACGCTGTAGTTTGTTCATTCATACCATCAATGGTGTGGGGCAGTTCTTTGTAGAAGTTCGCATTTGTCTGAAAAAACGAACATAAAACAACTTCAAAAGGTAAAAATCATGCCAAAACCTCATGGAATCTAAAAAAAAGTTACTAAATATCAATCTCCCAAATGTCCTGAATCAAAATATAATATATATATATATATAATATATAATATATATTAATATACTAGCAAAAGTGTTCCCGTTGGTGCACAATGGAAATTATATGTGTGTATGTTTTTCTATGCGTGGATATAGTGGATAAGAACCTTTACACAGGTATCTTTTAAACTGTTATTTAGACAGTCACAGCTTCCAGAGGAACCAAATAGGATAATCCTGCGGTCTGAGAATAGACCTAGGCAATCCTGCCACATGTGTGTGTTGAAACTAAACGCTATGTTCATACTTATTAGTATTCACAACGGAAAGTGGTGATGGTACCTATATATTATAACAGAAGGTACCTCACAGCATCATGTATTATAATAGCATTGCCCTAATAATTTGATGTATAAACAAACATTTCTCATTCCCAGTTTACCTAAAGAAATGGATTTATCCTTTATATACATTTTATACAGATCTAATTGAAAAAAATTGCTTCAGAGCTATTTTTAATAGCTGATAACTGCTTTTTATTTCAGTGTTACAGTACTCCTTGGTATACCTGCCTGGCTGTACCACTAAGCAAAAGGCTAAGACTTTCATCCCAACCATAATAGTGGCTGCCAATTCAATTGTTCTAGCCAATCAGTCCAATCCCTAGTTATCCTATCAAATGGAACAGGTTTACAAATAGGTTTGGCATTGGGCCTGGTAGAGTTACAGAGTTTAATTGGGGAATTTCATCTGCAGGTACCAGGACAGGAGGATTTAAATCAATACTATCAGTAGCAGCCTCCATAGCTTAAAGGGACACTATACTGAAAAATGACTCATCTGTTATAATTGAATACATGTAAGTAGCTTACTCTGATTTGTGTGTGTTGCTGCATGCCTTCAATCCAGCACACATTTTGTTTAGGAGCAGTATCCCCTCCCTTTTTAACCACTCCCACTTCCATCTGACCTGACTTTTTCCTACAACAAACTCTCAAGCCTGCACACAGCAGACAGATTCCAACAGCAAAACTCAGTCACCTTTCAAGCTACAGTAAAAAAATATCACAGAAGAATAGTTTTTGAGAGCAAGGAACTTGATTGACAGCTGAATATAAGAAGTTTTAGTTGGATATCTAAAGAAATAGCAGGCATATCAACAAAAAAATTATACAATGGTGGTTGGGAAGAATTTATAGTTTCCAGTTATGGCCAATTTAAAATAACCTATTTTTTGGTAAGATGCCCTTTAACACAGAGAACAAATATACAGAGGAAACAGGGAGAATAAATGGTATTACCAGCACTGCTGCAACACCAATTTGTACCAGATCACTGTTTTATGGAAGGATTATGGGTATCAAGGCACACAGTGGGTTATCTGGTGGTCTGCACAAAGCACAGTGCACATAAACAAGTTCCCCACCAACACATGCAGTAATCAGGGGTGTCCCAGTCTATGGTGCGCCACTTTGAATAGACCAGGCCTGTATATTGTATGTCCTTGTAAGTTGGTGTTCACATTATCTGTTACCTCAGAGTTTGTATCCAATAAGGTAAATTGTCGTCCCATAATCTGTCCTACCAACAGTGGGTAACATGATCTTATACACAGGATCTTGTGTGCAGTCAATATCTCTCCATAGCAACCACCACAATCTACTTTCACTTTCTGTCTCTAGCCATATAGAGCAGGGAGTCTTTTATTACTCACTGACACCACCTGCAGGCGGAGGTGGTATGTAAGGAGCCTTGTGTGTAGTCCATACAATACACATCACATCCTGTTTAGCAGACAGAAAGATTTTTTGGAATTACTTCTTTTCACATGGAACAGACACAGGGATGGGGTTAAGCTGCCATTTGACCATTCCATTTTCAAATAGGGACTCAGCTCTGTAAGTAAGTTTATGTATTTTGTATATTTGTGTTGTACCTATATAAGCCGTACTATACTTTATATACATTACTGATTACTGATGGTGATAAATGGTAATAGTGACATAGTACACACATACATATATACTTTCCTATATGTAATATCCTACCCCCCACCACATTGGTAGCTCCTAAAAACTCAATGCAATTTCCTATGGAGATATAATAATTATATATATAAGGGATATATATATATATATATAATATAAATTATATATACAGTGAGCCAACATACAAATGGTAGACAAATTATATTGCTTATCGAAAAATCCAAAGAAAGCCCCCCCCCCCCAAAAAAATTTGAAAATAGTCCATATCAGAAAGTTTAAAGCCAAGGTCTCCATTTGATAAATATATGTAGAGATATTTTTCAAATACTTTGTAATACTTTTTAGTAAATGATGGATGAGAAACTACATATCTCCATGACTGAGTACCACAAGTACTTTATATTACTGGGCATTGAACCAAAGGTAAGTACAAAACTATAATATCCAAATAAATATAATTTCAAAAGTTTAACAAAATGCGGTAAAAACAGAACAGCGTGTTTTACAACTGCATCTCTAAATTGCTAAACTGACCATAAACAGTCTCCTTCGAATTTATTCTTTGACGAAAGAATGAGCTTAAAACAATTGGAGGGGATTTTTAAACAGTCTGACAAGGGTGGTAATATTGTACTTTGGCCTGAAGAAATGTATAGAGTTGAAGCAATTAGACACCTTAATAACAAAATTATTATTATTATAGATATTTATTCTGGCATAGCAGTGGTGGTAGTATACTAGGATTTGCTAAAGCTTTTGATACAGTGCCACATAGGTGACTAATGATAAAACTGAGCACTGTGGCCTAGAAATAAAATTTGTACATGGATGAGAATTGGTTATTGGATCACAAATAGGGATCACAAATAGGGATGAACTGTTCGAGTTCGAACGGACCCGGACTTCTCGAACTATCTCGGACGCGGACTTTCATATTTCCCGGAATTTCGATGATTTATCGAATGTTCGAACGTTCGCGAATCGAATCCGCGAGTAAAATGTACACGGATCTAGGCGCGAACATCGAATCTGCGAGTAAAGTCTCATTACAGCCTAATACGTGAGTATCGAATCTGCGAGTAAATGTCCATGTTACCTCGAACATTCGAACGCAAAAGCTCGAAAGTAGCGCGGTGAGAGTAAAATCGATTTTACTTAAGTCCTGGATATTGGAACATGCTCCCCAGACCATTTCCCAGGTCCCACAGCCATTTACATTAAGTTACCATTAATATTTTAGTTGTATTTGACTCGAATTTTTCGAACTATTTGCCTCCCACAGACTTAATGGGTCCGTTTTTGAACTTTCGAACTTTCGAACTTTTACATAGTTCGAAAGTTCGAAAACGGACCGAACTTTCAATAGTTCGACCATCTCTAATCACAAACAGAGAGTGGTGGTTAATGGAGCTACATCTATGTGGGATAAAGTTGAGCCCTCAGGGTATGTTCTGCGGCCACTTCTGTTTAATTGTTTATAAATGACTTAGAAGGGGGCATTGAGAGCAAGGTCTCTCTGTTTGCTGATGACACTAAACTATGCAGAGCTTGGAAACTTCAAATGATGTGCAATTGCTGCAAGCGAACTAGATAGATATCAAAATGGGCAGCAGAATGGCAGATGAGATTCCATGTGATAAATGTAAAGTGATGCATTTGGGGTTTAATAATCCTGTGCCACTACACCATAAATAGCTGAGCTGAAGCAAACAATGCCAGGCAGCAAACGGCTGGAGCTAGCAAGATATCGTCTTCCCTCTTACAAGGCATGGTAAGGCCTCATTTGGAATATGCGGTGCAGTTTTACAATCCCATATACAAAAGGGACATCTTGGAAATGGAAGCTCAGAGAAGGACAACTAAAATAATAAAGGGAATAGAGGATTTTGAATATGCAGGAAGATTAGACAAGTTAGGGCTGTTACATTGGAGAAGCGACATTTGAGAGGGGATATAAAACTTTATTCAAATATATCAGTGGCCATGTAGAAAACACTCTCTGATATGTTCACTAATAGGTCATATCAGAGGCTCGTGGACATCCTTTAAGGTTGGAAGAAAGAAGATTTATTCAGGTAGAAAAGGTTCTTTAAAGTGAGAACAGTGAAACTGGAACTGTCTTCCAGTAGATGTGGTAATGGCAAGTTTATTGAATACCTTTAAAAGTGGGCTAGATAAGTTACTAAAACTAAATAATATTGGAATTACGTGGATCTTCCTAAGTGGGATATGCTATGGATCTGCATGGATAGGTAATTGGTTTTCCAGGGTGCATATTGCCACAGATTCTTGTACAAGTCATTCTGATTGAGAAAGCCGATCGTAGGACTAGCGAATGTCTTCAGAACTACTTCAATTCCATTGAATCTAATTGAACTACAACAGATATACCTGACCTGGATGAATGAGAACCTTCACAAGCATTGTCTATTGGAAATTAAAAATTTCTATTGAAAATTTTTAAAATTCATTTTAAAGTAGTAGTAGTAGTACTTATTCTAAGTTATCAAAAAGTTGCTATATCCCAATATATTGTCCTATTTGAAGTGAAGTGAATAATATAAGGAATATTGATATATAGGCTTTCCTGAACAAACTTTGTGGATTTACACAGAAATGTAACAGCCGCAGGACTTCTTGTCGATTTATTCATTACTATAATAACATTACAACTCATTCATTTTTAAGCTCAACAAAGCCTTTGCAAATCATAAAAAGAAAAAAAACAACAGGAAGAAAGAAAACATGTTGCCCAAATCTATCTAAATATGTACTACTCTGATCTACTTTAGTTTAAAAGTAGTTTACTTGGATAATTAAAGACTTAAAGAGATGGCTGAGATTTAGTCATGGCTGAATGTCAACTGTCAAATCCATAACTGACCGTTATTAACTGGAAGGACCAGGAAGCAGAAACAGGGGGACCAGGACATTGTTTCAGGTTAGACTTATATATTTCACATTTCAAACTATTACCGTTTAGGGTTTTGGGGGGTGATTTACCTGTATGTAAGTTTTCAATTTGGGGCTGGACATTGATTAAAAAAATCAAAAGTTTATTTTACCCTAACAACTGGCATTAATGTTTCTCCACTTTATTATAACAACTGACAGCGGTGTATATTCCTTTAAACTTTTTACTTCTTTTGGTTATATGTTTTTCTGGTTTCACTTAAGTTTACATGCAATCCCCTTTCCTGGAATTTATTTATTATAGCATTAACCTTCTGTTCCCAGTCTATAGAATTCACTGGATATTAGTGAACTTAAGCAAATAGTATTTAAAAAAACACTCAAAGGTGGCATAATGTAAAAAAGAACCATGAGTACTGCAGCCTGGACCTGCTTTTATGACTCTTCCTAACTAGTTATGATTCCCAGTTTCCAAACATTCGGAACGAGTGTTCCAAAATCCGTGGATCCAACAATTTTTTTAAAATTTCAAAATTTTCAAAATTCACAACTTTTTAACAAAAAAATCAAAAATGGAAAACTCGACGAAAATCCCATTAAAACTTAAAATGTATATAGAAAAATCGAAAACTTCTAATGAAAATTGAAAATGTCTATTGAGAAAATCTGTTGTATTCAATTAGATCAACTGACTTAGTTTAGTTCTTGAAGACGTTTCGCTAGTCATCCGACTGGCTTTCTCAATTCAGAATGACTTGTACAAGAATCTGTGGCAATTATGTACCCTGGAAAATCCCAATTAGCATATCACGCGCATGTGTAAGGGTGTGATTGGCTGTGTTATGCTAATTGGGATATGCTAATTGGGATATGCTAATTGGGATATGCTAATTGGGATTTTCCAGGGTACATATGCCACAGATTCTTGTACAAGTCATTCTGAATTAGAAAGCCAGTCGGATGACTAGCGAAATGTCTTCAAGAACTACATTTCAAGTCCAGTTGATCTAATTGAATACAACAGATATACCATGACCTGGATGAATGAACCTTCACAACTATGTCTATTGAGAAATAAAAATTTCTATTGAAAATTTTAAAAATTCATTTAAAAGTAGTATGTATATAAGTATATCTAAAGTATTCAAAGTTGCTATATCCAATAGTATTGTCCTATTTGAAGTGAAGTGAATAAGTAAAGAATATTGATATTAGCTTTCCTGAACAAACTTTGTGGATATTACAACAGAAATGTAACAGCAGCAGGACTTCTTGTCGATTTATTCACTTATAACATTACAACATCATTCAATTTTAACTCAACAAGCATTTGCAAATCATAAAGAAAAAAACACAGGAAGAAAGAAAACATGTTTGCCCAAATCTAATCTAATATGTACTACTCTGATCTACTTTAGTTTAAAAGTAGTTTACTTGTAGATTAAAGACTTAAAAGAGATTCTACAAATAGAGTGCACTTCCCTCAAAAATTTTGGAGCCACCTTCGATGTTTGCTCAAAATTAAGCTAAAATAATTTGATTTGCAATGCATTTCTCTGCTTTAGCTGTTCTATATTAGGTAATGGTAAATGGCTTTTATACACTTAAACTGGTTTTCCGACAGTAATTATCACACAAGTGACTGATTTACTTTAAAATAAACATGAAGGGCCCTAACACCAGGAATTTCCTGCCCCACCTAATGTGCATAAAGAAATGAGGATCAGTAATCACTGTCAACAGTTTCTTGTAACTAAGAATTGAATCATTTGTCTGTCTCAGTGTTGTAAATTATCATCATTTTCTACGTTTTTCTATCCTGAAGAAAAGGCCAGGAATCATTATATAGTAAAATAACAGGCAGGGATGAAAAGATGACAGTTAGCAGATTTTATTTGATTTACATATTTCAATTATAATAGTTTTAATTTGCTTTTATTTTGTATGTGGTTTGTCTTTTCTGTTCATTAAAATTGACCAATAGCAAAATAATGACTCAGTGGCGTAATTTGGTATTACAGAAAATGGTGTAAAGACTTCG
Source organism: Hymenochirus boettgeri (assembly GCA_019447015.1). NCBI lineage: Eukaryota > Metazoa > Chordata > Amphibia > Anura > Pipidae > Hymenochirus > Hymenochirus boettgeri. Next base: position 83,140,062 of record CM033472.1, on the reverse strand, counting down.
TTTATCATGGCCATTCATTTTTTTTTGTGCAAAGGCTAAAATACCAAGGCACTTACAGTTATTCAATGATGTACTTGAGAAGTTCAGTAAGTCTACTAGTATTTTATAGGGGAAATCTCAACAAATAACCTTCGGAGACTTTTACTCTGTCACTTGTTTGTGTAAGCTTTGTTACATGAGTGCTTTCAACATTGTACAGTACTATGCGAGAATATGCCAAGAATTAGTAGGGAGATATTTATTTTTTTTTTTTAGTAGGCAGCTCTATTCTTGTAACAGAGATGTTTAAAGGACAGTTCATGGAATGACAATATCTGTTTAATTGTTAGTCAAGTTTTTGGTGATATTTAAACTATTTTTCCCCATTGACTTCAATAATGATGCCATTTCAAACTATAATTACAGAACTTTTACTGTTATAGTTCTAAAATGGACCTAATTTAGGAAGTTCACCATCTTTATTAATACCCACTTGTTCCAGTATATAGTCAGAAACAAACAATCAAAAAGTTTACTAGTGTATTAGAAACTATTGAGTCTGATTCCCACCAGCAGTTTCCCCACAGAAATATTCAAATTCTGCCCAATTGTTAACTATTTTACAGCAGTTTTAGAATATCCGGACCTCAAATTTTACCTTTGTACTGGTTATTTTTAGTAGTTTTCAAATTCAATTTGCAAGTTCGATTTTGAAATTCTAAAAATCACCAGATCCATGGATTTTTTAAAACTGTATAATTGTCTTTTAAAACCGGGATTTATATAGTGTGTTAATACATATCTTACTTCAAAAGTAATATGTCCACTTCTTTATTCTTTTTGTCTATATATTTCTACCTGAAAGGAATGCTAAAATAGTTTGTTTTCACATGATGAGATTTATATCATGTAAAAAAACTGGCCAGATTAGTTAATCAACTTATAAATACTAGAGTTATCCCAGCTTGAAAAACATTATTTACTGATCATTTGTAAACTATTGACACAAAGATACAAACGTATGATTGATTATAGCTTTCAGTTTAACTAAACTTGAGTTATATATCGCATATACAAATTAAGGAATATTTAATGTCTGGCATTATTTTTTTTTTTCTTTTGAACGGATACTGTATCACCAAAATGTTAGCCTCCCAACTATTTTATCGGTCTGTATTCAGTTAGATCAAATGGACTTAAAGTTTAGTCTAAGGACATTTTGCTATTCATCCGACTGGCTTTCAAGAATGATTTATACAAAAATTTTGTTGGCATATACCCTTAAAGTCCCATATGACGCCGTGTTAGGACCTTCTGAATGCAAGGTTTGGATGATTGAGGCTTGCATTGATGCTGAAAATAGTAAGTTTTGTGTTTCCATTTTTGGTGGTTTATTGAGCTTGGGAAAAACCAAGAATTCTGAAAATCCGAAAAGTACTTTTCAGGGTTCGAACGAAGGTTTGAATATCTTTTTGTAAATCTTTTCGAGTGTTTCTAATCATTTTTTAAGGGTTATTGACACTTTGGAAATTACCTCAGAATGACCTTGTACATTCAGTAAACGTCGAAAATGTGGGTCCGAGTCCTGAAATACAAACTGTCCACTCACTTTTTGGACTTTTTTTCCCTATACTAAACTCTGTGAAAATGGCACTTTGTTAAAGGCAGCATGCAGTAGATCTCATTACCACATTATATCTTGTAGTTGTGAATATTGTAATATTATGTTTATCCTCACAGGTCCTATTATAGACACGAGATAAATAGTATCACATATTTAATTCTAGCAGACAAAAAAGAATCTTTATGCAAGAATTCTTCTATCCAGGCACAAAACTTGCTAGGATATCAAGGGCTGCTCGGACCTGTAATTGCCTTGCATTATGATGAACAATGGTAGAAGGTTTTAATCGATCCTTTTACTGTACGTTTTAATTGACAATTAACAATCAATTATTTTTAACACTGAAGTCTTGTCTCCTGGTTCGATTCTTTCCTCTGCTCCATCTGCAAGGAAGTTGACTGGACTCCTGGTGTTTGCATGGTTTCCCCCACATTCATGAAGACATTCTGGTAGTTGTATGTGTAAGATAAATGTTTGAGATTGTTAGATTTTCAGGACAGTCTTTATGTAAATGAATTAAACATTTGCAAAGCTTTTCAGAATTGTACAGAATATGTTCAGTGCTTTTATTCATTTGGCATAAAAGATCATAAAAGCGTCAACGTGTTTATTTCATTTTGCCAAAATAAATACTGCAGTAAAATGTTACTCTATATGATACTTTTAGAGTAGAATAACATTTCTTAAGCTCAATTTGGCACATGACACCCGACAACGAGTAACATTGAATGGGCGTTAAACATGAGTATATCCATTCAGTCAGTCTCACATCACACCTCCTCCTGCTTGTTCATCCGCAGATCGAGTCTGTGTAGGGAGTTTTTGGATCTCAAAACAAGTAAACCATTTACAAAAGGATTGCAAACATCATCTTTGGTAACCGGATTCCTTCCTTACAAAGCACAATTAAATAATCAACAATTCTGTCAACAGAAATTAGCAGTGGTTCGAAGAAGGCAGGAAGATGTGCAAAGGCCTATGGCAAAATTCTATTTAAATACTGATTGAAAGCATGCTGATATAAGATAAATGGAGTACATTTAAGGTATAGAATTCAGTCACTAATCAATTTCTTCAAGCAATAGGGATAAAACTCAATTTTTATCTATACAGACTCCTCTCTGCTTTTTAATCATGGCTTAATCTTGCCTAATGTCTAGTACAAATTACATTTATATTATGAATACAGTACATTTTAGAGTGTGCTTCTAGGAATTAGTTTAAAAGGAAACACACCATTATTTGTCAATAACATTTGACTGCCATTACCATTTACCTTAAATAAATGTAAGTCTATCTTCTCTTTGCATGCAGCATTTTCTTTGGAGAGATATAATGGTCAAACTACATATTTTCTTCCTATACATCAAACTAGAAAAGAACATTATGGAAAAACAAAGACCAAATGCTCTATATTATTATCATAAAATAGCAAGAAGCAGCACTAGGAGACTCAAATAAATATCTTCAACTAGTAAACTATTTTTTAAAGTGTATTCCAAGGTGGTAATTTGATTTAATTAACTAACCTTCTATGTTGTTATTATATATTAGCATTAAATATTATCAGATATGCAGTAGTTTCATCCCGAACCTGGTTTCCGGGCATAACTACCAGTTTGGGATTCAACATTTTTGATGGTCACAACTGGCACTGAAAGTTTCAACTAGAATCTGTCGACCATCGAAGCAAGAATTTTGTGGGTTTTGACGTCCCTATTTTTACTATAACTCCCAGAAATAGAACAAAACGCAATGGGGTTGTGCGGCTCAGGATTTTTAAAGTTCCTTGGTTAATAATCATTGAACTAAAAAGACAAAATATATCTTAATCCCACACTCGTCAAATAAAGGAAGAAAAATAATATCTCAGTAACACCATGAAGTTTAAACAGTGTTCTCCCCCCCTTTAAAAGTGTATTAAAATTTTATATGTCATTTCATAATTCACATCTGGAGAGGAAAAGCATAACATAATGGGGAATGTAAATACCATTCCAATGCATCTTCACACAGATGGTGTTTTTCTGCTCTGCCCTGAACAAAGCCCCAAGGGAACACAAAAAAAGACCACGAGCCTCAATGCATCTCCCATGTATGAACTTTTCATATACACATGCAACTGGTAGAATAATATAATATTGGCAAACATTGCGATATCTGTAATCTTTTTTTTTTTGGTGACCCTATGATGTGTTATAATATATATTTATAATATTTTAATGTCAGCCATTTTAAAAACATTTAGATTAGTTAAGCAAGGCTTTTAAGATTTAATGATGTCAATAGTATAATATAGTATAGTATATTTTTGAGGTCGACCAGCGTGTGGTTGGGTTAAAATGATAGTTTCCGGTAATATTCAATATAAATAACATGGGATAGGATGGATAGACTGCCATGCACAAAGAAACAAAAACTTGAGAATAAATTAATAAAACACAGAGACAGGAGGTGTGTTGAAAGCTGCAACCACTTTTTAACTTAATCATATTCTTCCATAAACTGTATTCACTGTCAATGTAAGAAATTGCACTGCTCAAGCCCCTGTGGGCTGCCTTTCATATACATTAACAAAGAATTTTAGGCTCAGACATACACCAAGTTAAGCCATGAGCCCCCTGAATGCATGTATTTCTTACTTATGGCCAACTTACAGTGCTGCAACATAATAAAGAAAGCATTAAAGGGGGCACAAAGGGTCAAAGCTCAGAAAGATCCACAATGTTCTGCCAATGGAGCCAAGAGACACCTGTATTTAACCCAAGGAAGAAACCAGCCTCCAAGCTGACTGAAATACTGCCAGGGACACAGCAACCAATCTAAAGTGTGATACATCGTGCTGGAGTAAGGTGATAAAACTTCATCATGAGAAATTAACCAGTTTGTCCCCCATCAGTTCCACGGAACTTATCGAGGTTTCAAATATCTAATTCAAACCCATTGTATCGGATTTTTTTGCATTTTCAATCACAATTTTCCAGTATTAGATTGCATTTTTTAAATTTTACATTTTTCAAATGAAATTTTTCCTTTTTGAATGTCATTTCCAATTTCCAAAACTCCAAAAAAAGTTCAATGAAAGTTCCGAGTTTCAAAAATTCAAAACATCTGTGGAATCCACAGATTTTAAATACTGCCAGTTAAAAATGAAAACCAGGTTTGTTTCAAAACTTCGATTCATCATTAGTAATAATGTGGAAATGATAAAAGACATAGTAAGATACCAAGTAAGAAAGTCAATAAAGTCCAAGAGCTCTCTTGTTAGTATGCAAACATCCAAGAAATAGCAGGAAGGACTATAGGTTGTACTGCTATACCACAATAATCCATATACAATAAGGAATAAAGGTATTTTCCCTACATTCAAACTTCTCTATATAACTACAGAATATAGTTTTGTGATAGTGTAGATACCTTTTATGAACTGATTAAAGAGAACAATGATTTGATGCAGAGATCAGTAAAGCAGTGAGAGTCGTTCTCATAGGACATATATTGACTACTTTCAAGGGAAATATTTAAAATTATTTATTTTGTTCCCATGTACTTTAGAAAAACTTATTGGCCAAAATTCTGTAGCCAATCTATGACAAATATATTTCTTTTTTTAACTATTATTATTTCATTACTTTATTTATACACATTATTTTCTATTGGATTCAGTTCATATGGATTTAGTAACTATACCCTTTGGCTACTATGAAAAAAGAACCATCAACAAGTATTTAATGGAAGTATTCAAACCCATTAAACACATTTCCTTTGAAGCAATGCATATAGATATGAATGTCTCATACAATGCAGAATAATCAATTTAGAATGCTTATGAACATTAGAAACCTTGTGATAAGACAACAATGGGCCATGCTTTGTCAATCTAGATTTGGCTAAACCCCTTACTAATGGGATCATTTTTCTCCAAAAGGTATCCATTAAGACAGCACTATCAATTAATATGAATTATGCATGTATAAAGGACTAATGTCATTAATTAGACAATTCCTTTTTATGAGCAGTTAAATGTTATAACTATAGATACAATGAGCGATCTTTTGTTGGTTTTCATTGACTGACGTTTCTATTCACTGCCATATAAAGTTATTATACAAATTTCAAACAGATTGGTTGGCATATTCATCTAGTCTTGGTTTTAATATTAGATGACAGACCGACCGGGCTATTGATCTTTTAATTAAGCGGAAAGAAAGAACAGCATAACTTGTATTATAGTTTAAGTGTTAGGCACTTGAATATCTCCCATAATAACAGAATATCCAGAAGCATTGTTTTCATATACTCCATTCTCTTCTCAGAAATTTTTCTGAAGCAATATCTAGAATGGATAGGAAATTGCTTTTCTCCATATATTTATCCTAATAATCATAAATTCATACTTGATATGATTTTTACAAGGTACAAAGGGTAGAATGTGGTTGTCAACTGGTCTATAAATATCAGCATTTGGGATAAATGAGAAATAATAGTTCTGCAGTACAGGATCAAACGTATAGACTTTTAGTACTTTCATAGCACATGTGTCAAACACAAGGCCCATCTGTCCATTTTTTGTGGCCCCTGGTAACTGTACAGCATCCAAGACTTACCACTGCTATCATTTGTTTAGTGGAGTCCAAGTAGCTGCGCAAATGGGACTTGCACATAGAGAGCAACTGAAACACTTGGATGAAGTCACCACTGTAACAGCTGATTGCATATCTAGCCGGTGCTGGAGAGGGGAGAGGTGTGATATAGGACATTCCCTTGGAATTGCCATTTCATACCACCAAAGAGTAAGGTGGGTGTTCCACATAAGCACATGATGCGCCATATGCAGAGGTTTCAGTCCAAAACAGTGTGCTTCACACCCTTTAGCTGACAAGACCCAGTACTAGGCACAAGTGTTACACAGTCTCTTAGTAAAAAAATCAGCCCACCACTTTCTTTTTTATTTTGGCCTTCCTGTGTATTGGCACCCCTGCTTTAGAGTATCTAAGTAATACCCTACAGGACATATACTTTAAAGGGTAGCTGTGGTCTCCATACTAGTGTCCTCTGTTTAAAAGAGCTCTCATACCTTTCAAACAAGCCTAATGATGAGGTAATCTAGCCTCTCTTAAGTTTTAGGCTTTTAAAGTTACACTCAATAGTCAGAGTGAACAGGTAGTGTGGTTATAGTCACATATGTGCTTTGTTAAAATTCCCCACCCACACCAAAAACAATCTTTTCGGAAGACAGTGACAGGAGTAGGATACAACTGGGCAGGCTCATGCCTGTGGAAAGGGGATCAGAGTAATGGTGCTAGCTGGTAACAACACCCTTTATATTGCTATATGGTAACAAATGGCCGGACGGCCGGTACTCACAGTACGCTTTAGGAGGAGGCTGATAGTCCAGAAGGTGCAGAATACAGAGCTGCTGGAACTGTAGGTTGGAAACAGGACAAGGTGCTGCTGGGAACTGAGCTGGATCGGATACAGGAGGTAGGTAACTGGATACAGATAGTTGAGTAGACGGAAACTGGATACAGGCAAGTAGTCACTGGAGACCGGCAAGGTAAGTACAGGATACTGGCGTAAGTACTGGATACTGGCAGGTAAGTACAGGATACTGGCTTGGTAAGTACTGGATACTGGCAAGGTAGTACAGGATACAGGTAAGGTGGTCTCTGGAGGCAGGCAAGGTAAGTACTGTTACTGGTAAGGTAAGTACAGGATACGTAAGGTGGTTCTCTGGAGGCAGGCAAGGTAAGTACAGGATACAGGTATGGAGCGGATCCAGGCAGGTGAGTAAGGAGCCAGGGTAGCTATGCTACTATCGGGCGCCGGTCCTGAGGACGCCGGCTTTTCAAACCCCGCGCCGCCCGGCGGGTCGTCGTCGTGACGTCATGACGTCCGGCGCCGCCCACCCGGAATGTGCCGACGCGCGGGACCGGAGCGGCAGTAAGTCCGTGACACTATAGGCTTGGATAGATTGCAGCTATAAGCTGATTCAGGAGTGGTTTTAAGGTAGGAATGTGGCTCTTTTTATAAAAGTCATTTGGTGAAGACCACAGTTACCTTTTTAATCTTGTTTACAGATATGAACAGAGAGTTATCTCAAAACAACTGATGGTAAATGTCACCCTATAGGACAAAGTGTAATATAAACTTTACAGAATATAAGAATAAGACACAATATATATGATTTGTGGCAAAGACATTGGCAGCGTTAAAAATTCTTAAATCGCTAGAGGCAGCTGGGGGGTGGCATACCCTTTAAGATATATGGTATATATTCAAATAGTTAATGAAACCAAAAATAGGCATCAGCTTGTTTTCCATGAGAGAAGGTGTGGGTTCCTTTGGTTTCATAAAGTTCAAGATTAACTAATAGTATACAGCATATATATATTTCCCCCATTAAAGATTTGGTGCATCTTCTTCAATGACATGTACCTGTATTTAGCATTTCTATTTAAACACTAATCAGAAACAATAGATCTCATGTAGATCTTTAAGTATTAGTTTATCCTACCAATGGATTTTGTGACTCAAGCAAGTATATGCAGTGTTGGACTGGGTGTTTGAGGTCCACCAGGAAACATTAAGGGGCCTACTCAACTTTTTCTTCTTCTTAAACTAATTTACATATCTGTCACACTCTCCTGACTCTTTATGCTTATTAATTTGCCGTTTCATATTGTCCTCTTGCCTCTGTTCTAATTGTTATAATTTTCTCTGTTTTTAATGGTGGAATAGACTATGGGCCTACCATGGTTTTCCCCTGTATCCTGTTAGGCCAGTCTGATCCAGATGCATCTTATGTCTGCTGTCATATCCACAAAATAAAAACCGCATCATGTAGAAGCCATGGAGCTAAAAATATTATTTTTTTGCTGCCTTCCAGTGCTTTGAGTGAACTCACCACCTTCTTAACCATCCCTTTCATACTGTTTGAGTCTGCAGATTGCAGACCTACGTGCTTGAACCGAGAAGAAATCTTTCTTTATTATGTCAAGTTGCACTATTTAGGGATCTGTTGTAATGCTCCTTTTAGCAAAATACCTCACTCTTCACTGTTTCTTTACCATATTTGAGGGAACACTACAAGCCTAACTGGGCACAGTTGCTCCCAGGTAACAGGCAGAACCAGTTAGTTTTTTAATCTGAAGCCGGTTTGGATTGTTTGTTAACCTTCAGTTTTTAGTACTAACATTAATGTATACCAGTTTTGCCCAGTGTTGTCCGTGTTACACATGTGGGTATAATATTTTTTTAGTGCAGGTGTGTTTGTCGTAGATGAAAAGACGGCAGAAAAGAAGTGCACATTGGTAATGTACTTCATGAGCGTAGAGGAGGTGACATTTCCTTGATGGACGTATAGCACATGTTTATGGCAAAACCTTACTACCATTATCATTTTTCCACTTGGAGCATAAATATACAAATGCTGTGGGTAAACATACTTGTGACCTGTCTACACGGAATTCGTTGTTGGGAAAACATTTGATTGCAACTGAATATCGCAGCACATGAGTGACTGACAGGTGTCACAGTGTCCTCTGGAGCATGGGACATGCGGCTCTGTGTTTTAAGCCGGGCTTCATTGTTGTGGCTGTCTGAGCTTTGTGTGTTTTTATAAGCGTGCTCAGTTTTTTGCAAATTAGTTAGCTATGTCACCATGTTTGCACTTTAACACTTAATCCTTTCTCAAGGACCACTTTATATGACTATTAGATCCCAATTAATAAGTTGTTTCTGGTCCAAATTGAAAGTGCCATGATGTCTTTGTTCTTTTAGTTGTAACCGTCTGTGAAGGTGGTGACATATGGGCAGTGTGTGTCTGTTTTCATAAAGGCAAGTCCAACCCCAAAATAGAACTTACATACAGTAATTCACCCCCCAAAACCCCTAAATGGTAATAGTTTGAAATCTGAAATATATAGTCTAACCTGAAATCCTGCACAATGTCCTGTTTCCCCCTGTTTTCTGCTTCTGGTTCTTCCAGTTAGTAACTGTCAGTTATGGATTTGACAGTTGAACATCAGAAGCCAATGTTAATCCCCTATCTGCCTCTTCTGAGCATGCCCAGGCTCAGTACAGGATCAGTACAGGTTTCTAAATGGCTCAGTTTCCATAAGGCATCCAGAACTAGCAGGCATACATTAATGAATTACAATTTACAATATGATTCACATATTTTAAAAAGCCATTCTTTCTAAAAGAGTGTCTTATGAGGGTGGAGTTGTCCTTTAAGTCCAGGTAATGCAGGTAATCCTGTGTAGTCCATACCCCCCACCACCCAGTTTGAATAGGTGGATGAGGCATGTCTGAGATGTTGCGGTGGGTGGGGGCATGGCATTCTAGGGTGTGGATATTCTGGGTCCATATCTGTGATATTGTGATACCAGAGGCTTGGACGTACATTTGGTGGTTACGATACTTGGGGGCATGGCCGGCCATTTAGGGACATGGGTGTGGTGTTTGGGGTGTGCATGTGATGTTTGAGGGCATGGACAGGATGTTTGAGTATGTGGGTGTGAATTGGAAACAGACCAGGGATGTTTGGGGGTGTGGCCATGATGTATGGGGCAGACCAAAGTTTGTGTTTTTGGGGGGGCTGACCACAATATCTGGTAGCTGGTCACAACATTTGAGGACAGTTGCGATGTTTGGGGGCATTGCCTTCATGGTTGGGGTATGAGTGTGACTTGATGTTTGGGGGTGCGGCGTGACAGCAATATCTGGGGGGGTGGTCACATTCCAGTAGGCTCTGCTTTAAATTTCTTAGCATTACAATAACCGCAATGTGGTTTCAAATCACCAACAGCAACACATGTCTTCCAGGGTTTAATATTTGTATATAAATGTCATTCATACACCAAACGGTGACGCCCTCTGAAAGGGCCAAGACCCATGAATTTGAACAATAAAAATACAATAAACTCCTGCATGTCAACTTGCAGATTGTGATTCCCATTTTCAGCAACTCAGATGAAGGGCCTGGACTCTAGTTTTTGCCCGACTTCAACAACACAGTCACAGAGTGCACTTTAGTGTCACAAACAACAGCATAATGTACTGCTACACAATTCAGGGAGCTGCACACACAGAACACACTTCTATAACAGAGGAAATGAGACATTTCCCTTAAGGTCTGTAACACTTTACAATTTGCTCCTGAGGTTTCAAATATTATAAAACCCTGAAAGACTATGTTGCTATTGGGTGATATGAATGACTTAAATACAATATAAAAAACACTGGGGAAGACTATGTTTACTATTGGTGATATGAATGATATTATATACAAATACAAACCTGCAAAGACTATTACTATTGGTGATAGGAATGACATTTATATACAAATAAACCCTGGAAAGACTATGTTGCTATTGGTGATATGAATGAATTATATACAAATATAAACCCTGGAAGACTATGTTGCTATTGGTGAGTATGAATGATATTATATACAAATAAAACCCGGAAGACTAATGTTCTATGGTGAATGAATGATATTTAATACAATAAAACCCTGGAAGATCTATGTTTACTATTGGTGATATGAATCAATTTATATACAAATATAAACCCTGCAAAGACTATGTTACTATTTGGTGATATGAATGAATTAATATCCAAATAAAACCTGGAAAGACTATTTACTATTGGTGATATGAATCACATTTAGTATACAAATATAAACCCTGCAAGACTATGTTACTATTGGTGATTTGACTGACATTTATATACAAATATAAACCCTGGAACGATTGTTGCGTACTTGGTGATCTGAATGATATTTATATACAAATAAAAACCCTGAAAGACTATGTATATTGGTATATGAATCACATTTATATAAAATATAAACCTGCAAAGACTAGTTTACTATTGGTGATATGATGAATTTATATAAGATATAAACCCTGGTAAAGACTTGTGTATTGGTGATATAGCATAGATATTTATACAAATAAAACCCTGGGAAAGACAATGTACTATTGGTGATACTGAACACATGTTATGTATCAAATATAATCCTTTTAAAGACATTGACAGGAATTCCAATAAAGTTTTTATTGTTAAAAATGGTGCTAATTTTGGCCCCAACCAATCAGAAAGCTTAGGTAACATTTGAAAGAATAATATCTGATTGGTTGGGGCAAAATCAGCAAACCATTTTAAAGATAGACTTTAGTGAAATACCTCGTATGGTGCTATGGTGATATGGATATAAATATCCTGGAGACATTTACTATTGGAATACATGACTGATAACAAACCCTGGAGCGAAAGCTGTACTATTGGTGATAGTGAATGACATTATATACAAAATATAAAACCCCTGGAAGGACCTGTTACTCTTGGTGGTAATGAATAATTTAGAGACAAATAATAAACCGTGACAGGAGTACTGTGTACTATGGTGATATGAATGATCATTTACTACTACAAATAAAAACACTGGAAAGACTATGTCGATTAGTGATATGATGAATTTATATACCAAATAAAAACCCTGGAAAGACTATGTTACTATAGTGATATGAATGACAATTTGATATACAAATATAAACCCTGAAAGACTTATGGTATGATATTTATAACAATCCCCTGCAGTATGACTATGGTGAAGAGGACATTATATACAAATATAACCCGTGAGAAAGACTATTTTACTATTGGTGAAGGTGGATATATTTATACAAATAACCACTGGAGAAGACTATGTTGCTATTGGTGAGACTGAATTTAATAGAAACATGGGATATTCATTGATACATAAGTAAAACTATGGAAGGAACGACCTATGTTGCTATTGGTGATATGATCACATTTATATACAAATATAACCCCTGGAAAGACTGTTGCTATGGTGATATGAATCACATTTAATTACAATATAGAAACCCCTGGAAAGACTATTTACTATTGGTGATAATGAATGACATTTTAACAAAATAAACCCTGAAAGACTAATTACAGTTACTATAATGGTGATATAAATTACATCTAGATCTGTATGGATAGCATAATACATAAAACAAGCGGAAGACTATGTGCTATGGTTGAATGAACCACAGTTAGATACAAAATATAAACCCTGCAAGCATTTGGCTATTGGTGATATGATGACATTTATATACACATATAAACCCTGGAAAGCCTATTTTCCTATGGTCATATAAATGACATTTATATACAATATAAACCCTGGAAAGACTATGGTGCTATTGGTGAATGAATTATATTTTTATTACAAATAAAGACCTGGAAAGCCTGTACTATTGGTGTATATGATCACATTTATATACAACTATAAACCTTCAAAGACTATGTTACTATTGGTGATATGATGAACAATTTATATACAAATATAACGCCTGGCAAAGGGACTATGTTTTTGCTATTGGTGATATGAATGATATTTATAACAAATAAAACCCTGGGAAAGACTATGTGACTATTTGTGAATGAATCACATTTATATACAAATATAAAACCATTAAAGACATACAGGAAATCCATAAAATTCTTGTTTGTTTAAAAATGGTGCTAATTTTGGCCCCAACCAACAGAACTTATGTAACTTTGAAAGAATAATTCTGATTGGTTGGGGGGCAAAATCAGCACCATTTGTAACTATGTAATTTTATTGAATAACCCCGTATGTTTGCTATTGGTGATATGATGGCATTATATACAATATAAAACCCTGAAAGATCTGTTACTAGTGGTGATATGAATGACATTTATATACAAATATAAACCCTGGAAAGCCGTTACTATTGTGATAATGATACATTTATCTACAAAAAAACCGTGCAAAGACTATGTTACTATTTTTGATATGAATGACTTTATATACAATATAAACCCTGTAAAGACTATGTTGCTATTGGTGATATGACTGATATTTATATACAATAAACCCATGAAAACTATGTTACTATTGGTGAGATGAAATGACATTTAGTTAATACAATATAAACCCTGGAAAGACTATGTTACTATTGTGATATGAATCACATTTCATATACAAATTAGAAACCCTCAAAGACTATGTTACTAGTGGTGATATGAATGACATTTAGATACAATAAAACCCTGGAAGACGATGTTCTATTGGTGATATGATGATATTATATACAAATACAAATCCTTGAAATTTAGTCATTGGCTGAGATGTCAACTGTCAAATCCATAACTGACCGTTATTAACTGGAAGGACCAGGAAGCAGAAACAGGGGGAACAGGACATTGTTTCAGGTTAGACTTATATATTTCACATTTCAAACTATTACCGTTTAGGGTTTTGGGGGGTGATTTACCTGTATGTAAGTTTTCAATTTGGGGCTGGACAATTTGATTAAAAAAATCAAAAGTTTATTTTACCCTAACAACTGGCATTAATGTTTCTCCACTTTATTATAACAACTGACAGCGGTGTATATTCCTTTAAACTTTGGTACTTCTTTTGGTTATATGTTTTTCTGGTTTCACTTAAGTTTACATGCATAATCCCCTTTCCTGGAATTTATTTATTATAGCATTAACCTTCTGTTCCCAGTCTATAGAATTACTGGATATATAGTGAACTTTAAGCAAATAGTATTTTAAAAAAACACTCAAAGAGTGGCATAATGTAAAAAAGAACCATGAGTACTGCAGCCTGGACCTGCTTTTATGACTCTTCCTAACTAGTTATGAATCCCAGTTTCCAAACGATTCGGAACTGAAGTTTCCAAAAATCCGTGGATCCAACAATTTTTTTTAAAATTTTTCAAAATTTTCAAAATTCACAACTTTTTAACAAAAAAATCAAAAATGGAAAACTCGAAAATACCATTCAAAACTTAAAAATGTATATAGAAAAATCGAAAACTTCTAATGAAAAATTGAAAATGTCTATTGAGAAAATATCTGTTGTATTCAATTAGATCAACTGGACTTGAAGTTTAGTTCTTGAAGACGTTTCGCTAGTCATCCGACTGGCTTTCTCAATTCAGAATGACTTGTACAAGAATCTGTGGCAATTATGTACCCTGGAAAATCCCAATTAGCATATCACAGCCAGGTGTTAAGGGTGTGATTGGCTGTGATATGCTAATTGGGATATGCTAATT